>JAOTOM010004134.1:72500-228283 GCA_034440615.1 Ashinkailepas kermadecensis
TAAGGGAGGATTATCGGGCTCGCCCTGCGGCGGCGCAGTGCAACGGCGATAGCACCGGCATGGACAGGCATGCTGAAGGTGAAGCAGGATGAAGTATTGAACGGTGACAGCGATGGCGTGAAGCTGACTGGCTGACGGCATGATTTTTTTTTGCCTAATAGTCAATATCGAGATCTGCGTGTCAAGAAGTACTCGAACCACTAGCAGGCGAGTTCGTGCTGCTTCTTCCAGTGTACAGAATTTACCAAACCCAAGGCTACTCGAGGTGTTCGCCTGCACGGGCTGGCAGTTCTACTGATTTTGTCACCGCTGTCATGTTGTATGTTGTTTGGATTTACTGAGCGAAGTATAAATATGACTGAACCAGGAGCGCAGAACGCTACCAAAATTCATATTTGTTAGTGATTACGTAACGATTTCTGATATGAATACGTAACGAATTATCGGGGATGAGTGGTCTAGGGGTAAGATGCTTGTCTCGCAATCGAAAGATTGTGGGTTTGAATCTCACCTGTCGCCACTCTTCGCCCGCAACCAATCAGCGTGAGAGATTGGCGACGCTATATGACTCAACGGTCGACATGTCGTAAAACCAATAACCAACCAACGTAACGAATTATCGCTCTCCGTGCACAAAGCTCCGTATTATGCTTTGCCGTCCCGACAGGTTGTGGTGATGTCCTCCCTTCCGGTCCGACAGGTTGTGATGATATCCATCCGTCCCTGCAGGTAGTGCTGATATACCTCCGTCCCTGCAGGTTGTGATGGTATGCCTCCGTCCCTGCTGGTTGTGGTGATATACCTCCGTCCCTGCAGGTTGTGATGATATGCCTCCGTCACTGCAGGTTGTGATGATGTCCTCCGGTCCGACAGATTGTCATGATACTCCTCCGGTTCGACAGATTGTCATGAAATCCCTTCATCCTTATAGATTGTGATGATACCCTCCTCCGGTCCGACAGATTGTCATGATACTCCTTCTGTCCGACAGGTTATGATGTCGTCCTCTGGTCCAACAGGACGTGATAATATTCCACGTCCCTGCAAGTTGTGATGACATCCCCGGTCCCTGCAGGTCGTGATGATGTCTTCATCCGGTCCGACAGATTGCCATAATACTCCTTCTGTCCGACAGATTGTCATAATAGTCCTTCTGTCCGACAGATTGTCATAATAGTCCTTCTGTCCGACAGGTTGTGGTGATGTCCTCCGGTCCGACAGGACGTGATGATATCCCCCGTCCCTGTAGGTTGTGATGATGTCCTCCTCCGGTCCAACAGGTTATGATGTTGTCCTCGAGTCCGACAGGTTGTGATGATATCCGTTGATCCAGCAGGTCGTGCTGACCCCCCGTACCAATGCTTTGTGATGACACCTCCGTCACGACAAGCTGTGGTGATACCCCCCCCCCCACACATTCCGGCCCGACAGGTTTTGATGAAGATCCTCCCCGTCCGGTAGGTTGTGATGAACCTGTTCAGGACACTGCCGCCATCTTCAAATCCGTCGGGCGCCGAGTTCGACCCCGAGGAGGACGAGCCGAATCTGGAGGCCGCCTGGCCCCATCTGCAGCTCATCTACGAGTTCTTCCTGCGCTTCCTCGAGTCGGCAGACTTCCAGGCGAATATCGCCAAGCGTTATATCGACCAGAAGTTCGTCATGCAGGTGGGTGATGCGGTGACGGTGACGGCGGCTATGGCGGTGGCGACAGCGATTGTGTTGACGGTATTCATGACGATGATGATGGCGGTGACTATGATTGCGATGACAATGACATAAAGTACAATACGAACAATAAACAATGGCATAAACGACAACAACAACTACTGGGAGTCTACTCCTGTGTGTCTACTAATTTCCACACACCACTGACCATTCACTTTGTATGTCGTTGGAGGCTGGTGGAGGATCAAATCCGCATGCATCTCTGCAAAGTTTTATGCAATTGGCTTTCACCAACTGAAGTGGTATATTACGTTTATCTTCTTACATAACTGTTTCACGGAAGGGGTACCACAGGGGAGTGTACTCAGCGTGGCGCTGTTCGCGATCATGATCAATGATATCTGCGAGTCCCATTCCGCGAAATATAGGCAGATCACTGTTCGTGGATGACGTCGCGATTTGGTGCTGCACATCCAGTGCACCGTCGATGGCACGACAGCTGCAGTTGGCGGTGTCAGGCTTGGAGAGGTGGAGCTCCAAGAACGGGTTTCGGTGCTCTGTATCAAAAACCGTTGGGATGCATTTTTGTCGGCGTCGCCGAAGCTGCCCAGACCCTGCTCTCCGGCTGTATGGGGAGCGAATTCCCTTTCAGCGCGCTGCGAGGTTTTTAGGAGTCATTTTTGACACTCGTCTTAGCTACTAGGAACACTTCAAAACACTTCTGGAGAAGTGCTTTATATCACTAAACCTACTGAAGATGGTTGAGCGCACGTCCTACGGAGGAGATAGGACAACTATGCTCCCGTTGTATCGTTCCACCATTCGTTCAAAATTAGACTACGCGTGTTTTATATACCACAGCGCATGCTCGACAAGCAAACTATCACTAGATGTGATACACCATTCGGCGCTCCGCATTGTGACCGACGCTTTCCGCACTTCGCCTTCTGTGAGCCTACTGGCTGAAGCCCATGAGCCACCACTCGATCCGCCGCGAGATGCTTGGGATGCGCTGCGCGCGCAACTGCGTCAATTCCCCGGACATCCCGCTTATGCGCAGGCGTTCTCCCATCGGTTGATTGCAGCATTCGATCGAGCGCGCATTACGCATGGCACCCCCTTCTGCGTAAGAATGCGCAGACTCTTCGAAGACAGCGAAATTAGATTGAGGGGATTATGCGGGTCGGTTTTCCACAAACACCGCCTTGGCAGGTGACCCATCCAACAATAGACATGTCACTCTCCGCGGTGAAGAAGGCACATGCAACACAACACGATCGTCGGTCACATGCTCTAGAGCACATAGCCCCCTTTGACGGATGCATCCCGATATTTACAGACTGGTCGAAGACTGATACTGGTGTTGGCAGTACATTTGTTATTGGTTCCCTGTCGCGATCTTTCTCTCTACCACCCCATGCAACGGTATACACATCAGAGCTGGTTGCCATCATCAAGGCGCTCAGTTTTATTGAAGCATGTCGGGATACCTCGCATGTCATATTTACCGATTCCCTCAGCAATCTTGGGGCGCTAATGCAGTTTAACCCATCTGACCCCATTGTACAGGATGTTCTGCGACGTCTCACATAACTGGCTCAAGCTGGGGAGGCTATTGCCCTCTGTTGGATTCCGAGCCACGTCGGCATCGTGGGGAATGAGACAGCGGATGCTGCTGCGAAACGTGCAGCCCAAGCCCTATATCGACGGTCTATACCGCTCCCCGCGAGGGAATATCACCGTTCAATCACGACTTTTGTGTTGGAAAAATGGCAGAATAGCTGGAACACTTTGCTGGACAACAAACTATGTACTGTCAAACCATGTCTTGGAGAGTGGGCCTCGTCCTATCGCAGGACGAGGCGAGACGAGGTCGTGCTTTGCCGCCTTCGGCTTGGGCACACTCACCCAACACACCACCATCTGCTCTGTGGAGAGGATAGGCCAAACTGCCCTCGATGTCACGCACCGCTGTCAGTGCGACACGTTTTGATTTCATGTCCTCTGCTCGCCGATGATCGCAGACGCCTTTTGGAGTCGCGCGGTCGCTGTCACTCCGCGATCTCGTAGGTGACCGCTGGCTCGCGGTAACTTCGGGACAGATTTTTCGCTTTCTTTCGGATATCGACTTTAGAGCGATATATACACCCCACTGACATGTAACACTCGAAGATCGGAATGACCTGCCTGTATTCTGCAGATTCGTGTACTACTGTTCGACCGATTAAGACCATTGACACCATCTAGAATTGCTATGGGCGCTGTATGACCATCGCAGTCGATGCGCCCCTAAGCCCAAATAACCAACCAACATAACTATTTCATGAAGCAATATTTTGTATCCCACCACCTGGAAATGAGTTATCAGGAGTACACCCTGTCCTGTCTCGGCGGCAACCCATTTACTTTTTAGGCGCTGAGAAATATGACAGAGTGACACAGCCCGACGAAGAGCAGCACGGTAGCTGAGGCACCTGAATGGCAGGTGGGTACTTGGCCACCCCGATGGCTCATATCGCGTTTGCTCCCCGGCCGCAGAAACGTTGCGGAGCCACAATTCTCGTTTCTCTTTTCTGCAATACACAATAGAGAAGAAAAGCCGCCACACGTACCCAAGCTGAAAACTTGCAGCCAATTGCAATCGTACTCGATTTTTATATTCTTGTCCACGCTTATGTGCTGCGTTTGCACTGCGCCAATCTGAGCAGTGAGCGGCGGCAAAGATGTTTGTTGTCAGGGCAGCGAGTTGTATTTACGTTGCTGCTATGGCTGTTGCAGTAGTTAGTTACTTTCGGCGCCATTTCTGAGCTGATTGTTCACACGCATCGAAGTCGATGGCTGTTTAAAGTTACTATTTAGTGTTGATTATTGAAGCGGTACAGGCCTTGAGGTGCACTTTACTGTTTAGTTGCCGTCAAATGTACAGACATCCAAGCATTGCTTGCACAATGTTCACCCACAAAATGTTGAAAGAGACTGCCGAATGCCACCCCTACCACCCCCCACCCCACTCCCGCTGAACATCATTATTTGTCATTCTGTACCTCCCATTTCCTGCGAAAAATTGCATTGTGACAGCTAATTGTGTAATGTGCGCCCACCAAAATGTTGGGAGGCTTACCCCTCGGTTCCGTCCCACGGGCGTGCCTGTGGTCGTGACGCCTGGTTTTGCGCTTGTGTTTGCTGAGTTCGGAGTGGCCGGCTGTGCTTGTTGGCCGCCTGATTCAGTGTATCGGCCGGCACCAAGTGTCAGCCGCCTCAGAGAGGACTGACGGCCGATGTTCCCCAACGAGCGCCATCTCGGAAAGGCGCTGCCATCTCGGAAAGGCCTGTGCCAAACAATTAGCCGACTGTCTGCTGGAATGTAATTAGATCAGAAATCCTGTGCCGCGACGCAGTCGCCGGGAACTTCGTTAATTAGAGTTCAGCCCGACGAAAGGTGGCTGAGATTTTCTTCAGCCCGCTAGAACCTGCTCTAATTTTGGGGGAATGAAGCAGTGTATTGTTCGACATCGCCGTGTGTTGCTGCCGTTGCTACCTTTTGTTCATGAGGCTTCCATTCTTACGAGATAAAAAAAATCACTATCCATGCGCATGTGGGGAAGTTATTAGTCCACTAACTCATTCCGCATCATTCGTCATCATTTTACATTTTGTGAACGGTTGCAAGGCATCATTCCAAGAGCTCAACATGCACTTCGGTTTTTTTCAAATGCGTGAGAAAGAAGCGATCGAGGTGAAGCACAAAAATCGCCAACCGCTTGGAGATGTTTAAGTATTGAAAGCAGCGCACTAATACCAGAACGATCCCATAAATCGCTGAAAAATGTAGTTTATGTGGAAATTTTAGAATATGCAACAGGGATACTGTTGCAATGCATACCGATTGGAAAAGGAAAACGAACGAAATAAGCGAACTTCACCGAGTTCATAGTCATTGAGTCATCTACTTGCGCCGTGACCGAACCTACAAATTTACCTACCTGTGCCGCTATACTAGCCATACCCAGGTTGGAGAGCATGGCGCCTTAATGGCTGACATGCTCCCACCTGGATGGTCTGCCTTTCACCATCACCCGTCCGGCCTGATAGGGCACCTCCCCCAAGGCCGGCTACCCCGTCGCCGCGAAGGCGAATTGAGGGACCGGCCGTAGCCCAGGCTACTCATGAGATGGGCCCTCTCCCGCTCCTCCCCGGCTGGGGGCCCAGAAACGAGGCCCGCCGCTTTCTGGCTCTCCACCGGGCCAAGAATCGCCGAGCTCCCGGCCCAGAACTCTGTCCATCGGACCGAGTGGAGGTTCATCGTCCGAACCACCGGCGATATCCTCCCTGAGGCGGACGACAAAGACCAAGTTTTAAAACGCACGTTGCTCATTCTAGTCACTCCTAAACATCGTACTATGTCATCCATTCTCTCTAGTCATGCACAAATCTTGTCATCCCTAGTCATCCATCGAAATGCGATCCTTAGTTTTACAATGGAACATACGTGGTCTTAGAGCCAATTTTACCGATCTTCAGGATGCTGTGTTGGATCCCGAGCCACGTGGGAATCGTGGGCAATGACCTTGCTGATACAGCAGCCAAGTGCTCAGCAAATGCACAATACACGCGTCGTCTACCACTTCCTGCAAGATATTTCTACCCCAGTGTATCTGCCTATCTCTACAACAAGTGGCAACATTCCTGGGATGTTGTCATGGTGGACAAACTGAAAACAATAAAACCTCGCTTGGGTGTATGGCAGTCGTGCTTGCGACGATCGAGACGCGAGGAAGTGATCTTGTGCCGTCTACGTCTAGGACACACATATTTTTCACATCGTTACCTTCTCTGTTCGGAAGAACGACCAGCCTGTCCGCGCTGCGGCGATAACCTGTCTGTGGCCCATCTTCTCAGCACATGTCGTCACCTTGAAACTGAATGTCGTCGTTTCTTTGGAACTCCATCGTCCACCCTAGTGGAACTACTGGGCGACGGTTCACACTATGTCGCTGAACTCTCCCCCTTCCTTTCTGCGGTTGGATTCCACGCGGTGTATTCACGCCAACAAAGGTAGCACACGGACGCCAAACATTTTCTGACCTCGCAAAATAACTTCACTATGAAATGTCTTAGCAAATTGTGACCCCCAGTTCCCTCATTTACTTGACGCCGATACATCCACACCTGGTTTGACTGTCGAAGTTATGGGCGCTGTATAACCTACGCAGTTGATGTGCCCCTAAACCCCAATAACAACGATAACAACCGATCTTCAGGACGTTTTATCCCAGCGAAACCCCGTAGTTATCCGTCTGCAAGAGACGAAACAGTCGCCTGGAGCCTACTGCTCAATAAATTGGTACTCCGTCTACCGCAAGGACGTACCGGCTGACACAGTGGCACATGGTGGAACCATGCTGGCAGTCCACCATAGCGTGCCTACGCACCAGGTATCACTACGCACATCACTCCAGGCGGTTGCTGCCCGTGTGAGTCTCAGTGGCCGTCTGCTCACTGTACCTACCGCCAGGACTTCCTCTCCCCTCGGCAGAGCTTGGACTTTTAATGGTGGACTCCACCTGTTTTACTTCTAGGGGATTTTAACTGCCATCACACAGCCTATGGGCGCCAAATGGCCCTGTAGTCGGCGCGCCCTTAAACCCAAATAATAAATCAAATCAAACACAGCCTGGGGCTGTCACACGACTAATGCGCGGGGAAGTCTCCTGGAGAGTTTTATCGGGTCTATATCAGAACCTCTAATGCCCGAAACCGATAATGCTTCAGAACCTATAATACTCAAAACCTATAATGCTTCAGAGCCTCTAAGTCGTCGTCTTGGGGGAATTTTCAATACCTATAATACTCAAAACCTATAATGGCTCAAACCATATAATGCTTGGAACATATAGTTGTTCAGAATATCTAATATCCAAATGCTATAGTGCTCCAAAGCCTCTAATACTACGTCCTGTGGGAACTTTCAAAACATATAATGCTCAAAACCTATAATGCTTCGAAACCTATAATGCTCAATTCCTATAATGCTTCTTTTCAACTAATATTCAGAAAGTATAACTCGAAGCATCTAATGCTTCAAAACCACTAATGCTCAAAGCCTGTAATGCACAGAATCTATAATGCTCAGAGCCTATAATGCTCAAAACCTCTAATATCAGCTGACAACTGCATGCCCTTATCAGTTTACTTCACATCGCCACCGTACTCTACCAATACTCGCGCCAGATACAGGTCCTTCAAGACGGAAATCGGTGGAAGGTGAACTCCTGGGCCAATCACTAGTCGGAATTTCAGAGGAATGCGGCGGCTTCAATGTCCCGTATGTGTCCAGGGCGGCGCTAATATCAGCATGTTCCCCCGTGGGGAAACATGCTGCATTCCCATGGGGGCACATTTCCCAGTGCCCCCTTGTATTCGCCACTGCTAGGTACCTAGGTACCTACGTGGATACGTCGATTAACACGAGCGCCGGAAGCCTCTGACATAACACGCACAAGAGGTGGATGATTCGGCCCCATTCCCCCTAAGATTTCGGAAACTACTGAAACCATAAGCACACAATTTGGAAGGAGATTATTGATGTAGTGAGCTCGCTTCAGTACATAATACAGACCCTAGACCTTTAAGGTCAAATGAGGAAGTGATGGGCTGCCTCACCGTATCGCCGGTCCACCGTACCGCCGGTCCACCGTACCGAAGAAGCCTTTGTGACCTTGAACGCCCGCCAGCCGCCGCAAAGTCTGTCGATTTGGCACCCCGCAGTTCTTATATTTACTGACGGATTGCGTTTTTGTTTTGCACAGGATGGGCTTATCGCTTTTTAACAGTCACAACATTGCATTACAATATCGCCGCCCGATTATGAGATAATGTTAAAAAAAGAGAAATGGGCGAATTCCGCCCCCCCCCCCTCCTTCGGTGCGCGTGTGAAACAGCCACATCTTATAACTACATCAATTATGTAGCACTTTACCCCCCCACACATTAATTTTCATACAACACCTGTGACAGGTAGTATGATTCGAAAGCAGCCACGTAAATTAGTCTCATGACCAGTGAAAAACATGTCTCAATACTATCACATACCACCTCTACTGTCTACAACAGATCATTTCAAACATCATCGCACACTGCCCTGTAGGGTACATGGGACGGGTGGAGACCGGCGGTCTAGTCGAAGCTGCGCACGCATAGCAAGCCAAGTCGAGTTGCACACTTTTTTGGCAAATTAAAGCCATAACGACGAAATGCAAGGACATCAAATAACAATCGAACCTTTGACCTTGACCTTGAGGTTTGACCTTGACATGTTCCGGTTTGAAATGTTATTCGAGGTTTCACCACGGGCTATCTCTTGATACAAGGTCAGGCGGAAACGACAAAATTCGCGCCGACCGAAGAAATCGGGCTGACTTTTAACATTGAAGATTAATTCGATTGCACAATTTTTGATTCCGCACAACAAGCCACATTGAATGGCGCCTTTTCATGGAAATCGAAGCGATGGCAAACCAACGCGAGGTCATCGAATAACTAAAGCTGACTGTGCCTTGAGGCATGACCTTGACATGTCCTGGTTTGAAATGTTACTCGATGATTCAGCACGAGCTATCGCTTGATTCCAGATTTGGATATGTTTGGGCCAAAACGAAAAAATGCGAGGCAACCGAAGAAACCGGTATGCATAGAATTAGACATTGACCGTTAAAGTGGTCATGTGAGACCTATGTAGTTACTTCCAGCGTGTTCAGTTCAGGCAGAAGTATTTGTGGTAATTGTTTTGAACAAACATAAAACTGTCGCCAAACGAAAATACGAATACGTCTCTGGCTAACACGTCTGTGAATACGAATACGAACAACTCCAACTTGTACGTGTAAGGCTGCATAAGACGCTATAGCATAGCCTTCAAAATACCCAAGGACATCCAGAATCACGTTCAAAACACGTATATCCAGTGGCGTCGCCACGAAAAACTTCAACATTGCCCCCCGGGGGGGGGGCAATGTTGAAAGGGGGCCTCCTGTTCGCCGAAAGGGGGCCTCCACTGTGTTAGGGCCTCGTATTGTTTTTTAGGCTCTTAGTATGGTTTCAGAATGGAAACATGATTTCATATTGATGCCTTGTTTGCTCTTGGCATCATCATTTACGCAACACGAAATATCAATAATCTTCCTTTTTCGCTGAGAACTGAGCCATACCAGGGTGTAAATAAGTAATATATGGATAAATACCGAAGTGCCAAAACAAACCAATGTCTTAATGCTTCTCGACCAGAAGAATATTCCCGCTGGCCTCGAGATTGCAGGAAGCTAGCGGGAGTGGTGCTGAGCATATCTTAAGGATATCTCCCATTGATCGACCCACTTTTATGTCGTCCAAGTCTAACTGAATATAGCCAGATTCATCACTTCTCTTTGTCCGCGAATGATCAATTCTGGTCGAAGCGCCCTAAAGCCCAAATAACTTCTCTTTGTCAATCCCACCAGCTTGATGTCATAGGCAAGCTTAAATGATCATTGCTCAGTCCTAGGACGACAATTTCGCGAAGGTGAGAACAAGAAGTGGATTGAATCGGTTTTCTGATCAACATCTTAGGGATTTATTGATTTTATAACATTTGGCTCTGGCTGCAAGGCACCTGTCACACAAGCTAAAATAATAAATCAGTGAATAAATTAACGGCAAGAACAGGCATTGAACAACAATGCATAAATGACAATGCAACAATGTAACAATGGCAATGCATAGATAACTCAAAGCCTTCAAATTCCACGCCGTCACGCCTCTGGTTTTCGCTGTACAGTTTTGTAAATGAAGTTGTTGAGAAGGTATTGAAGCTGGAAAGCTCTAATCATGCAGGCTGTAATCACAGAAGACAAGTTTGTAGAAATAAAATGCATTAAAAAATATAATTCCTCCAATTTTATGTGGGGTATCGGTGTTGTTCTGTGTGCTTATGGGGGGGGGGGGGAATTTGCCTCCTCAATGTCGGCTTTGCCCCATGGGCGTATGCTTCTGAAAATGATTGGGGGGACAGTGGCGTACCTATATTTGCGTGGAGGAGGAGGGGCAAGCGTATTTGGAACGGGTCGACATACACCATTAAATAAGTCCTCGGAGTTCGAGCACTATTTTGTCAAAGTGGACCTTTTGAAATAAAATAATTAGTGACCAACTCCTGTGGAGGGGCCTAATCTACCACTATTGTTTCTGATTCGTCGGATTTCAACCCTAACTCACTCACCCTGTCCCAAGGTTTTCTTTTGGTATCCCTTGATAAGCCACCTCACACTGCTGAAATTATACCTACGCAAATCACTTTAAAATTTCCCAATTTCAGACATTCCAGTTCATAGCGCCCGGTCGCCACGACGCCAACGCTCGTGCACGTGCACACCCATCTTGCGCATTCGGCGCATTCGCCACACTTCGTGCGATGCTACGGTTTCTGCTAGGCCTCCTACGTTTTGCTAATTGCTGCCACAGGATAGACTTGCGCCATATTTGACATGATGGAATGCTTCGTATGGACGATCGCTGCGAAAATTCGATAAATTAAGTTCGATCATTAGTTCCCTTCTTCCAACATATTATTGTGGTTAAAAATGCGGATGCCCGCTGAGCTTTGATGCACCTTATATCTTTGATTAAATATGCTCCCAGATTGGCTACCGAGCCGAGGCCCTACCTCAGTGTTCTTTTTTTTACCCGTTTCGTGTTTCTTCGTCTACGGATGTGTCTTAGGGCTCTAATCCCTTTTTGTTAGGGGTCCAACACATCTTCGAAACCCCTACTCGTTTTATGTTTTTTTTTGTGCACGGAATATTTTTGTAGGTATCGGGGCGTTTTCAAAGATCCCGATATGTTTATTTAGTGCCCGATCGTTTTGTTCGTTTTGGAACCATGCTGCTTTTTGCGTCCCCAGCATCATTTTCAGGCCCTTGTGCGGTCGCATGGCACCTGTATGCCTTGGGAACTTCCGGTGTATTTCCTTTAGAGCTCCCGGCATGTTTATTTAGGGCTGCAACGCATGTTTTAAGGCCCCGTCGCCTTTTGCGGGATTCTGAAGGGCCAGTTGCATTTTCGGCCCCGTTGTGCTGTTAGGGGTTCCGTTGTTTATTTCGGCCTTCTGACGCACAATTGTGGGGCCCAAGTACGATTTTGGTGCTTCGGTGCGATTGTTCCCAGCGCGACTTATCGCGCGTGGCTCCGGAGACGCAACGCCAGTTTTCTGGGCTCAACGCGATTTTTGTGGCTCTCTTCTGAATTTTCTTTAAAGTCCGAATCCGGGCCTGATTTTTCGAGCCCCTGGTTTTTGTATCTCACCTCGATTTTTTCGAGCTCCGATATGATTTTCGGGGCCGTACGTGATTTGTGAAGGCATCTGATGATATGTTCGGTGCTCCAGAGCCATTTTCCTGACCCGGACATTTATGTTTTTAATCCCTCCATATTTTGGAGGGCTCCGGCTTGATTTTTTTCGGATACCGATGCGATTTTTGGGGTCACACTGTGCTTATGTGGGGCCCTAGACGCCAATTGTTGTGAGCCCCGACATTAATTTTGTATGCCCAAACCAAATTTTTGGGACTACCGATGGGAATTGTGGATCCCGAGCGCGATATTTGGGGGGGGGGGCGGTTCGAGTTCGCGGGGCTCGTTGTGCTTAGCTGTGGCGCCAACTCGATCTTGGCGGTTCCTGTTGCAGATTTTCGGATCTCGGAGGGAGTTTTCTGGGTCCCGCCGTATTTATTTGGAGCCCCCTGCACGAATTCTGGTGGAGCGACGCGAATTTTAGTGACCCCAGCGCGACTTTTGGGGGCCAAGGCACAATTTTTTTATATGCCCTGACACGTTTTTGTTCGATGCCCAACGGGTTTTAGGAGGACTTTTACCCGATTTTTGAGTCCGCAGAGTGACATTCCGGTTGATGATACATTTTTTGGGGAAGCTGCAACTTTTGGGTGCCTGGCGCGATCTGTTGGGCCCCCAGTGCGATTTTGAAGGGCTGCGACGCGACTTTTTTTTAGTCCAATGTAATCTTTTGTATCCCGACGTCATGTGCTTGGATCCCTAGCGCTAGTTTTAGCGACCTCGACACTTTTGGGGGGTCTAATACGTTTTGGAGGCTTTTGACGCCATTGTTGGGGTCCCAGAGTGATTATCCATGTCCGGATTGTTTTTCGTTTCCCCAGATTGTTTTTCGTTGCTTCATTTGTGTCGCCATGAGACTGTTGGGGAACGGTACGACCTGTTGTGCCCCTAGCGTGATTGGCATGGTCCGGGCGTGAATTTTTGGTACCCCAGGCTCAGCGTGATTTTCAGGGGCAACGGCCGGATCTTTTTGGGCCCATATCGTGATTTTCAAGTACCCAGACACGACTCTTACCATTTCTTAGGGGCTTCTGGCAAATTATAGGCCTCCTCTGGCGTTTAAGGGGTCCCGTCTCATTTCTTGGAGCCTCTTTACCGGTTTTGGATGTCTCCTCTTGTGTCCTACCCTCCTCCATATTCAATGGGCCTCCTCTGCCGTATTAGAGGGCCTCCTCCTACATCCTGGGGCCCCTTTAGCATGGCATGGGGCTTCCTCTCATGCTCCAGGGGCATTATCTGCCAAGTTAGGGGCCTCCTGCCACGCCTCGTGGGCCTCCTTTTTCCTGGTAAAGCCTTACCCGTCTTGGGGGATCTTCAATTTTGGAAACCTCACATTCTTCCATACCTGCTACCAACTCCCATTTGAATAGTCGATGCGCCCTAAAGCCCAACTCCCATCTTAAGGGCCTCTTCTCATTACCTGGGAACTCCTTCCGGTCTTCAGGGCCTCATTCGGCCCTGGAAACCGCCTACTCCGTCTTGAGGGACTCCTCTCGCGTCCGGCAGGGGCCTCCTTATCTCTTCTAGAGGCCTTCTTTTTCAAATTAGGGACATTATCTCACGTCTTGGTGGGCCTCTAGCTCTGTGTTTTTATTCGATCTTTGCCGAATTTAAGGGTAACCTCTTATCTCCTGGTGGACTCCTCTTCTCTCCCAGGTGCCTTATCTTCCAAATTACAAGCACCCTTTCCTATCTCAGTTGCCTTGTCATCTCCTGGGGACCTTCTTACCCGTCTTGGAGCCTTCTTTCTCGTCTGGGAGCCATCCCTCTTATCTAATGGTCCTATTCTCCTGTTTTATGGGCCTCTTTGTTCATCATGGGTCTCATTTCCAATCCTGTGTCGTCCTCTTCCGAATTAGGTGCTTCCTGCCACGTTTCTGGATTATCCTTTTCTATCTTGGTGGAACCTTACCCATTTTGGGGCCTGCTTTTGCGTCTCCGACACCCCATCTCATATCCACTGGTTTTCTCTTCCGTCTTAGGGCCTCCTCTCATGTTCTGGGGGTCTCCCTTACCGTATTGGGGCCTCCTTTGCAATCCTGGGGGCCTCCTTTGCAATACTTGGGCCTCCTTTGCAATCCTGGCGGCCTCCTTTGCAATCCTGGGGGCCTCCGTGCAGACTTGTGCTCGACTCAAATTTTTTGAATCTGCTCGCGACTCATAGATCTTGAGATCCGATTCAACTCATGATTCACAGCAGGTCAAAATTATTTGATTCGACTCAATTCAGACATCAATTTGAATCGATTCAGATCCGACTCAATGGTATCAGACTCATAAGCCACATGATTTGGTGTACACTGGCCACACACTATATATATAGATATACATATAAAATATAATATATATAATATAATAAGATATATATATATATATATATATATATATATATATATATATATATATATATATATATATATATATATATATATATATATATATATATATATATATATATATATATATATATTACATAGGGGAAGAGGAGGGGTCCTGAACACTTTGGGCATTATGCAAGAAATAGCTCTACTGCTGCTTCTGTATGGCTGAACCAGTAATTATACTGTGTTTACTGAACACAAAAATGAACAAGCTATCCATATTCAAACAGTTCCTTTCAATGAAAATCCTCTAACCACTTGCAAAGAGCAACTTTAAAACAGATGATTATTTTATAGCGGTGTGCCGTATCCTGAACATGAAAATGTTGTTGTTCAGGATTACCTCACTGTAGCTGTTGTGGTACAAGCTATTAGTAGCACTAAAAAATGCTGGTGGAATTGCAAACAAAATTGGAAGTCACTTCCTTATGGTTTCCTAAAGTCAACTGCTCTTCGAAGCCTACAATGGTTCCTGTGAACTTCGCAACCTCTGTACACAAAGTATAGGTATAATTATGTGATCAGACTTTCATGTTGTGGTAGCGACAGGTTGTGAATAACGCCATCTTTTTGTTATTTATGCACTGAACATGATATGGGAGACGACCAAAGGTAAGTGTTCAGAAAACAGAACGTGTTCAGATATCCCCCCTCTTCCCCTATATCTGATGTGAAAACAGTTATGGCAAAAATGATGTATTCGACAGACAGTTTGATGTCTACGCATCTTTTTCTGTGTCTAATTAAAGAAGGGATTTAGTATTTATTTAGACGCCAACGAAGATGCTCTAACATTGAAACATCTTGATCTGTTGAATATATTATTTTGCCAAAACTGGGTATAATTGGAGATCAAGGTAAATTTTGATTCTTTGGAATTTTTATTTTGAATGCATGGTATTTTAACGTAAAAAAAATGACGATGAGACCACTCATTTTCCCTACAAATGATAACTTTTTCGTTGGCAAAGAAATAAACAATCAAAATATTCTCTACAAATATAGCACATCGCGTATAATCATCCGTACCTGGTGTGTCATAGACGTGATAAAGAAGAAGTTCAACACTTCATGCATTCGATTTAATACTCTTTGACATCGAAAACCGTATGTTTCTGCCTTAATTCGGTATATATTCGGTATATATTAGGTATATATCGCCTTGGGCACAGCTTTGACTCAATAGGTCTTGGGCACAGCTGTCCAATACACCCTCGAAGGTTTAGTATGTATATTTACTAAGAAGGGAAGTGTGTTTAGTAAGGATATTTCCTAAATTTCTGGAAGTTTAAATGTATTCTTACTAAAGTTACCTCTACAATAGGTGGTTTTACAGCGGATTTTTGCTCCCAGGTCAAGTGGTCTCAGGCACAATATAGAGCTTAAAGTGCTTATATCTTGGGAATTTTTCATTTTCCAAATGAAGGAGTCAAATTCGTTGAAATCACAATCACACGAACAATGCTATTTGTTCACAAAAAAAGATCATGCTTGTATTCCAGACTAAGTTGAAGGATATTATAGAAGACATATATAAACTGATTAAAATATGTTATATCCAGTACACATTTCCTTCATATATAGGAGAAAAAAGTATTTTTCAGCCAAATTGATACCAAATGAACCAAATTACAGAAACGGATACCATATATTTAAACAAAAAACTTCGGATGACGTCATGCAGGCTTGAACGAAAACTTTCATCTATCTTCTAGTAAAGGTACCTTTGTTTGTTATTTGTCACACGCGCGTCTGATATGATATCAGACGCGCAGGTCACAAATAACAAGCCAACGGAATTTTGTTCAGTGCAGATGCCAATTCCAGTGCAGGACAATGTCGGTTCCATATTCTTTTTCACACTTACAACTCATTTATCTATTGTACTCCTGGTACTAGGATTGACTCGTGCATGATACTGATTGTGGATACCAAGCTTAACATTAATAATTATGTGTATTTATAGTAATTGGTTTATGTATTTATAGTAAATAACTTCAGTACTGGTACCCTCCATTCTTTACTCACTGGCAGATTAGAAGTTGACAATTGTATTGCTAAGCATGAATAATTATGCTGTGTTTTTACTCCCTACTTTGTGTCATGACATAATATTCGCACAGATACATGCTTCATATTATTTGTTCATAACATGCATTTGAGTCACAATACTCAAATGACTCATTGTGATTCAAATGATTGACTCATGATTCAACTCATTTTTTTATAGAAAGATGTGATTCAACTCACGACTCAAAATATGTTTTGTGGAAAAGAATCGATTCAACTCTCGACTCATCAAAAAATGATTGATTCATGAGTCGATTCTTGATTCAACTCGAGTCGAGCACAAGTCTGCCTCCGTGCCAATTGTTGACACTCTCTTGATTTCTGGGGCCTCCTATCCTCTCATAGGTGACTCCTTTTTCAAATTTGGGGCCTCCCCTCACGTCTCTGAGTCCTCATCGCCTGTGTTTGGAGCCTCATTATCCTCTTAGCAGGACGTTTTTGTGTGATAATCCCAAGTCTTCTCTCCTAGGGTTCTCCTCTTCAAAAATATTGGCCTCATCTGGCTGGTCTCAGTGGCCTTCTCTCATTCCTGCGGAGACCTTTTTACCCATCTTGGGGCTCCCTCTTGTGTCCGGAGAAGTATCTCCTATCATTCCTTATTTTCTATTGTAGGGGCCTCCTCTTCTATCTTGGAGGCCTCGTTTTCCAAATTAAGAATATTCTGCCACCCATCCGAAGCCTTCTTGTCTAACCTGGGTGGCTTCTTGCCCGTCTCGGTGGCATCCTTTTCGTCCTGGGAGCCTCCCCCAATATCTGTCCTACGTATCTTATAGGGACCTGATAAGATTTCCCGAGGGTCTCGTTGCCAATCTTGGGGCCTCCTTCACAGCATGATCTTCTGTCTCGTCGGCCTCCCTGCTCACCTTTTTTCCTATGCATTTCCGGATAGGGGCCTCCTCAAATTGCAGGGGCTATATGACCTATGCAGTCGATGCGCCCTAAAGCCCAAATAACTAACTGACTAGATTTCAGGGGGCGGCTTCCCCATTCTACCCCCCACCTCCGGTGGCGACGCCCCTGCGATTATCGATGTATGCGCAAGGTGTGTGATTTGGGTTTTAGGGCGCACCGACCATGGTAGATCATTTAGCGCCATAAGGCAGCCTAAGACACATAAGGCATTGCGATTATGCATATTTGTTGCCTTGCAAAGCACAATTCTTCACCCGGGCGAAAACACAGGATGGGCAAGGTTTATGTTCTCGAAGAATGGTCGGGAATCAAACATTTATAACGCTTGCCGATTTACCATTCGGAGATTTTATGACGACAGATAGTCTGCGAAGCCAGTTGATTAGCAAAATCGGCTGGTACCATCTATGGTGGTTCTCTTGTGTATCTGTTCACTATATACACGTACATTACTTAGTATAATTTTGCGGCGATCATGCATGGGTATTTTAACAGCTGGGGCTTTGGGGGACACGAAAAACGTTCAAGCAGAAAATCACCACTTTGCACAACTTGGAGGGACATGTCCGAGCCCCCAGGGATTGTACCCATGGCAGCAGCCACAGGCAAGGGGGGGTCTGGCGTTTGCTGTCGAGCCACCGCATACAGCGTCCAATCCAAGCCATGCACGTGTCAGTAAAGCCTACATTTTATCTGTCTTGTTCCACCCAGCTACGAATCCGGGGTTGGGCCAAGATATCATGCCCGGAAAGCGAATTGATTGCAGTAGATCCTTGACATTTTTTTTTGCACGGAAAATGTATCCCAAGGAGGTGCTTTGATTTAGTTCCTCAGTAGAAAACTGGATACCTATTTCATTCCTAGGCGAAAAAGACAAGTGAAACCCGAGGATTGTTTCCCAATTGGTATTTTTGGTGATTCTATTGTATAGATATTGTCACTATAAATAATTAGGTACAATGTTGCTGCGACCATATATAGGCATTTTAATTCCTGAATCTTGGGGACAAAAGAAATTCAAGGGGACAAATGGTCACTTCAAAAATTGGGTACCATGTCCCCCCAGTCCCCCCAAGATTACACCCATGATAGCAAATGATGCTGGGTCAATATGGGGTTTAGGATTTATGTGCGATAAACGTGAGCTCTTAATCCGAAAACAGCACACACAAGTGCCCTAGAACTAGCCTTGACCCACATTGACCCCATGCGCCTGTGTTGATCTCTGGTCAGTAAAAGTAAATGGTCAGTTGACCAAAAGTCGTCCAAACCGTTAATTAATAGGGTTACTTTGGGTGCTGAATTCGAATTCAGCTTTCGTCGTAACGCTCTAAGGCTAATGATGTGTTTAGAACCCCAAAACCAACATAACATATTCACCCTCCGTGACTTGATCCGATCTGCACAGGAGCACGCTAACGCTATTGGATCATACCACCCTTCAATGGACTTCAAATTGAACCAAAAACATGGTGATATTTATTTCACAGGGGAATCATGCAAAGTTTGCATCCAAACCTGACAAGTGCGAAATCTTCCAAACTAGTTACCGAAGAATTGTCACAGGTGAGCGACGTGATATTACATGCCACATTTTACTCCAAACATTCCGCAATTAATACCTGCAGATATGCACATAAGTTGGCCCGGCTGGCCCAGCATGGCCAAAATGATCATTGGTGCAGATGAATAACGCAAAAAGGGCATCACGTCTCTCATACTTGACTCACCTTTGTCAGATCATGGCCTCCAGGCAATTGTCTGGCTCAGATTGAGAAGACGCCTGTCGAAGTTATCATTCACGAGGAAGGGAATTATTTTCAAATTATGACTCCGAGGATCAAGGCTTTGCGACCCTAAAGCATGTTCGCAGAAAACATATGATGAATTACTTGGCAGAAGCAAGGACATGCCAAGGAAATTAAGTAAAAAGCATTCGTCTGGTGGACCAGGCGCCATCTCCTTGGGGGAGCATCACCAATTGAGAAAAGTCAATCGGGTGAGCTCAAACCTTACAAAGAGGCTAAGATTTGCCAGCGAGGTCACTTTGGCTGAAAAGGGAGGGAGAGAAGAGGCTGCAAGAGACCGTTCCTGTGGGAACGCCATTCTGGGGGACGCAGAGGCACAGCCAAGGTTGTAGCTCCCTCCCCTTAGCAAACAAAAATACACTAGAACAAGCAATAAATTGTGAGATTTTCAAAACTGAAAACCCTAAATTTTCGTTTCACCGAACGCTTTCCCTTTTTCGAAACATCTTTATTTAGTCGAGCCTCCCATAGGAAATTCCTGGCTTCACCCCGGAAGGACGTACCCTTAGTGTTAGCAACCTCAAGATCCAAGGGTATGCTTTAAGACATTTTCACCGGGGAAACGATGATAACAATATATTCCGAAAACGAGGAGTTTGTTCGGGAAGTGTGAATTTAACCCTAAATTATTAGCTTCCCAGATGGTTAGCACAATTATCGTCCCCAGCTAGCATATCGACAAAGCCTCCGCTTGATCCGCCAATGGGCAAAGTTGTCCGAGTGAAGTCACCTTAGCTTTAGCTTCCGATGCCGCAAGAAAGATCACTTTAAATGAATTTTAGCAGTGATGCCGAGTAAAGCGTGCTGTGTACCCCAACAATAATTACATTTGAAGCATTAATAGTTCGGGAGAAATGACCAGAACAATTATGAACATGTGCTCTAGCCATACCTACATAAGTGAAGTGTCACGATGCCGCGCTCAGCCTTGAAGATTTGCTTTATTTTAAGAAGCCTGGTATTTAGGGAGAGTAAGCAGTTTTAGTAAGATCGTCAAGGGGGTGCGACGCCCCTTTGCTCGCGCAAGGGAGGGCGCAGCACCCCAGCGCCACATACGTTCCGTCGCCCATGCTGCCAGACTGCAGATATGGCATCGCAGCCACTGTAGCGGCACCCTAAACGTTGCAGGAACACCTATGCAGTTTGAAAAAGAGCACCCCAGCCATTGTATAGGCAACCAAGCATTGTGCAGAGTGGCTCCGAGCCGTTAGGGCGCCCTCAATCTGCAGAGTGTCACCCGCGGCACTGCAAGAGCCTGCAGAGGGACACACCAGACGTTCCATGAAATGTGCAGAGCGAGTACTTCAGCTGTTGTAGGGGCACCCCATGAGATTTAGAGGCACGCAGCAGTTGTTTGGGCATCCCGAAGGGAATAAAATTCCAGTAATTGTAGAGGACTCCTTGTCTTGTAAGAGCATCCTGTGCAGCACAGGGGACCTGGCCAGCAGTAATATATCATCCCGTTCCATCCCAACAGTCATGGGGAATCATAGCTTTGTGGGACCTCTGGTAGATAGAAAGTGCACCAAACCAGGGTCTGTTCTTTTGCAAAGTCAAACAACAGTATGTTTTTCGAGCACCAGCTCTCATATATAAGGCAAAAATGACATATTTATTCTTAGGATATGCTCAGTTCGCGAATAGTATGTGTTTCGCCTCTTTGAGCATTCCCAGACCTTCCAATGGACCGTGTCTGAAAATACAGCAGATATCCAGGATTTTGAAACAAATTGGCCAAGTCCAAGGGTTTCATATGCAAGGTCGATGTTTTAGGTTTCCAAGTCTGATGGACAAGTATTGGTGATATTGTATGAATATGTTACTATCTACTGCATCGAACTGTCGCTAGACTAACCGATATGGGCAGACATCGACACGGTTACCACAAAGTGGCACCCTGCTGTGCAGTAGTGGCGACAGTGTTCGGTCCCCTCGGTGGGTGGCTATAAGTCCGTAGGGTCCAGTGGTGAGCTTTCATGGCGAATCCCGGGATTAGCGGCGGCGGCCGCCGACATTAGCAGACCGCCTGTCGCTGGGGTGGACGGAATTTTGTATGCACCGCGGATGGTACAAAGGTGGGTTGATGGAATTTGAAACAAAGACCCGGTCCCACGCCAGACTACCGGCTGCCTTTCATGTTTCCATTCGAATATGCAGTCACTACTCACATGTGCTAATTTATGGTAGTAATGGGAGGGGAAAATACCTTCCACGCGAACAGAAGTACGTGGTGAGCAGTCACCTGTTGTGCAACATAATATTGGACGTATCAATGAATGTCAAGAAAGATCACAGTTCTCCACTGCTAGCTGTGCACAGCAGGGACGGCGGAATGCACGGGGCGCTGTTTCCCCCTTGCGCGAGACAGTGTGTGTGTGTGTGTGGGTGGGGGGTGAGGGGGGGAGTCCCACCCCTTTGGTAAGCTCACTGAAACAATTTAGGTACTGTCCCTAGATACCATGCTTTTTAAAATAAAATATAAGTATCTAATGTTAAGCGCTACATCCTGACGGGTTATGTAGTCCATGTCCTGGGCAACATGGCGACTTTGGCAATAGGCGCGCTATTGGTCCGATACATAATATCTGCCATCGCCTAAGGAAGCAGGACCTCGGGTAGCATGTTAGCTGGGTGGGCAAGTGTCCTTCCAGTAGAATCAGCTTTAACCCAATCGATTGAGTGTATCCACCCAGCTAAAATCAGCAAAATAATAAGGTAGCTGGAAGGCAAAGGTAGTCCGTGAGATCAGGCGCCTATCTCGCCAATACAGTTGCTATTCCGGACAGCTGTGTGGCTTGATAATGTAGGCACCCTTCTGGGCCATTCGAGCACCGTTCTTCGTATTATGCGGAAAATTACTGGCTATATATGCTCCTCTACTGAGATGAAAAGCATCTTTCTAGGCAGTTAGGTTCTTTGAGAATGCAAGGTCATCCTTGGTCAACCCGTGCTCTCATCTCGGGGACATTTCGGATCTGAGATGGAACCTCACTAGTTCACTTTAGCACTTAGGGTCTTGTTCTTCCGTCAAGGGCACTTTCAAATCGAAAGATCATCTCAGCCCTCTGACCATCAGGCACCCTGTTTATTCCTCAGCTGTTAGAGGTCCGCTTCCGCTGAGATTCCTCTTTCCAGCTGGCATAGGCATTCCACAGGGACACGGGGCACATGAAACAGCACCCCTGAACAGGGGTGTTGTTTTATGTATTTAGTTATTTTGGGGAAGAGGTCTCTGTTTCATGACATTGTTTTCGTTCGACCTCCCATTCAGAAACTTCTGGCTGCGCCACTGCCTAATTATGCCACTGAAACGTAGCATGATGAGTATTACCGGACAAACCTGGGCATCCTCAAAATCCCCCCCCCGACACAAATTCTAGGTACGCCATTGGTCTTCAGCGTACGCATACCTATTCCATGCAAGGGAACACGAGCGCCAGGTCTCCTCTACTTCAGCCCGGCAGCGGTCAAGGCGGAATAATCGGCCCCAGTACCTATTAAAGCTGGATCCGCCCCTGGGGTACTTAGACACTGAAATTGCCTATTCGTAAAATCAGTGACTCAGCTTAGAAATCACCGACAAGTAATTTAAATCAGGGAGCATTCACTCCAATATCCTGCTCTTCACAAGCCAAATGCATGAACGGGGCCAATGCGGCGAGCAATTCATGTCCTACACTCACATGTGTCGCCGCTCTGGCGGATGCACCTGGAAGCTTTCGCGCGGTGTCTCCCATTGGTAGACTACGGTGGAGGCGTGGAGTGAACCGTACGGCCGATTATGGCATGCGGTCGTCAGCTGATATTATAGGTTTTGAGCATTATAGGCTCCGAGCATTATAGATTCTGTGCATTCTGGCTTTGAGCTTTAGCGGTTTTGAAGCATTAGCTGTTTCCAGAGTTATGCTTTCTGAATATTAGTTGAAACAAATCATTATAGGAAATGAGCATTATAGGTTTTGAGCATTATATGTTTTGAATGTTCCCACAGGACGTAGTATTAGAGGCTTTGAAGCATTATAGGGTTTGGGTATTATATGTTCTGAACAACTATATGTTTAAAGCATTATGTGGTTTGAGGCATTATAGGTTTTGAGTGTTATAGGTATTGAACATTTCCACAATACGACGATTTAGAGGCTCTGAAGCATTAGGTGTTTTGAGTATTATAGGTTCTGAAGCATTATAGGTTTTGGGTATTATACGTTCTGATGTGTCCCCGTTTTATCCATGCTGAGTCATTATTTCTTTAAAATACAGGCTCGCCCATGTATTTTACTTCACCCTCCGGGGGAACGTCGGTCTTAGACCTGAGCCTCTGTTCTCCGCAACTAGCCCAGCATTTTACATGGTTTGCTGACGATGATCCACTAGGAAGCGATCACTTCCCGGTATGACTGGACTATCGATCTGGAGCTGTCCTGGGGACGAGACCTCTGAGGTGGAACCTCCACAAAGCCGACTGGAGTGAATTCGAGGCCAAATTGCAGGAAAAGCTTACTCCTGATCACAACACTCCAGCTTCGGTGGCTACCTTCACAGCGTTAGTCCGGGAGCGGCCGCCACATGTGTCCCGATGACCTCTGGGACTCCCCGTCGTACCCCAGTCCCGTGGTGGACCCGGAGTGCGAAGACGCTATTCGTGCCGGGAAACTAGCTTTCCAAGCTTTTGATCGCCAGAGTTCAATGACCAACATGTGTGCCTTTTTTTCATTTAGGAAAGCTGGGGCCTTTGCCCGTCGGACTGTGCGAGAAGCTAAGCGATCTTCCTGGCAAAGATATGTCTGAGGCCTCACCTCATCCACCTCATCAACGGAGGTGTGGACACGCATAAAGCGAATCGCTGGTAAATTGTCTCCCGCTCAAATACCCGTCTTGCGAATAGCAGGCGACACAATTTTTCAACCATCTGAAGTAGGAAATGAAATTGGACGCACGCTATCACGACGCAGCAATTCCGGAAATCTTGACCCAGATTTCCTGCGCTACCGCGCTCAGTGTGAGAAAACTAGACTGGACTTGTCTACATCAAAAAGGCTCGAATACAACGAGCCTTTCACTAAGGCCGAACTGATGTCGGCAATTGCTTCGTTGCGGGATGTGTCAGAGGGTCCCGGTAGGATTCACAATGCACTGTTGCGCTACCTGCCACCATGTGCACAGGACGTTTTACTGGCCCCATTGGGAAGCGATCATTTCCCAATCTGGCTAAGTTACCTAGACGGCTCAGTTTTAGGCCCGCGCCCGCAGCGATGGAATTTTAAGAAAGCGGACTGGGTTAAATTTCAGGAGAAAGCTGAAGCCGCTTTCCGCTCCGAACCAAGGTCTCTACCACTACCAGTGACCGAATTCACTGCACTTCTGTTGGAATGCGCCTCAAGTATCCCCAGGACATCTGGATTTCCTCGACGCACCCCTGTGCCGTGGTGGACGGAGGAATGCCGTGACGCTATTCGTGCGCGAAGACGCGCGTTTCGAGCCTTTGGTCGCAACAGCACCACTGTCAACTTAATAGAGTTTAGGCGTACTCGGGCCCGTGCCCGGCGCACCATGAAGGAGACCAAGCGTGTTTCATGGCGTGAGTATGTTAGCTCACTCAATCGATCTTCGCCAACCTCATTGGTTTGGTCTCGCATCAAGGGTATTTCTGGTCGATTCAGTGCAGGCCCGCTTCCCACGTTGACGGTTGGTAGCCGTGAGGTGACGCACCCTATTGATGTGGCCAACGAGATTGGACGTGCTCTGGCAGACGTCAGCCGCGCCGGCAACGGTGACCCACAATTTATGCGCCATAAAGCCCGCTGTGAATCGACTTCGATGGACTTTTCCACTCCAGAGCACCTGTCGTACAACAGTTGTTTTACCCAGGCTGAGATGGAATCAGCAATTAACTCGTTGCGTAGTGTTGCCGAAGGACCCGATGAAGTGCACAATGAGCTGCTGAGACACCTGCCTCCCTCTGTGGTCGCGGAGCTTTCACGCACTTTTAACCACTTATGGACGAATGGCGAGTACCCTCCATCGTGTAGTCAATCTACAGTGGTCACACTCTTGAAATCTGGGAAATGCGGCCGGGACCCCTTAGATTATCGCCCAATCTCTCTGACGTCTGCATTAGGTAAACTAATGGAGAAACTCGTAAATGGACGCCTATCATGGTTTTTGGAAAAACATGACATCTTCGCGAACACGCAGTGCGGTTTTCGCAAAAACCGGAGTACCATTGACCATATTTTAACACTAGACACCGAAGTACGCCTCGCTTTTAAAAGGAAGCGACATCTAGGCGCGGTGTTCTTTGACATCGAGAAGGCCTACGACACTACGACACTTCAGTAGGGGAATCCTACTGAAGATCCACAAGCATGGGATCCGAGGACAACTTGGCACCTTTTTACAAAACTTTTTAGCAACGCTGTTTCGTGTACGAGTCGGCCACTGCCTCTCGGATTGGTTTATCCAAGAGAACGGAGTTCCACAGGGAAGTGTCTTGAGTGTGACCCTTTTCGGGGTGATGATTAACGATATTTGGGGACTCGCTTCCTGAGACTGTTGGGCGATTGTTATATGTAGATGATTTCGCCATATGGTCATGTGCCTCACGTACATCGCCGATGGAGCGACAGCTGCAGCTAGCCGTCAGGTGTTTGGAGAAGTGGGGAAATACGAACGGATTCCGCTTCTCTACAGCGAAGACCGTTGCCGTACACTTCTGTCGCCGCCGCCAATGTCCCAATATGGAAATCCTACTGTACAGGCAGGCGATACTGTAGGGGGGTCCGGGCCACGTCGGGCTGGGCGGTGTCGGAGCGGGCTCTGGGGGGCACTGGGCGGCACTGCCGGGTGGGTGGGTCGCTGTGCGGGCGACTCGGCGGGCCGGCTGGATGGTTGGTGCCGTGTGTCCCCTCGCCCACCGCTTCTGCAACCGCTCCGACATCCTTCCAACCTTGCCGCGGCCCGTCGCCACCACTACACGAATTTATATAGCGAGGCCAGGCTCCTATCCACACCACATACGCCCGTGAGTGCGCCCGGCTGGTCATGTAGCGAGGAGGGGTTGTTGGCTTCGGGTGTGACGTGACACTGATGGATGGCCATGATAGAGGTACACGACCTGGGTACTGCCACCGCCGCCGGCACTCGTCCATTTACAGGACCCACCCGTGTACCCCCAGAAAACAACACATCCACCATCCACTCACCCCCCCCCCCGCACACACACAGCATCGACGTTCTCGGGGCAGCCAGATGCAAGCAGGGCCCGGGGGTAACATCCAGTACAATTTTGGCAGTGAGGTTTCTGACAGCTGAATACTTGCGTTGAAATCGAACCAATTCCACTGGTCCTTAAAACTGCCCCTTTAAACATGTATGCAACAGTCACTCGCTCCTTTCATTCCCCACGATCATTCGGTCCCTAATAATACGAAAACGAGTTCGCCAGCAATTTTCCCCTCCAGTGTTACGCAAGCATTTCGCGAGTCGTACTCCCTTTCACTGGGGACTTGGTTAGTCCCGAATGCATATTAATTACCCGCTCCGAGGCCTACTTGTAAACGGCTGACGCGACTCTCCTGATTGCATAGTTTGTATATATTGACGTTACTTCCTTAAGGCTTTGCAACACTGGGCGGTGAAACTTTCCCTGGGCTTCTATGCTGTCTTATAACTGAACTCAGGTATCAATGGCCAAATTACCTAACCTTACCCAATCGACGCCTTGCCTGGCCTTACACGTTGAAGACGTGCGACCGGCGTCACGTATCCCACGGGTGGGCACGGATCCCTACCACGTTGGGTACGTCCCCTGGTCGTCGTTATACCCTAGCCAGCCCTAGCCTTTCAGCCCCGGGACTTACGGCATGCCAAACCAGTCCGGTGCATCCCCCATCCTCTGTACCATCCGTGCCCACGTACAGCGAACGGAGGCGGACACATTACCTGGCAGTGTTTTGCCTATATATCCTATTGTCCGGCGCTGAACTTCCGGCGAACGCAATGTGGGGTCCCCTCTAACGGTCCCTCCCACATGCATACCATGCTCGCCCCCTCATCTGCGCCCTTGGGTCACAAAGGCCAGTGGGATTTTGCGGTCAAGAGATACCTGAGCCCAGTTAGCAGTTACCACTTGAATAGCGCCCATGAGTAACAATCAGGAGAGTTTCGTCATTGCGCCCTTTCGTCGTGCCCCCCCTTGACGAAGAGAGGGCCAAAGGCCCCTCACAGTCGACGCCCGAGGACATATCGCCCATAGGAGGGCAGCTGGCAGACTGTCTCTCTCGCTCGCTCTGCGGGGATCGTCAATCTCTTCTCTCGTGCATCCCCTATCTCCGTAAATTCGCCCGAGTGAAAAGAAACAGACAGATATTTATACTGAAATCAAGAGACAAAGACTGAGATTGAAATCACGGACAAATTTTTACAGGAAACTTTGCATCCATTTCCTTCCCATCAAGGTATGTATTTGGAGTCCAGGGGCTCCAAGTCTATTCACATGAAACAACATCCACATTTCCATTTATTCCTACGCTAAAATAGAAAAGAAAGAAAAGACATTGAAATACACCTGGGACACCAACTATTTATATTTACACACACGCACTTTTGCCACCAACACACACACATCACATCCCCCCCCCACACACACACGGAAGACGCCAGCGCCGGTGGGGTTGGTGACGCTGGGACGGTGGTGGTGGAGGGTGAGGCTGCATGACGCCGAGCATCACTCACATGGCGATGGTGGGTGGCAAGTGGCCTCGGCTGAGAGCTTCTTCTCCTCCATCCGAAAACTCAGCCATCTTGCCACCGCCGCCGTCTGAGAATTCCCTCAGTCTCCCTGTCCGGTCGGCCCTGTTCTCTCCTCCACCGTGGCGCGCCCATGAGTTTTACTCTCCCTTCATCGCCTCCGGCTTTGGGTACTTTCTCTGTCTCTCTCTCTTCCATTTTCTTTTTGCGAATGTTCCAGGAGGTTCGGCTGCTGCTCACGCTTCCGCCGCGGGCTGGTGCCTCTCCCCTTCACCACGTGTCGTAGGTGTCCGGGACGTGCCCGGCCGCCTCTCCGTCGGCCTCCAAAGCCGCCTGTAGGCCTGCCTCTGGGTCGGTTTTGTTTGCGCCGGGGACGCTGTGCTGGGGGAGGGCGCCCGGCCATGCGGCGGCGCGAAAGCCGGTGTCTGTGCGTCCGACCTTTTGGGCAAAAATGTAAAACGCCTTACAATACCGGCGCAACCGGTAGTCAGATTTCTGGGGGTGGAATTTGATACGCGCTTAACATACCGACAACATCTTAAAACGCTACGAGATAAGTGTGCAAATACTTTGAATATCTTAAAATGTGTGGCTCGTGCGACCTATGGAGCAGACCGGGCATCGCTGCTCCTGCTATACCGATCGCTCGTACGATCAAAGCTTGACTACGCGTGTTTTATTTATGACGGAGCCTATTTGACGAGCAAACGCACCCTGGATGTAGTCCACCACTCTGCCCTTCGTATCATCACGGGGGCATTTCGTACTTCTCCAACGGCGAGTCTCCTTGCGGAAGTTCACGAGTTTCCACTCTCTCTGCGGCGTGAACAGCTCGGCATGCGATATGCCTGCAGGCTACGTCAATACCCGGACCACCCAGCTTACGTCCATGTATTTTCCCACCGCATGCTAACGCTGTTCTCAAACGAACACCATATAAGAGCCATCCCGTACGGAGGGAGAATGCGACGACTTTTTTTTCTGAGAGCCGTCTCCGGTTACAGGGAGTTCGACGGACTGAATGCATTTCAACGCCTCCCTGGGAACTGATCGTACCGGAGGTGGACACATCCCTCGCCTGCACAAAGAAAGGCAATATTACACCGCATGAATTCAGAGCACTTGCCATGGAGCACATTGAATGCTACACTGGATTTGTTGCAACATACACCGATGGATCCAGAACGGAGACCGGCGTCGGCAGTGCTTTTATTACAGGTACTGTGGTTAGAAGCTTTTCACTTCCAGCACATGCTTCTGTGTATTCTTCCGAGCTTGTTGCCATTTTGAAAGCTCTCTGTTTCATTGAAATATCAGACGATCTACTCCACATTATTTTGACGGATTCTTTAAGAAGCCTTGCAGCGATGAGGACACACAATCCGTCAAATCCCATTTTGCGGGACGTTTTAACTCGTCTTACCGGTGTGTACCAGACAGATAAAAGAGTAGTACTGTGTTGGATCCCGAGTCACGTGGGCATCTCTAGAAACGACCTGGCCGATGCTGCTGCAAAACGTGCGTCGCTAGCTCCTTGCTCACGAACTCTACCACTATCTGCCCGTGACCACTTCCGAACTATTTCGGACTCTGTGCTCACAAAGTGGCAAGGTTCTTGGAACGCAATACCTGACAATAAGTTGAAAGCGATCAAGCATCGCCTCGGAAAATGGAGTTCGTCCTCACGTAGGAATAGGCGAGACGAGGTAGCATTGTGTCGCTTGAGAATTGGGCAAACATATGCCAGTCATTCGTATTTACTAACTGGTAATGATATACCACGCTGCCCGAAATGTCACGCCCGCTTATCTGTGCGTCATGTCCTGCTTTCCTGCCCCGGCTATGAGGATGAGCGTAGACGTCACTTTGGGCGTCCTCAGTCATTGTCACTCAGTGAGGTTTTAGGTGACGACTCCGATATTGTTCGATCGGGGCGACTTTTTAATTACCTCGCCGAAGTATCATTTTCAGTAATATATGCACCACGTTGAAAATGTTGAATGTTGCCATGTTTTATTTTACCGTTCGTTATTTTGACTAATATTCTGCAAGATTAGCTAGGCTGGCTGGCTAGCATGGCTGATGTATCGACGTGTAAATAAGTTATGTTGTTATGGGTGCTACATGACCGATGTAGTCGATGCGCCCTAAAGCCCTAATAACTAACTAACTAACGCTAAACTCACTGTGGGAAAGGGACACTTTTCCGCAAGCATGGAGAGAGGCCACTATTATACCTGTTTTAAAGGCAGGAAAGGGTGGACAAGATCCACTGTGTAACGAAGTTCTTTCACGCCCCCCCCTGTGCTTTTCAGCCACTTCGCGTATGGCTGGGGACAAACTTCATTTGGCACGTAGATAGCTAGTCAGACCTCGACGTTTGCGATATTTAAAACCCCGGTTATGTACAATGGCTCTGAGCTTCCATCTCAGAGCTCTGATCTGCACATCTTGACAGGCACCTCAAAATCCAGCACTTATATTGTGCAATTAATCAACAGTCAAACGGCCTACGATGTTTCAGATTATAATGGTGCAGGTTAAATGTTCGAGTTAATACCATAGCTTCGTCTTGACAGAGACAGGCACAACTGCTTCACACACGATTCACACGGCCATCCCACATCTTCATACCTCTCGACAGTCACATCTTTATACAACATCTCTGTCTCTCAACTCCCGTCACAAGTTCGATTATTCCAAGAGGCGGCAGTCACAACAGTTACTTCTGCTTACATACGGACCGGTCTTCATACACGCTACTTTTCCAAGTATTCAAGCGGTTACATCTCAGCAGTTGCACAGCGACTCTAGTCAGAGTCGCTCAGACGTACCTCAGACGTACCTCTGTGTGGGGCCGGTGGTTAGCCGGCGGCGGCCAGCCGCCCGCCAGTGGCGACCGCTCGCCTCGACCGCTCGGTGACAAGTTCCTTACTGCGCCCTCGGCTCCGTCGCGAGGTAAGATCCAGCCTACGCCCATATCACGTGATCAGTCCAGGGCATCTGCCCTGGCCAGATAACAATGGCGGACTCTGCACCCTACTCCGACGGCGGGCGCGCTGTCTCTATCTCAGAGACATCAGAGACAGACTCTCTGATCTCAGTCCCTCCGTGGGAATCACTGCTGTCTCAGCACTTAGCAGCCTCACGCCCGGTCCGGCGTCGGACAACCGAGCTGCAGCCTCCGCGTACACAATCGGCTCGGTGACTCCGCTGTTCACAGACAGCCGGAAGTTCGGGGCGCTGCAGCCCAACTGACATTTCACATGTCAGACACATGAACATTCATCCAGCAGTCATCCAATATTCCACTACATTCATAAATCATGCACACATATATAGACTAGACACACGTGCATCATATATACCTGTCCAACACCTGACAACACAGACATTGGCCACGGGGCATGACATCTGTCACACCTCAGTCATGTATACGCGCACACACACACACACACCTACACCTGTCCATAGGGTTCCCATAATATAATCACTATCATACATCACTCACTGACGGTCACATCACGTCACTGGCATTCATATTCACTCACCGGCATTCATATTCACATCACTGGCATTCACATTCACATCACCCCAGACATTTCATCATCTGAAGACAACGGCCGTGCATCGAGGTCACGCCGCGGCGGCAGGGCGTCTGCCGGAAAGGGGAGGGGGGACAGAGCAATGTCCACTGCTCGGCCTCGACCGCAGCGGCGGCTTGCCTACGTCAGCTAGACAGGCTGGCGCCGGGTATCCGTCGTAAACTGTCGCGACATGAACTGTGGGGGTAGGGGGCTGAATTTCTGGGGTTAAGATGCCCCGAAAACCAACTCTGTTACAACTGCACTATCGCCCCATTTCCTTGACATTGTCTCTCTGTAAATTGATGGATAAGATGGTGAATGGTCGCTTGGGATGGTACTTGGAAGACAGAAACATTTTAGCAAAGTGTCAGTTTGCTTTTAGAAAACAATGTAGCACGGTGGACCATCTCATCACCCTTGATACTGACATTCGTGCTTCTTTCGTCAAGAAGCAACATGTTGGAGCAGTGTTTTTCGACATTGAGGGTACCTTCGACACGGCGTGGCGTCACGGCATACTTGCAAAAAATCTACGAATGCGGCCTCCGTGGTTCCTTAGCGATCTTCCTTCGCAACTATTTAACAGGCCGCCGATTCCGCGTACGCATTGGTAGCCAATTTTCCGACTGGTTCCAGCAGGTGAACGGGGTGCCACAGGGCGGAGTGCTTAGTGTGCCCTTATTTGCTCTTATTATTAACGACATCGCCTGTACACTGCCAATATATGTATGTAGCTCGCTGTTCGCAGATGACTGCGATCTGGGCGTGGCCGTTTAGCGCCGGCGTTACAGAGAGGCTACAGCTTGCTCTGTCCCGCTTGGAGCGCTGTACAAGTGTGAGCGGTTCCCGCTTCTCCACAGGGAAAACGGTCGCCGTGCATTTCTGCCGATGTCAGAGGTGTCCAAAAATGGAAATATCGTATAAGTCAAGAGTCCCTACAAAACCGGTGACCATGTTTATTGGTCTCCTTGACTGTCGCTTGACTTATCGGATACATTTTAAGATGCTTTGTGATAACTGTTTTGGAACTTTGAACATTTTGTTAAGGTTGTCTCACGTACGTCATACGGTGCTGGCAGACGAACTTTAATCCTTGGTTCGTTCTAAACTGGATTACGCGTGTTTCGTGTATGGCAGTGCTTGTACATCGGCAAAGCGAACGTTGGAAACAATCCATCACACCTCGTTGCGCATTGCTACAGGTGCCTTTCGCACGTTACCGGCAGCGAGTCTTCTGGTGGAGGCCAACAAGCCGTGCCTGGTAATGCGTCGTGAGCTGCTTGGCATGCGCTATGCGTGCAAGCTGCGCCAGTTCCCCGACCACCCCACCTATCGGTCGGTGTTTTCCCGACGTACTTTGGCTATGTTTGGAGGGAGGCGACAGGGGACGTCTGACCCTCTCTGTGTGAGTATCCAAGCCCTCTTCGCGGACAGTGCTATACAATTGCGTGGTGTGACGCGTGTGGAATCTTTAAAGACACCTTCCTGGAGACTGGCCATTCCAAATATCGATTTGTCGTTGACATCCCTGAGGAAAGGGGACGTCATTCCTCAAGAGCACAGGCTAAGGACAATGGAACTTATATCGTCATACCAAAACTACACTCCGATATATACGGACGGATCAAAGGCGGACGCTGGCGTTAGTAGCGCCTTTGTAACGAATACCGCAACTCGAACGTCTTCTCTCCCCGCGATTGCATCAGTCTACACGTCCGAGCTGGTCGCTATCAACAAGGCCCCGAGTTTTATTAAGGTCGGACATGATGAACTGCATGTTATATAGCGACTCGCTTAGTATCTTATTGGCGCTAAGGGAGTTTTACCCATAGAACCCATTGGTACAAAGCGTTTTATCTAGAATTACGACACTGAACATGGAAGGTAAACAGGTGGTATTCTGTTCGCTTCCGAGCCACGTGGGAATCATCGGGAATGAGGCTGCTGACGCTGCAACGAGGCGTGCTGCTCGGGGCCCACGCACACGATGTCTTCCTCTCCCTGCGAGGGTTTTCTTCCCAGGCATTAGGAGCACGGTCTTCAAGAAATGACAGGACAGCTGGGAGTTCATGACAGATAAGAAGTTGAGGAGAATCAAACAGCAACTTGGTGAGTGGCCATCATCGTCACATAGAATTAGACGCCATGAGGTGGTACTATGCCGCCTGCGTATAGGCAACACATACAGCACTCATAGATACCCCCTGAGTAGGGATCAAAGGCCACCGTGCCAAAGGTGCCACGCCGCACTATCAGTTCAACACATATTGGTTGCGTGTCCCCGACTTGCCCATGGGCGAGGACGTCACTTTGGACGCACTTCTGTCTCGTTACGGGAACTACTGGCTGACGAGTCACCGTTCGTCCAATCAGGACAGCTGTTCCGCTTCCTCTCAGAAATCAAATTTTCTTTAATATATGCGTCTCACTAATACCATGTTTGGTAGGTGGTAAAATCGTTATGGTTATACCGTGCATCTTGACCGCAATGAGTTCGATAATGTATTGTACATTAGGCCGTCTCGACTAGTTCTTGCTTGGATAATTATTTATCACTGACTAAGTTATGGGCGCTGCATGGCCACTGCATGGCCACTGCATGGCCACACCAGCGGCCATCACGGTCACCAGCGGCCATCACGGTCAGCCGCACGAGCGCAGTGTCGACCAATCGATACCAGTCGGCTCTGGCTCGGTCGTCGGAGGCGTCGACGTCAGGTCTGCCGATGACGCCCTGTGACCCGACTATCCCGGCGCTGACGTCGCTAATGACACCGTCGGGCGACGGCCCGTCTGCCCACAAGTGCCGTCCCCGGTGGTCGATCCGCCGCGCTCCAGTGCTGGCTGTGCTCCGGCTGATTGATGTCCGTTGTGGTTCGGCTGGTGTCGGGATGTCAGACGCACCCAGCGCGCGTCCCGGATGCTGTCCGTAGTGTCGGCGGTGCTGGCGCGCTGGTCGGCAAGACTGATGCCAGCCGGACGGAGCGGTAGGCCGGGTCTGGTGTCAGAACGCCGGTGGCCCGTCGGTCGTGTCACGTGGTCGCGTCACAGACGCTCACACCCAGTGCAGATGTGTGATGAGTGGTCCGGTTTGGCACAGTGTTGCACATGGCCAGCCCTCAGGCTGTCGTTCGCTGCGCCTTCTGCGACGTCCTGCCTCGCTCGTGTACGTCAGCTCGCCGTTTTTTTTATCGCTGGTTTTTTATCTATCGGTGTCGTACCTCACGACTCCGAACCCCGACCTCCTGACTTCCCTACTTCCCTACTCCCCGACACCCCGACACCTCGACTCCCCGACTCCCCGACCCCCGAACCCCGACCCCCGACCCCGACTCCCAACACCAACACACAACCAGCAACCCCAACCCCAACCCCAAACATCAAATCTCGAACTTCCAGATCCACAGCCCCGACCATTAATTGCCAACCCCCGACCCCAACCGTTGACCCCTGATACGGTTATTGGTATCTCGGACGAGGTTATGTTTTCTTGGTGGCGCCTGACGATATGGTCTCCGGGGTCCGTGGCAGCGGACACCATGTACGTCGCTGGCGTCTCCAGCTCTCGTATTCCGGGTGCTGCCCGGTGGGCTGTATTTGTCTGGCCTCGATATGTCGTGGGCTCTTGTTATACGTCTTGGCCTCATAATGGTGTGTACTGTCGCCCACTTTCTGGCGTCCCCCGAAGATCACTGTCCGTTTTTTGTTCTGTCTCGTCTGTCATTATTGCGCCAGCAGCGATGCTCTGTGTGCCTGGATGGCCGGTGTGTAGTATATTTAGAGTTGTGCTTTTTGTGTTGTACGTGGAGGAAATCGACATATGAGACTGTCGTGACATTTAAAGGTCGCTCAGTGCAATTGTCTTGATGTGCTGATGCTTCTAAGCCGATTGACCTCCAGCACTTTTTTTTATGGCCGCTGCCCTCTGATTTATATTCAGCGGTAACCGCGGATACCCTGTACTGTACATAGTAATTGCTGTTTGAAGTTTTTCCCCTTTTTGCATTACTATTATAGTATTGTGTTCCATTAGGTATATGATACGTAATTATGATGTCATTGACTTTATGGCCAATTATTGCGCTGAAATCAAAGCACAGGATCAGGACCATTTTTCAACGTCATTTTCGAGCTTGCCACGCGGAAAATAAGTTAGCCATCTCAAAATTTCGTAAAGTCCATTAATGTAGCCTTACAAATCTTGTTCATCCCTGGATGAACAAGATTGAAATCGGTAGGAAGCTTAATCCCCCTCCCCCTCTCCCAGGATATTTAAATAACCACTATCCATCCATTCTCGGAAAATGTCATTCGATTCCTTGGGGCGTAACCTGCATTTCGGTAAAAACAAACATTTAACATTTTGTTATGGGTGGTTACAGGAGGTCAAACAGGAAGGTTCGGCTTTTGTTTCACCACTGTTGCCGCATGTTTCCTTCGATGTGTGTGATCTTGGTGTTATTTAACAGAGAAGTGCCTGGTATGTGATAACATTTTAAAGCATTTTTATGCTCAAAACATCATTGGCGTTCCCAGGTGCCAGAAAATGGGAAAATACTAGTTAGCTTAGTTTAGTGTTCAGATATCGTATAAGTGTTCCCATCATTGTATAAATATCAAATTCTTCATAATATAGCATCTACTTTTATAATATATAGGCATGAAAGAACAAGGCGGAACCTAACATGGAAATATAGTTGAATTGCTCAATTTTATTATTATTTTGAAACCCACGCCCGCCTCAATTTCCTCACCCTGGAACCGCCCTGCCTACACATCACTAAGTATAAAATAGTCACACATTTATCCTGCCATAATAACCAAAAATATATACTCGACAGTCCTGTAAACTTACCTTAGCCACGTTCATTGGCATGTGCAATAACGTGTCTGGAATAATCCGACCCTGTCATAGATCCGCTTCTCCACAAGATAAAAGTTAAAATTTTGCATCCTTTGCAACAAAAGTTAGGAAAAATAACAAAATTGCGAGGCACTACTCCGGATGGTTTAGGAATGGTTACCCCCACCAAAACGAAATGAGTGGGCGATTACACCTCACCCCTACCCCCACTCTACAGTGAAGGGTAAATCGTCTCAGTTCCGTTCATTTTGTCTCCCTGAATTGTGTTGTTTCATTTTACTTAGCGTTCGGCAGGTTCAAGTCAGGGTAAAACGATTCCCATGGGTGAAGGGTGGGTTGTTTCGGAATCATAATTTTGAAGAGGCGACGCTGGTTTAACTGTCACATGCCATCATAATTCACTTTGCATATCTTGAAATGAGGCCACTCACGAGATTTGTTGGCAGTGTTTGTCGTGCTCTTCGACAATATATATTATATTTTATATATATATTAAACACGTCTTTGCTGTAAACAAGACATATATTTACTCATAGAAACGCTCATTTAAGACGATGGTGATCAATTTGGCCAATAGTTTCCTGGCGTCGTAGTTGGACAACTAGTTCCGTCCACAGTGTATTGACATCAACTCTATGTTTGTCCACATTTTCGTATTTAAAGAGAGTGAACATTTCCTTCAAGCTTTATGTGAGGTATATGATATGTTGTAGGCCGTTTTTTTTAAAGGTTTGTATAAGATGTACATTATGCAGTATGTTGTTCAGATGAACTGAGAGAGCACCATGAAAATGATACCTCTAAAACAATTATAATCCCCTAAATCAAGTCTTCGGAGTGCAGAGAAGTCAGCTCAATCGAGATGTACATAGCTGTGAGCAGTGTATATTTCATCCCTTCGTGTGAAAAGCGGGGAGCGTAAGGCCTCATGAGTTGACCTGGGCCCGCACTGTGCGGACAAGTGTCATAGCTGGCGGCCACCGCCCGCCACTGGGCGGGCACGTGTGTTCAGCTGGCGCCTATGGCCGAGCGGCCACCGCCCGCCACTGGGCGGGTACGTGTGTACAGCTGGCGCCTATGGCCGAGCGGTGGTGGCCGCGGTCGGTGGACGTTGCGGGTCGAGTCGTGCTGTGCTGTGACTGGCACCGTGCTGTTTCCACGGAGCTGTGCTGTTACGGGCACGGTGCTGTGGGCACCCTGCGGCTGATTCGGTGAGTGATTTTCAGCCTTGAGGCAGATTATCGGAGGCCGAATCGTTTTCGTCGATTGGCACAGCTGGGTAGCGTCTGAGTTGTCCGGTTGTGTGGTGCTATATGTAGCAAGTGTGCTCATTTACAGAAGCTAGGTGGTGCTCAGCCACTCTGGTGGTGTTCAAGTACCACCTGTTAGTGTTAGTACTAAGACTCTAGTCATGACTGTGCCCTGGCTAGGTCTGTAAGGCCCGCTTCAGACAGCATTCTATGACGGAAAATAAGGAAAGTCAGTCGCCCTTTTGATGGCGATAAGTACATGTGCTGTCATCCGTGCATTAGTTTGTTTTTGCTGCTTCACGTCGGAAAATACAGCACAAAGGTAGTATCTTTCGTCACTTGGTCGCATACTAATTTCGCCTAGTTACATTTTTATCTGGGTTGTCGCGCCCCCTCAGCCCGCCCCGGGGTTGACGGAGTCCTGGAGGCTGAGGTCCCCCGTCACACGGTGCTAGTTGTGACGGGGGACCAACACGCCTCTTTGGTCCCGATATCCCGGAGGGGCGGGCGGGCCCATAGGGCCCCATACGGGTCAGATGGCTGGTCGCCTCGGGCCGGGGACCTGGGATACTTCCCAGTGTCTGCCGGCCCTGCCGGCTGGGGTCAAGGGGTGGGCGGTGCTGGATCTCGGTCGGGGTGGTGAGTCTCTCTCCCGGCCGAGCGAAGGCGCCGCCTGCCCCGTATAGCTCCTCGGGCGCGTGGCATCCTCCGTCCGCGGGACCCAGGCGTCCCCCGAGTTGGGCCCCTATGTGGTGGGGCGCCCGAGGAGTTGAAATCAATACACTTCCATAGATTCTTCTGACACACAAATATACCCTCGCCCTAGTCTGGACTCGGACGATTCGTCGTCCCCGTCTTCCACATCCCAGTCCAGCGCCTCGGTGAGACCCGATTTAGACGCTGTCTCGGCTTGCCATTCTCCTGGAGATTCTCGACGTGACCTGGCAAGACACCTGAGCGTGAAACCGAAGTAGAGCCCGAGTTCGTCGACCCAACTGTCTTGATTCTGTCGAGTTCAGAGCTTAGACTGTCCGACCTCAGCCCTTTCCAACGGTGTGAGGGCACAGAGGGATTCGGTAGTGGTACGGTGCGACAAATTGGGTGATGGTGGAATCGAAGTTGAATTTTCGGATTCGGAGGAAGCTAGGCGGGCGTTAAAAGCCACACTCTTTACGTTTACGTACACCATCGATGGTAGACGCGTGCAAAGGACAGTGCTCCTAAATGTGAAAACTCACCACTCTAAAAACTGCTCCAGAGGTGTCATCACTTTTCATGACCTACAAGGTGTGCCATGTGAAGAAATTGTGCGCGGTCTTGCGGGGTTCGGTGTCCTGGAAGCTAGAAGACTGAAAACGAAAATGGGCGGTATTTCACACGACACAGACAACATTGTACTCACTTTTAACTCCCGAGCACAGCCTACCCATGTGATAATCGGGAATGTCAGGGTCCGCGTTTATCGACCAATCCCGATGAGATGCTTCGCCTATCATAGGTACGGACACACCAGCCGCCACTGTCGATCAAAGCCGAGATGTCTGCGATGTGCCTCCTCGGATCATTCTGTGGACGCTTGCACATCGGAAACCTTATGCTGTCCAAACTGCAAGGGCGATCATTCTGCTCGTGACCGAGTATGCCCGGTTTTCAAACTGGAGCAGAGTGTCATAAAATTGAAGTGTGACAGGGGCGTGTCATTCCGAGAAGCTCGGAAAATGATCAAGACGGCTACTACACCTCGCCCGGCGGCAGAAACTGGAGTTGCAGCCGACTACGTCTTACTGGCTCGCCCTGCTGTTGTGCAGACAGAAACTTCGTGCAGTTCCCAAAGACAGCGTCGTCCTGAACAGCGCACGATCGCCTGCCAAACTGACGCTCCCGCAACTCCGGTGACTGAACCGATCATGGTGGCATCCACACAAACAACTCCCGCAAAATTCCCTAAATTACCACCCCCATCGACTATTTCACCTCTCCGATCGACCAGCTCATTGCCGTCACTGATAATTTCTGTGCGAAGTGGAGCTCCGGATCTGACCGCGCGCGAGGTCGAGCAGAGCGATCTACGAGTGTGGCACCAAACATCGTTGGGAAAGGCGCAGTGGGAAAATGTTCCATGGCTGCGAGGCTCGGTATGCGAGAACGCTCCCCGTCAGTACCGCGCGCACCACCTGGCCACCCTGGATAAATAATGGGTCCACCTCCACCTGTCCCATTAACAGGCCAGCCACTTACACCACCTACCAGCCGAAAGCGGATGCCTATTTCGCCACCGATCGTAGCGAGTCCCAGGTCCCGTCCCCGCGCTGAGTCGCCTGTGATTAGGTACCTACTTGTAAACCGAGACGTCTGAGATAGACGACCGTCCTGACCATAACACCTGTGAACGCACCACACCATATCTCTAAACGGCTGACTGCGAAGAAATGTTTTAACTGAGACAGTATGCGGGGAATTACACCTCAGCATGACACTGTTTTACCACGATTTTACTTCTGGTTTTTGTATGAATAAACTTATTATGGGCGCTATATGACCATTGCAGTCGATGCGCCCTTTAACACGCGCACTGGAGGGGGGCGAAATCCGCCCACCCCTCCCGTTTTTCGTACATAACTGCAAATTTTACCGGTCGATATACGCGATTTTCTGTGTACCTGCTTAGGAATGACCGGCGCGTCGTTTAAAGCAAGAAAAATGGAAATCGGACGAACATTTTTCAAGTTAGGGGCCGTTAAAGTAAAAAAAATCCTAGCGCCAGACCGCAAAAATCGGCGCTGATGCGCTTCCCGTATATTCGCAAAAGGGAAGTGTTCTTGGCAACATAGCGACTTGTTTGATGTATATTGATATGCTATATAGTTTCAAGATCATGTTAGGCCACCGAGGTCAAGTCAGGTCAAGTTCATGACAGGTTAATCAACCAAACTTGATCAACTCGAATGTTGTCATAAATGCACTACTGTTAGTCATCTGTACTGCTTGTCATTGCGTTTCCATACTTTATTCATGTACTTCACTCCTTTCTTCGCGAAGCCGATTGCGCCGAGCTGCCCGACGGAGCAGTCGTGCGGGCGGCCCGGTTCCGGTAACTGGAACAGGTAACTGACCTGATAAAGTGCTGCTATATAGGTGGCCTGAGGTCAAATGTCTGGTCTAGCATCTGTATTGCATCATTAGTAATGTCCAAAACATCATTGGTGCCCATTTTGGAGCATTTAAACATAATCACAGCGATCAATAACAATGACAAGCCAAGCCACGCAAAACAAGAAAATTTTGACAAATGTGACCTCATTTGACCTTGAAGATATTAACCTAAGGTCATAAGTTTGCACACAATATAGTTGTGTACCCATCTACCGTACCCATCCACCCTGCAAATTTCGTTCCCCCAGCTTTAATAGGAGCCGAGATCTTAGGGGGGGCGGAATCCGCCCCCCCCCCCCTCCAGTGCGCGTAATTTTCAGAGGCCCTCCAGGGCGCGTGTTACCCAAATAGCTAACTTCGCCTAGTTACACCCTTTTGTTTGATGGCTTCGTTCACTTCATGTAACAAATTCATACATGTGTCCCAATTTCACCCGCGCCATCCGGGGATATCACGAAAAACGTCGATGACCGACTACACTGATAGACCAAATACACGTAGTTTTTTTTATTTCTGTAACAAGGAGTTCCAAAAGCTGAGTTCTTTTGATATGGAACAGGCAGTGCTTTATGAAGAGAAGAGTACGCCGTTCCAAGCCAGTACTAAGTGCAGGTGGTCTGGTCTGTGGCTTCTTGATTTGTGGCGCCTGCAATACCACTGATGACTGTGATGGTTGCTTCGCTAGTTGCCTGCAGGTGGTCTGGTCTGTGGCGTCTTGATTTGTGGTGCTTGTAATTCCACTAACGACTGTGGTGGTCTTGTCCCTGCAGACTGGAGAAGGTTTACAGGACAACTGGGTATGGGAAAAATGGTGTGGATACTACTCAGTCACACGGCGGCTGCAGACATTTTACGTTGAGGAAAAAAAAAAGAAAAAAAAAGTAATAATAATAATAATAATAATAATAATACAAATTATATATATATATATATATATATATATATATATATATATATATATATATATATATATATATATATATATATGCGTACGATGATCCTCTGTTGATCATCATTTATCGTTGTGAGGTAACTGAAGCGGACAGTTTTGCTGTATAGCAATGTCTACATTCTCCGGCTGTTGATACATGGTAAGGCTCGATGGCATGACATCGACATCTGGCAGGACAAATCTTCCTTGATTCAGAAACCTCGGAAACCGGCCAAAATGCGTGCCTTGTTGCTCCGGCACCTCACCGCCGGCGGTGTTCTCTCTCCTTGAGCCAGCCGACTCCGCCGACTCTTCTCTGATGCCCGGGACGTCCTGGATGTCTCCACGACCTCTGACGAACACGACGCCTCCCGGGTACTCCTGACTCACTGTGGGTTTGTGGTTCTGTCTGCAGCTGCTGGACTCGTTCGACTCGGAGGACCCTCGAGAGCGTGACTTCCTGAAGACAACGCTGCACAGAATATACGGAAAGTTCCTGGGACTCCGCTCATACATTAGGAAGCAAATGAATAACATATTCTATAGGTAAGTGTTGTGGTCAGGGTTGGGTTTGTGTTCGGTAATTCTGGATGGGAAGAGGAAAATTGTTGGGTTGTTGAATACGGAGATAATGCTTTTTGACTGTATGTTGATAGGTGTGCTTCGAACACACATATTTTGTATTGTTTGTGGGCACGGCGCTGTGTGGCGATTGTCCTTTGACAGCCCGGGGTCCACCATGGTGTAAATGCCTTTTTCCTAGGTTGATTGCTTTTTGGTACCGAGTCACGTGCTGTTGAGCTGATGACCCTGAGTATTATCTCGATTGTGCTGGTCCCTGAAGTGGCTAGGTTGAATTCCACCTTGTCCTTTAATTTTGCCCAGTCCACTCTTTTCAACTTCAGGATGGTCTGAATAGCCTTGTGTGCTGGGTATCGTCTGTGCTGAGCCTAATTGTAATTGAGTGGTGTTCGCTCAGCCCTGGAACGTCTGGAACTGACCAGTTAGTAATGCTTTTTGTTGCATAAATTCGTATTCAAATGATATTAGCTTGCCTGGAAGGCCAACGGTATTCCACTGTAGAAAAAGACCCATTATCGAATCCGTTTAGTGTCTGGTTGGTTCTCCTATACTAGCGTGGTGTCGGTGTCATATTGGGGGGGAGTTGGATCCGATGGACGGAGGGAGGGGTGTGTGATAACTCAGACACAGGTGGCAGCCTGGATTTGGGCGCATGGGTTCTGGGGGGGGCGAAGCGGCGGGATTTGCGCTTTGGAGGCGCTTTGTTTGGGCCGGCCGGATGGGTGGGGCAGGGGCCGAGAGCCCGGGGGAGGGAGTGATGGGAAGGTGTCATGGTGTCGGGGAGGGCCCTGGCCGGTTGGAGGCTGTATAGCGAAGGGGTACGGCCAGGTTCCGTGAGGGATGGGTGGGTACCGGTGGGGGATGGGATGTAGACTTGGTCTGAGGGGTGATGGGAGTGGGATGAGGTCGGGTCTGCGGTGGAGTGGTGGTGGGCGAAGACCGGGTCTGAGGTGAGGTAGATGCGGGAGGAAGCCGGGTCCTCGGTGGGGTGGACGTGTGGAGGAGGCCGGGGCCGCGGTGGGGTGAACGTGTGGAGGAGGCCGGGTCCGCGGTGTGGTGGACGTGTGGAGGAGGCCGGGTCCGCGGTAGGATCGCATGAGAAGGAGTGGTGGGCGGTGGAGTCGAGGTTCGGCGGTGCGGTGGAGGCGAGGGTAGGTGGTGTGTTGAGGAGGAGGTCTGCGGGGCTTCGGGAGCCAGCTGCTGGTGGAATGGTAGGGCGAGTGGGAGCTGGTGCTGGACTGGGTATGGGTTTATGTGTTGAGGAGAGCGCCACTGCATAGCTGCGCCCGGTGCGACTGTGGAGGTAGAGATGTCAGTGGTGGAGGTAGTGTTGCGTAGTTGTCGTGTTGCTGTGTGTGGCACGCTGTGAGCTGCCGCATACCGACACATCTCCCTCTCGTATGCCCACTTGGGACAGTGGGGGTCTGTGGCGGGGTGCGGCCCATCACAGGCTGCACATCTGTTTCATTGAAGTAGCAGGCAATCCACTATACATTATTTTGACGGATTTCTTAAGTAGCCTTTTAGCGATGAAGACACTGGTCCCATAAAATCCCATTTTTGCGATGTTTTAACTCGTCTTACCGCTGTGCACCAAACAGACAGGTGCTGTGTTGGGTCCCGAGCCACGGGGGCATCTCTGGGATCGACCTAGCTGATGCTGGTGCAAAACGTGTGTTGCTACCTCCATGCTTGCGAACCCTACCACTCCCAGCCCGTGTTCACTTCCGAACCATTTCTGCGTACGTGCTCGCAAAGTGGCAAGCTTTTTGGAACGCACAACCTGACAATAAGTTAAGAGCGATCAAGCGTCGTCTCGAAAAAAATGGAGTTCGTGCTCGCGTAGTAATAGGCGACACGAAATAGTGGTGTGCCGCTTGAGAATAGGGCACATATATGCCACTCAATCTTACTTGCTAACTGGCAATGAATTACCACACTGCCCGAAATGTCACGCCCGCCTATCTGTACGTCATGTCTTGCTCTCCTGCCCCGGTTGTGAATCGGAGCGTAGACGTCACTTTGGACGTGTTCAGTCGCTGTCAATCAGTGCAGTTTTAGGGGACGACTCAGGTATTGTCCAATCGGGCGACTTTTGTATTACCTCGCCGAAGTATCATTTTCGGTAATATATGCACCACGCTAAAAACGTTGAATTTTGCCATGGCGTGTTTTACGTACCACTGGTTACCATAACTAATATTTTTCAAGCTTAGCTAGTGTGCGATATATCCACGTGTAAATAACTTGTATTGTTATGGGAGCTACATGACCAATGAAGTCGATGTGCCCTAGAGCCCCAATAACTAAATTCGGATGGTGTGCAGTCGGATGTCGTGTGGTGACTAGCACACTGGCTGCATCGACAATGCTGAAATAATTATAATTAAACTTACGCATATCAGCAGTAGCAATACACTTTCTGATTTACGTGGAGACTGCACTCAGCTCTACGTGTATCTGGCAGCCGACGCACGACTGCCAAATGACAAGTTGGCGTTATGGTTAACCTTGCGAAGGATGCGGTTATACGCAAATTTCCGGAGCACCAGTCCTTCACCAATTTCAATAAAGTTTTGTTCTGGAAATTTAGTCCGAATTCTTGCTGGGATGGCTTTATGGACCAGAGACCTATTGCTAACCAGAGCTTGTTGCTCGGACCCTGGCCCCACCACCCGATCCATGAATTTCAGTTCAACGGCAGAATATTGACCGAGAGGTTAACGTGCCGTCAACACACTGACACGGCCGCTCCGGTAGCTCGTCCCCGGCCTTACCGAGCCACTGGCCAGCTGACCCTCCCAGCCGGGGGCTAAATGAGAGCGCGCGAAGCTACTCGAACCCCGTCTTGTCAGGACAGGGGAGACCAGTGCAGGCCAGCGCTCTAACCAACTGCGCTCCCGAGACGATAAAGTTACATCCATCCATACCTGATATCCTGACATGCTCACACCGCATAAACAACTATTCATAGCACAACTCACGAGTAGGACGCTCGTTCACCGACTTATTTGTTCCATTACTGCGTGTTGGAGTATGGGTTTGATTTTTTTTATTGTTTGACTGAAATTATGTTGAAAAATACACCGTCTAACATCGTTTTCTGCCCAGTACAAAACAACATTTGTTGTTAATGTGAAAATTATAATGATGGATTGAAAGTTTGAAGCCAATTCTTATTAATATTCAATGTTGAATGATGAACGTTTTTAGTTCATATCTAGAATGTTTTAGGTAAAGCCAAGACTAACTTGAAAGTATCTAAAGGGACTAGAAGTGGAGCAAGTTGCCGCTGTAAGGCCGCCTACTGATGCGTTCACGCTTGTGGCGAGGGGAGGGGAGAACGTGCAGCGCTGCCGCACTGGGTCACCTCGACTGACGCTCCGGCAGGCGACGCAGATTTGCCGCAATTCAACCTGTAACACGACCGAACACCTCAGAATAGGCTACCTGGGCGTGCGCTCCTTGGCCATACACATCGATGATATCAATCATCTGTTGCTGTCCGAGATGTCGGACGTCCTACATCTCGGCGAGGCGTGGCTAACTACGGAATTGGACAGCCGCACTCTCCCTTTTCCTGGCTGCGCCATTGCCAGGAAGCACTGGCCAGCAGACTTGTGCTCGACTCAATTTTTTTGAGTCGGCTCACATTTGACTCAGATCTTGAGATCCGATTCACAGCAGGTCAAAATTATTTGATTCGACTCAATTCAGACTCAGAGCTACAGAGATCCGATTCAACTCACGACTCAAACATAAATTTGAATCGATTCAGATCCGACTCAATGGTATCAGATTCATATGCCATATGATTCAGTGTGCACTGCCCACACATTATGTATATATATATATATATATATATATATATATATATATATATATATATATATATATATACATATATATATATATATATATATATTATTATATATATATATATATATATATATATATACATAATGTGAGGTGAAAACAAAGTTATAGCAAAAATAATTGATTCAACAGACAGTTTGATGTCAATGCATCTTCATCTGTGTCTAATTAAAGAAGGGAATTAGTATTTATCTGTTGAATATGTTATTTTTGCTATAACTTTGTTTTCACCTCACATTATTTATCATCCGTCATGCACTATAATGGTTGGTATATAGGATATATACAGATAATTACATGTGCATGTAGTAATTGACTCAAAAACATTAACAAGATGAATGGTTGTCAATGCATATGCAAAGCAATGAGTGCATAATACTTCAATCCACATCGGCATGATGCACAACCTGAATCATATATACCTGCCACACATCACCTAACTTCAACATAGCACCCAGATCCTGCACTGCAATAGGTATCCGCACATAATAAAATTGAGTTGGTTTGTGGCCCCACACAGTTGGTTTGGCAGCGGGCTTGAAGGTTTCCCTTCACCATTGGTTTACACTCAATTTTACCAACTTTCTCTATGCTATCTTGCATATTTTATGGCAATATAGGGTACTTTGATGTATTCTAATTGAAAGACCTATTCTTTAGCTTCAGCAAAGGGTTTGAATGACCTAAATGACCCAGTAATAATTGTCCTGCCTAACACTGCGCCATTTCCAGAAGGCTCACCATCAAGCACCTCCAAAATAAATGCATTGTTCCCGAAATTGGCTGGCTCCCTCTACCTCCATTTTATGTGTTCAAGTTGTTACCCTCGTTCAAGAGCAGAAGAAAGGATAGTCAGGGGGGGGCTAAGTGCACCATAGCTTCTTCTCCCCAGTGGTAGGAGTTTCAGTCGAGTTGCAAGTTTCATGGGGGCATTCCTAGATCACAATGGTGTTGTACATAAATGTTCAATTATGCATGTATCATCGATAATCCATGCACGATTCATCAAGGAAGAATGCATCATGCCCTGGGTCTAGCTGGCCTAAAAAAACTTTTCAACAACTGCTGTATGTCAATGTAGGTAGGTAGGTAGATGTTTTGAAAAATAGGCTTATCTTAGGTTTTTGGGTTCCCGAACATTATCCTCTCCAGAAAATTATTTGTCTTCTCATCTGGAGGTTGAATTTCCGGTATAATTGGAGATCAATGTAAATTTTGATTCTTTTGAGTTTTTATTTAGAATACATGGTATTTTAACGTAAAAATGATGATGCGACCACTCATTTTCTCCGCAAATGATTACTTTTCAGTTGGCAAAGAAATAAACGATCAAAATCTTCACTGTACAAATATAGCACATCGCGTACAATCATCCGTACCTGGTGTGTCATAGACGTGGTAAAGAAGAAGTTAAACACTTTATGCACTATATTTAATACTCTGACATCGAAAACTTTATGCTTCTGCCTTAATTCGACATTTATTTCCGATAATTTATACTCCAAAACCGACGCGTCCACAGCGCGACCAATGCCGGAAATTCCTTGCAATCCTTGAAGATTTGATGGGCAGTTCTGCCCAACACATCCTCGAAGGTTTAGTATGTATATTTAGTAAGAGGGGAAGTGTGTTTAATAAGAATATTTACTAAACTCCTTGAAGTTTAGTATGTATTTTTTTACTAAAGTTACCTATACAATGTCGCACATATTTGATGACGTCATGGCCGAAAAATTTGCTTCGGAGGACTCTTGTTTTCCGGTTAGGTTAGGTTGTGTTATATTATATTATGCTATGATGCATTTTATATATTATGCTACATTATCTTAGTCTAGGTTAGGTTAGGTTAGGTTACTTGTGCCTATGACGTCATCAATTGTAGCGACCGCCATTGACTTAAACGTAATCATTTGAAAATGAGTGAAAAGAGTGATCGCATCGTCTTCATCACGTCAGAAAGCATACTATTACATACAAAAATCCCCCAAAATCAAAATTTACCCTGATCTCCAAATTTACCAATTTCCTAAGTTATTAACTTTTGACAACGAACCGCTGTGATCAAGTAAAAGTGCTCAAAATTCACTGAACTGTGTGCAAATTGAGTTACGATGCATGAGGTTTTAAGAAAAATATCCTCCATACTGGATGACTACAAAATATTCCTCTCCACATTCCGGAATACAATGCACAAATCCAACCTTGTCTATGCATGAGAATAAAATGTGTCGGAACAAATGCTCACCGGAAGGAATGGGACAAGATTATGACTCACCTGGTGAGCAGAAGACAAATATATTTGCTAGGAAGTAAATTAAAGTGGCCATTGCGTATGATTTGATAAAATTATTCTGCAGCCAAATTGATACCATATTTTTTTTAAAAACTGAATGACATCATGCGGGCTTGAAGGAAAACTTCGATCTACCTTCTAGTACAGGTACCATGGGTTTGTTATTGTAACACATGCCAACGCAATTTTATTTAGTGCAAATGCCTGTTGCAAATGCCAGGGCCGTTTCGGTGCCATATTCTTTTTCACAATCACATCCCATTTCTGTGTTGTGTTCCTGGCACTAGGATTGACTCATGCATGATACTGATTGTGATTACCAAGCTTAACATTAATACTTATTTGTAGTTATCGTTATCCGTTTTGGTAAATAACTTAAATGCCCCTCATTCTTTACTCAATGGCAGCTGATAAGTTGACAATTGTAATGCTAAGCATGAATAATTATACTGTGTTTTACTCCCTACTTTGTGTCATGCCATACTATTCACAAAGATACATGCTTTATATCATTTGTTCATAACTTGCATTTGAGTCACAAGACTCAAATGACCCATTGTGACTCAAGTGATTGACTCGTGATTCAACTCATTTAAAAAAAGATGTGATTCAACCCGCGACTCAACATATGTTTTGGGGAAAAGAATCGATTCAACTCTCGACTCATCCAAAAATGATTGATTCATGTGTCGATTCTTGATTCAACTCGAGTCGAGCACAAGTCTGCTGGCCAGGGCGCTGTGAAGGGGCTTGGCAATTTGTATATGTGTATATTTTTATATATATATATATATATATATATATATATAATTATATATTTATTTATATATCCCGGTCCGCAGCCCGTGGTCTGGTCTTAAACCCACTCCCTGCTGGGTGCCGAGATACCCTGGGATCTTTGAAGCTAGGACGCCCACAGACAAAAATAAAGGCACCGTCGGTTGTGGTTGTGGTTATTCGTTTTTACGACACGTCGACCGTTGAGCCATATAGCGTCGCCAATCTCTCACGCCGATTGGTCGCGGGCGAAGAGTAGCGACAGGTGAGATTCGAACCCACAATCTTTCGATTGCGAGACGAGCATCTTACCCCTAGGTTCCTGGAGCTTTTTCCTGGAGCTAATAATGATGGAAGATGACGCAATAAAAAAAAACAATTCGGAAAATCCCCAGGTAACAATTTTGTAGTTCTGTTGAGATCAGCAATCCTAGACAGTTTTTATGTAAACACCTGTATTCGAGAATGTGAGACATCTTTTTAAGACTACCTGGCCTTGAGGTCAGTGAATTGTATAATGACGTGGCTTAAGTCATTACAAAATCAAAACATGCGAAATTGATACAGGGAAATGTGTGTCAAGTGCGGTTGGGTTGCCGCTCACCGTTTTTTTCTTCTTCAGTTGCAGAAAACCACAGAGGCGGCAGGTTTCCGCCCCCCCCCCTCCCCACTCCCTCCGGGCGAGGGTTAATAGCTGCTGCCGTGATCGATCTGAAGGCCCGCCAATCGCCACTAATGATGACAGTACGGTCCAGTCGACATATCAAACAAGGCGTCCTATGCCTGGATTTATATGGACTTACTCGACTTCAGTTTATGAGGCCGAAACCGTATTTGAGAAATGGTACGTTTCAACAGTAACATGATATCCCATTATTAACGGACATATACCACTCCAACAAATATAGGCACGTCATAAGCCACAGCTATAGCTAGAAGACGCGGGCGTCAGAGAAGCCATCGCATCCAGGAATCAGTCCCGAACTGATAAAGATCTGATGCCATGTGCGGAGATTGAGGCTGGGCACCTCTCACGTCATAGTGCTGTCAAAACCGCTCAGCGACGGGCCCGCTGTGACTTTGTTTTCAAGTCGTACAGAAGCTTCAAATCCGCCACGTGGAAGGATATTGGAAGACTGCTGAAGATTGGAATATTGGAAGACTGCTGACTGCTGAAGACTGATATTGGAAGCCCGAGCCTAATCTAGACAGGCCGGCACATCAGCAGCCCGGCTGGCCGGACCGACTGCACACCTACTGCGCCAGCGTGACTCCATGGTGGCGGGCGGTCTGGCGGCGGCGCACACCGGGGAGACGCAGCCCAGCTGGCCGGACCGACTGCACACCTACTGCGCCAGCGTGACTCCGTGATGGCGGGCAGTCTGGCGGCGGCGCACACCGGGGAGACGCAGCCCGGCTGGCCGGACCGACTGCACACCTACTGCGCCAGCGTGACTCCATGGTGGCGGGCAGTCTGGCGGCGGCGCACACCGGGGAGACGCAGCCCAGCTGGCCGGACCGACTGCACACCTACTGCGCCAGCGTGACTCCGTGATGGCGGGCAGTCTGGCGGCGGCGCACACCGGGGAGACGCAGCCCCAACTGCGCATGAAGCTGGCCGGACCGACTGCACACCTACTGCGCCAGCGTGACTCCATGGTGGCGGGCGGGGCACCGGGGAGACGCAGCCCAGCTGGCCGGACACTAAGCCAGCGTGACTCCATGGTGGCGGGCAGTCTGGCGGCGGCGCACACCGGGGAGACGCAGCCCAGCTGGCCGGACCGACTGCACACCTACTGCGCCAGCGTGACTCCGTGGTGGCGGGCAGTCTGGCGGCGGCGCACCCCGGGAGACGCAGCCCGGCTGGCCGGACCGACTGCACACCTACTGCGCCAGCGTGACTCCATGGTGGCGGGCGGTCTGGCGGCGGCGCACACCGGGGAGACGCAGCCCAGCTGGCCGGACCGACTGCACACCTACTGCGCCAGCGTGACTCCATGATGGCGGGCAGTCTGGCGGCGGCGCACACCGGGGAGACGCAGCCCGGCTGGCCGGACCGACTGCACACCTACTGCGCCAGCGTGACTCCATGGTGGCGGGCGGTCTGGCGGCGGCGCACACCGGGGAGACGCAGCCCGGCTGGCCGGACCGACTGCACACCTACTGCGCCAGCGTGACTCCGTGATGGCGGGCAGTCTGGCGGCGGCGCACACCGGGGAGACGCAGCCCGGCTGGCCGGACCGACTGCACACCTACTGCGCCAGCGTGACTCCATGGTGGCGGGCGGTCTGGCGGCGGCGCACACCGGGGAGACGCAGCCCGGCTGGCCGGACCGACTGCACACCTACTGCGCCAGCGTGACTCCGTATGGTGGCGGGCGGTCTGGCGGCGGCGCACACCGGGGGAGACGCAGCCCGGCTGGCCGGACCGACTGCACACCTACTGCGCCAGCGTGACTCCGTGATGGCGGGCAGTCTGGCGGCGGCGCACACCGGGGAGACGCAGCCCAGCTGGCCGGACCGACTGCACACCTACTGCGCCAGCGTGACTCCATGGTGGCGGGCGGTCTGGCGGCGGCGCACACCGGGGAGACGCAGCCCGGCTGGCCGGACCGACTGCACACCTACTGCGCCAGCGTGACTCCATGGTGGCGGGCGGTCTGGCGGCGGCGCACACCGGGGAGACGCAGCCCGGCTGGCCGGACCGACTACACACCTACTGCGCCAGCGTGACTCCGTGATGGCGGGCAGTCTGGCGGCGGCGCACACCGGGGAGACGCAGCCCGGCTGGCCGGACCGACTGCACACCTACTGCGCCAGCGTGACTCCATGATGGCGGGCAGTCTGGCGGCGGCGCACACCGGGGAGACGCAGCCCGGCTGGCCGGACCGACTGCACACCTACTGCGCCAGCGTGACTCCGTGATGGCGGGCGGTCTGGCGGCGGCGCACACCGGGGAGACGCAGCCGGCGCGTGTCGGCGGCGGAGATAAACGCATTTGACAGCGTTGAGCATGGCCATTTCCTGAAGAACCTGGGGTGATAAGGAATCGAGACCCTCATGCCTCATTCCTCAGCTCTCCGCATGGCTTAGCAATGCAAATTATAAGGATCTCGGTGCCGCTTGTGGTAGTACAGGGCTCTATATTGATCCCTGTGATGTTTCTTCTATCCACCGACATGCCACAGTGCATGCCATACGGCAAGATTGTCATGTACGCCGGTGACACTCAATTTTTGGACGCATATGTAACATCAGGTGTATATGTACTGATACAGCGCGTCGAACCCACCCTGGCCTCCGCAATAAATTGATATGCATGAAATAAGCAAAAATAAACTCCAAGATAGAAATGATGATTTTGAAATCACGACGTCAAAAGATGGATGAACAGTGCTCTGTATACTTGGAAAGCTCTGAAATGAAACTGTCACATTGTATTGAAATGATGGGTGTCACCGTGGACTGTTGACTCTCCTGGGAGTAGCACACTGCGACCAACATGTGCCGCTGCTACTGTATTCTGATCACACTGGCTAGGATGGGACATCGTGTGTCACGCGAGACTATCCAGCTATTCGTTGGAACGCTCTTATTCCCTCACGTACGATATTACATGTATGTTTGGGGTGGATGCAATGTGACTCAGCAAAGGAAGGTGCAAAAGTGCATCAACTTCGGTGTTGGCCCCGTCGCCGGACTAAGGCATCGTGATGGAGTGGTTGAAACTCTGACCTACAATGGCCGGGGACGAGTGGTCTAGGGGTAAGATGCTCGTCTCGCAATCGAAAGATTGTGGGTTCGAACCTCACCTGTCGCTACTCTTCGCCCGCAACCAATCGGCGTGAGAGATTGGCGACGCTATATGACTCAACGGTCGACGTGTCGTAAAACCAATAACCAGCCAACCAACCTACGATGGCCGTGCGTGGCCCGTATGATATAAATAAAAACATACAGACATACCGGAGGTGATTCGACATCATGTTATCTCTCGTCGCGCCGCCTCCTAGCGCGGCACAAGGGCGACCGCTCATGGATAGCTCCACATTCCACGCATGCGCATTGAATTCGCAAGACGATTATTCGTGTGCCGAGCGGTAAGAACATGGAATTCTGCCATCCTGATATTAGAGAAGACCTGTCAGAAAGTCGGTGCTTTTTCTATCATCCCGATACCCGGTAGCCACCCTCAGCAGCAACGCATTCTATGTGTATCGCAAGCGTGTTTGTTTTGTGTCGTGTCTTTGCCGTTGTTGACGTGGAGAACTGAAAGCCCATTTGATGTGGAGCTCCGAGATGCATGATATGAACCCGCGGGAGCGACTCGTCCCCACTGTTGCTCGCCAAGACCCAGTAGCTTGCACACACCACGTCGCTCTTTCTGGACCCGGTGGTCCTCTGGACCCGGTGGTCCTCTGGACCCGGTGGTCCTCTGGACCCGGTGGTCCTCTGGACCCGGTGGTCCTCTGGACCCGGTGGTCCTCTGGACCCGGTGGTCCTCTGGACCCGGTGGTCCTCGGGCATCGTCGATCCGTGACTGCATGTGGTCCCGGCACCGCCTCCGTCATCCCGCGAGTGTCGACTGCCCGGCAAAGCTGACGGTGCGCCAGCCGACCGGGTGGCCGGAGGGTGGCCGGACGTGCGGCCCGCTCGTGTGTTCAATAGACTCTGCTGGTCGGCCGTCGAGTACTGCGACAACTCGGCGGGCCGGCACGACGGCCTCGATGGCTCGACGGCAAGGCCGGCCGACACCGGGCGTCGCGCGTCGAGAGGTGTGCTCGCGAGTCGAGAGGTGTGCTCGCGGGTCGAGAGGTGTGCTCGCGGGTCGAGCGGTGTGCTCGCGAGTCGAGAAGTGTGCTCGCGGGTCGAGCGGTGTGCTCGCGAGTCGAGAGGTGTGCTCGCGAGTCGAGAGGTGTGCTCGCGAGTCGAGAGGTGTGCTCGCGAGTCGAGAGGTGTGCTCGCGGGTCGAGCGGTGTGCTCGCGAGTCGAGAGGTGTGCTCGCGAGTCGAGAGGTGTGCTCGCGAGTCGAGAGGTGTGCTCGCGAGTCGAGAGGTGTGCTCGCGAGTCGAGAGGTGTGCTCGCGGGTCGAGCGGTGTGCTCGCGAGTCGAGCGGTGTGCTCGCGAGTCGAGAGGTGTGCTCGCGAGTCGAGAGGTGTGCTCGCGAGTCGAGAGGTGTGCTCGCGAGTCGAGAGGTGTGCTCGCGAGTCGAGAGGTGTGCTCGCGGGTCGAGCGGTGTGCTCGCGAGTCGAGAGGTGTGCTCGCGAGTCGAGAGGTGTGCTCGCGGGTCGAGCGGTGTGCTCGCGAGTCGAGCGGTGTGCTCGCGAGTCGAGAGGTGTGCTCGCGAGTCGAGAGGTGTGCTCGCGAGTCGAGAGGTGTGCTCGCGAGTCGAGAGGTGTGCTCGCGAGTCGAGAGGTGTGCTCGCGAGTCGAGAGGTGTGCTCGTGAGTCGAGAGGTGTGCTCGCGAGTCGAGCGCACTCACACCGAGCGTGGCCGTCCGACCGACTTCGACCGGTGATTGCGATGTTGTGGAGTGTCGCGACGCAGCGCTCTGCCCCGCGAACCGCAGCGGTGTGTACTATTCCACAGGAGTGCCGCGCACGGTCGCCAAGTCCAAATTGATGTTTGTCGAGTGTAAACGATCTTCGTTCTCTTCCAAAGATGTTGTTTAGGCATGCTGTACCTATTCAAACGACCGATACGATCATGTAGTGTAGTTCCACTTATGCTTAGTGCGTCATAGCCATTCACTGACCTTGAACTAAAGGATGTTAATGTCAACTGCATCGTGCTACCATAATGATTGTGAACTCAATCGTGGCTGTTGGTGCGGCTACGGGAGTGGAGACTGCTGTTAATGAGACACGTACTAGCAACGGGTGTAGGGCCTGCTGTAGATGAGACGCGTACCACCGCCGGGTGTGAGGCCTGCTGTAGATGAGACGCGTACCACCGCCGTGTGTGGGGCCTGCTGTAGATGAGGAACATACCAAGGACAGATGTGAGGCCTGCTGTAGATGAGGAACATACCAAGGACAGGTGGGAGGCCTGCTGTAGATGAGACGCGTACCAAGACGGGCGTCGGACGTAGTGTAGACCGCAACACTTGCCAACGACGGACGTGGGGTCTGCTGTAGATGAAAAGCCTAACGACGGCGGCTGAGGGGCCTGCTGTAGATGAAACGCGTAGCAACGGCGGGTATGGGGCCTGCTGTAGATGAACACGTAACAACGGCGGGTGCGGGGCCTGCTGTGGATAAAACGAGTAACAACGGCGGGTATGGGGCCTGCTGTAGATAAAACGAGAAACAACGGCGGGTATGGGGCCTGCTGTAGATGAACACGTAACAACGGCGGGTATGGGGCCTGCTGTAGATGGAACACGTAACAACGGCGGGTATGGGGCCTGCTGCAGATGAAACACGTAACAACGGCGGGTGTGAGGCTTGCTGTAGATGAAACGCGTAGCAACGGCGGGTGTTGGGCCTGCTGTAGATGAAACGAGTAACAACGGCGGGTATGGGGCCTGCTGTAGATAAAACAAGTAACGGCGGGTATGGGGCCTGCTGTAGATGGAACACGTAACAACGGTGAGTGTTGGGCCTGCTGTAGATGAACACGTAACAGCGGCGGGTGCGGGGCCTGCTGTGTATGAGGCACGTGCTACTGACGGCAGCAGGGTGTACGGCAGCTGGGTGTACGGCAGCTGGTTGACGTGCCACCGACTGGCTTGGTTCGCGCAGCAGATGAGACGCGACCCACCCACGAACGCTGCACCGTCGCGTCGTAAGATAGCCTCCATCGACAGATGTTGCACTATGGCTGGCACACGTGCCGCGTCTTTGTACCGTATCGCATTTAAGTTCCCGACATGTCACCAGAATGTCGCACCGGAACGTCTCCGCAAAGAGGCATTCAGAGTAGGATAGAGTGTGTCTGATCTGGTGATCTGGTGTCGGGAAGTGATCTGGTGTCTCCGCCAGTGTCTGGTTGATCTCGGGTGATGAGGCACTGAGGTCACAGCAATATATCGTTACGATGTGCCGGCGATGCTTAGCACACCCCGGTGACAGCCGGTGTAGACCAGGGCATCGCGTTTCGAACATTATATCCAGGATAGTCCAGGCCACTGCGTTTCACCGTTCTAGCAGGGCGCATTAGCTACGGTATGCAGACCAGCCCCAGAATGCAGCGGTGCCACTAGGTTTTTACGTCGGTGTAACTCATCACCACGTTAGTCGACGTTTCAGTTCGCAAAGGCATTACAGCGTCTTGTTGGCTTCGCCAGTTTTATCGAGCAACCTACTGTTGGCACCTCGCAATACCACCTCTGTGCCAGCTGGGTGATGTTCACCCGATGGCACCCCACAATACCGCCTCTGTGCCAGCTGGGTAGATGGACGATGTCCACCCGACCGGCAGGTTTATCTACGAGACGGAGCGACACAACGGCGTGGCCGAGCTGCTGGAGATCCTGGGCAGCATCATCAACGGCTTCGCGCTGCCGCTCAAGGAGGAGCACAAGGCGTTCCTGCTCAAGGTGCTGATGCCGCTGCACAAGGTCAAGTCGCTGTCGGTGTATCACCCGCAGCTGGCCTACTGCATCGTCCAGGTCAGTGCCGTAGCTGTTGGGTCGCCGGTGACACGACCTACGTACGACCGTCACCACCGTTCTCCACATCGGATCAGAGCTATCGGACCACATCAGAACGGTCGGGCATACCGCCGCCACCGCCGCCACTGTTCCGCAACGGACAGCCATAGCTACTTAATGTGACGCATTCATGTCGGCTTCTGCTACCTTGGCCACGGTTTGATTCGGCCACGGTTTGATTGAATCCACGGTTGGATTCATGATTCGGAATCTGGAGTTGGCAAGAATACAAATTTGGTACGAAATTCGACAAGAATAGTTTTCTTTCATGTTTCTGTCCGAAACTCCTCTACTTTCCAGTCGGCGTCGGGAATGTTGTGCAAAGGGAGGACGTTTGCTGTCATTGTCAAACAACACCATTCAATATTCAGCAAGAAAAGGAGTGAATAATATCTGGAGATGAATGTTGTGGATGACCAAAATCCAGCGCAAAGCCATCCGTCTGGCCTAACCCTGGCTAGGTGTGTCGGGGTTATGTTCTTTAAGCAAGCCTATGCTCGTATTCACTGCACGGGATTTCTCATGTAGGCGTGGTAGACACACGTCGAACATGTCTTAAAGTGATGGGTGTGTGCTGGATGTGTCGCCGACAACTCTGTGCAATCCCTGGTAATGGAATGTACATGCACACCATTACCAGTGTGTGTGTGCTGCAAGCACTCCGGATACTACAGAGAATGTACGGTGCCAAATTCCACTTATGGATGTAGGTTTCTTTGTGTTGTGTTCTATGGGTCGGATCACTTGTAATTCCAGTTTGCGACCTTTTTTCCCACCGTTGCCGAGCTATCTGTGTCCCTTAATCAACCGAATACAAGGCATTGTGTTGGCGAAATGATCGCTCCACTGTTTCGCTTTGTTACTCCATTCACGTTGAGGATGTTGGCGTTGCTCCAGAACAGCTTCTTTGCGAATATCCTTTATGTGGACTCTGTTATATATCGGTCAGACTAAGATACTTTCTTCTTGACAGAGCGAAGATAATTATCGAAGTTGATATCCGCTATTAATCATGCGCCACTCAGATAACTTTGTGAAGTCATTATATCAAATTATGCCAAACTTGGCGGCTGTTAAGGCTTTCAGCTTCGTGGGTACGCATCGTGAAGCTTCGAGTGAAGAATCTGGATAGTGCTCATTCATTGTGGATGATGTGAGCTGAAGTATGTGAGGCTCTTGAGTGGCCCGGCCCGAGCGAGTCTACTCCCTACCGTGTATATGGTGCACAAGTTCATCTGAGTGGCCCGGCCCGAGCGAGTCTACTCCCGTGTATATGGTGCACAAGTTCATCTGAGTGGCCCGGCCCGAGCGAGCCTACTCCCGTGTATATGGTGCACAAGTTCATGTGAGTGGCCCGGCCCGAGCGAGCCTACTCCTGTGTATATGGTGCACAAGTTCATCCGAGTGGCCCGGCCCGAGCGAGTCTACTCCCATGTATATGGTGCACAAGTTCATCTGAGTTGCCCGGCCCGAGCGAGCCTACTCCCATATATATGGCGCACACGTTCATCTGAGTGGCCCGGCCTGCCTCGGCCCCAACGCCACCTTTTGAAACCTTAATAACTTTTTTCTGATGCGTTTTAACTCATAATCTCTCACCCGAAGCCAGGCACAGGCATTTGGATTATTGCTTTTAGCAGCTTCACCACAACATTTCCTTTGGCGTGCTCATTTGTGTTGTGCGAAGAAAAGGATGTACGGCGGCAGAGCTGCAGAGCTTGGTTGGTTGAGTCACCCTGGACCAGCTAGTCACCGCCGGTCACGTGGCAGTGGCGTCATGGCACCTCGTCACCCGAACCTGGGCAGTGTCTCGGTTACCGGCGGTCCGTCCTGCTGGATGATTGTGTGCGACATAAACTGAGCGGAATGGCGGCCAGACAAAATGGGCCGTGGCACAGCCTGGCACCTATGCTAATTCGACAATTCGGCATAACTTGGTTTTCTTCGTCTGCTGAATATAGTGTTTGTTCATACATACACTACATTCAGTAGATGAGTCCGACTTCGGTGAGATGGAAGCGAATTTCGACTGAATCGGGTGTTTTTTTTTTCGAATTCACATATACCGGAATTCAATGGACCGTTTTCTCAATGGAGTTCCTTTGCCAAATACATACCACCCATCTTGGATTTGAATTCACTGTGTTAAATTGTCGATCTAGTTTTACTTATTTCTTGGATTCCTGCACGTACGCAGAAATTGGGCGCGGTGAGTGCTACCGAGAGAGCTTAGCTGCTGTGGGTCCAGAGGTTCCCTGTCGCGAAATGGTGACCGGTATGTGCCTGCAGCAGTGGAGACCACAGCACGTCGTTTACCCGCGCCCATCCCAACGCCAATAATGGCACCTTATACTGGTAGCTGGTAGCCAAGAGACAGAAATGATTCAATATCTATGTAGCATGCATTCGTACTCCACAAACCAAACCAGCAAGCATTTCAACTTAGAAAAAAATGTATATATGCGTACATATATATATGGAGTAAGTTTATAGCTGTCTATATTCCCTCGACTTCATCCAAGGCCAGTTCATATCGTTGATGTGATTATGATTGCCATACGATTGATCAGCTACGCGGGGTGTATGATGGCAAAGTCTGACAGCTCTGCTATGTCCGGCAGTTTCTGGAGAAGGACCCGTCGCTGACCGAGCCAGTCATCATGGCGCTGCTCAAGTACTGGCCCAAGACTCACAGTCCCAAGGAGGTGATGTTCCTCAACGAGCTGGAGGAGATCCTGGACGTGATGGAGCCGGCCGAGTTCCAGCGCGTCATCACGCCGCTCTTCCGACAGATCGCCAAGTGTGTGGCGTCGCCGCACTTCCAGGTGAGCGGCGGGCGGCGCTGGCGGCGCTGGCGGCTATAGCGGGCGGACGGTCACGATGATTGCGAGATGCTGGTGTGGCGCGGGACTGGCGGCTGGGAACGCGCACTCTCCGGCGCGCCTGGCTGCTGTGAGTTGGCAGTCGCTGTCGTGACGCCTTCGTGAGCGGCCACCGCCTGGCTGCTGTGAGTTGGCAGTCGCTGTCGTGACGCCTTCGTGAGCGGCCACCGACTGGCTGCCGTCAACCAGGGTTGGCTGCTGTGACTTCTGCACGACAGCCAAAGCTGACACGACAACCGACAACGACAGCCAAAACAACCAGACCGAGTGACCCTGGCCTGTCGGCTGCCGTGGCCCTACTGTGACCTTGGCCTGTCGGTCACCACTTTTACTGACTGCCGTGCTGGTGGTCAGAACTCAACACCACCACCACGCCCTGTATGGCCGCCGGCTGTCTTTCAAGGCTCGGTACGCCAGCATCGTTGGTGTGTGCCACCAGCCACGACTGACTGCCGCTCGTGCTGTGACGTCATCTGACTGCCACGCCCTGTGTGGCCGCCGGCTGCCTGGCGAGGCTCGGTACGCCAGCACCGTTGGTGTGTGCCACCAGCCACGACTGACTGCCGCTCGAGCTGTGACGTCATCGAATCATGAACCATCAACGTCACGATTGTCAAAGAACGCGAAGAATCGGAGGCGGTGGTGGTGCCTTGAGAGCAGACGAATATTTTTATTTTTCATTGAGACTTGCTTTTGTAGCGAATTGTCACCTTCTCAGCGCAATAATGATCATTAAATCAGACCTCCACATGGCCTCACAAGTGTAGTTGTTCACTGGAAACGTGAGGATTCGCCACAACGTGAACATGGCAGTATGCAGATACTGAGGGCCCCCCCCCCCCCCCATTTGTCATGTACGCATGAATACACGACACGTGCCGCAATCTGTTAGGGGGCTGTTTCTCCACCCCTACTGAGGACGTGGCGGCGCCAGTCCGTCAGCATCCACCGGCCGGCGACGCTGTCGTATGTGCCGGGACAGCTCTGTCGCCGACCCGACCCGACCCGACCCGACCCGACCCGACACCACACCACACCACACCACACCACACCACACCACACCACACCACACCACACCACACCACACCACTCTACTCGACCCGACTTTACTCTAATCGACTCGACCTGGCCCAGCCCAGCCCAGCCCTGCCGCTGACGCGCGGCACGCCTGCCCACCCGGCTAACGACCACCACCGTTGGCCGGCCACGATTGCCTTCGTTTGGCTCCACCCGAGGGACTGCGTGAATACGGGCGGGTGTGCCGAGTCCTTCAAAGTGTGTCGCGCCGTGTGGCTGATGGGCTGGAGACTGACGCGCGTGTGCCTTGGAGGAAAGTTCGCAACTTGTCCGGTGGAATGACCAGCGGGATTACGCAATCACTCAGCTGGCAGTAAGAGGTGGTGAACGTGAAGCGTGTAACAGGGAAATTATTGTAACGACTGATTGAACTCTGATGTGCAGGTGAAGGTTGTAAAACTGAAGGAGCAGAAATGTGTGGTGGCAACAGTCGGTCGCTCGAAGTCGTGTTGCTGTTCCCGCAGTTCGCAGTAATTAATGTTACGGTAGCATCTGCAGATACAATTCCAATTCCGGACCCAGTCGTATATTGCTGGCTATCATCAACCAGCCCCTGAGATTCAATACCCGTCATCAAAAGAGCAGGCGGGTCATTTGTTGATTGTGCGTATTCGTTATTTTCTACCAGGCTGGTTATTCGCCTATTTTATCGGACCAGTTCCCTTCACAGTTGCATGTGTCTTGGCACCGCACTCGTGCCGCGGTCTCCCTTGTGTGGTACTGGAGGTGGACCAACCAGCCCCCCGACTGCAGACCGAGCCACCGGCGGCAGGCGACGGTCCATGTTCGTTGTCTGCGTGCACCATCTGCGCGCACATGCAGCCGTTTGGCCGTACGACATGATTTTGTCCGCATGTCTACATGGTTCGCTTGTCTACATGGTTTGTTTCCTCGTCAGCGCCCCGGTGCTGCGTGTGTTGTTGCCAGCCCGTAGTGGCACGTTCCCGCCACACGTCACGCGCTGCGCAGATCCGAGCTCGTCGTCTCGCCATCCACGCTGCGCCCGCCACTCCACTGGTCTTGGGGTGCTGTTAAATTTGCCACCTGGTGTGGGCGCTGTTCCACATCTCGCTATTGCATCCCACGCCGGTATCGACCGGGTGTATGAGTCGAGTCGACCTGGCAAACACGTGTGGTTGATGAAGCCTGCACACTGCGCAGTCCGGTGTGCATGGATTCGTCGTGCCCACTCATTGTTCGGTCCAACGTTGGCGGAAGTGCAGGCATTTGACCAACTGGTGTTGTGCCGGCATTTCATAGTAGTGACTTCAGGCGTTAGATTGCACTCCATGTTCGGCACATGCATTCAAATTATCCAATTATATTGCGATAGGTATCGGCGGGAGTGCGTGAATAACGAATGTCTCAGCTGAAATTCGATTGATGGTTGATGTGCGTCCTTCGGTACCGTACACGGTGTGCGTGTTGTGCGTGGTGCAGTTGTACAAACTGTAGTGCGATTCATCGATATTTTGAGGTGAATTGCTGAAACGCTCGATCTATTGGAATTTGATCGTGATCAAATTTAACTCATTTGACGCGATTTTTTAGCGGGTGTATATTGTTATGGGGCTGAACAACGCATTGAGCGAGACATTGTTAATATCGATGACAACCGAGAGCGGACACTTGAAGCAGTGCCGTGCTGCCCCGAATGCTGGCGACCCTGGTGATCGGTAACAAACAACTGCGATCCGACAGGTGGCTGAGCGGGCGCTGTACTACTGGAACAACGAGTACATCATGTCACTGATGACTGAGAATGCCAGCGCCATCTTGCCCATCATGTTCCCCGTGCTCTACAAAAACTCCAAGTCGCACTGGAACAAGTGAGTTTTCGTTCCGTCCTTTCTGTCCTGAGTGTGTATGGACGGAGTTTTTACCTTGATCAAAACGAAAGGGCAAGTTTGTGTCGTCCGGCTGTGGCAGTCTCTTAACATTACACGACCGTTCCAATTGTGCGCGGCGGTGTTTCAGAGCCAATTGGTCGTGCATGCACTGCGCATCGGCATGATGCGTTCCGAGTGTTGTCGACATAATAGGATCGCCCCACTTGGCAGAACAGATTGCAGAGAGCCTGAATCACAATCTGGCATCGAGAGACGTTGCTTTTCAACGTCGGACGCGCTGCAATTCGTAATGACCGTCTGATCTCGCGCACACGGTCCGTGCAAAGTTGCATGGCGCACTGGATTTCTGGAGGCGCAGAGGTCTGTAATTGTGTCTATTTTTAGCCAGCTGAGATGCCATATTCAAGATTCAGGATTCCGTTGGCACGAGTGGGAAGCTGAAACGTTGCGAAATTGGAGGCGCTTAGGCGGTTGCATCAGTCAGAATGATCGCTGGAGGTTGTCGGTGAATGCATCGACCGAACAAAAAAGCAGGTCATCCCCGATATAACTATCGATGGTCGTTCTGGCGATTCGCCACCGGACAAGTCAATTTGCGATCGTTGGCAGCACCGATGTCCCGTTTGTCTTTCGCATTTCAGTATTCGCCCACGCCAGTCGATGTTGTGTCTCTGGTAGTGGTCGGTCGGTGCGGTCGAGGCCCAGTGGTGCTGGCATCCCTGGTCCCTGGTCCCTGGCACCACCGATTCCAACGCCAGTCGATGTTGTGTCTCTGGCTGTTGTCGGTCGGTGCGGTCGAGGCTCGGTGGTACCGTTATCCCTGGTCCACTGATTCCCACGCCTGATTCCGGCACCATTGATTCCCACGCCAGTCGGTGTTGCGTCTCTGACGGTCGAGGCTCGGTAGTTCCGTTATCCCTGGTCCGCGGCACCACTGATTCCCACGCCAGTTGGTGTTGGGTCTCTGGTGGTCGAGGCTCGGTAGTTCCGTTATCCCTGGTCCCTGGCACCACCGATTCCCACGCCAGTTGGTGTTGCGTCTCTGACGGTCGAGGCTCGGTAGTTCCGTTATCCCTGGTCCGCGGCACCACTGATTCCCACGCCAGTCGGTGTTGCGTCTCTGGCAGTCGAGGCTCGGTAGTTCCGTTATCCCTGGTTCCTGGCACCACCGATTCCCACGCCAGTTGGTGTTGCGTCTCTGGTGGTCGAGGCTCGGTAGTTCCGTTATCCCTGGTCCCCGGCACCACCGATTCCCACGCCAGTCGGTGTTGCGTCGCTGGCTGTGGTCGGTCGGTGCGGTCGAGGCCCCGTGGTGCCGTTATCCCTAGCTTTATTCACTTAGATTCGACACATTCGGCCCTGTGCCTGACTCGCGAAGGTCACGTTCTCGCCGACACTTGCCATATTGCCGCGATTCTCGTGACTATAGGAATCGTGGAATGCTTGTGCAGGCGTATTATGGGTATCCTTGTGCCACGGCTGCTCCCCTAGAGACGCTACGCCCACTGCTCAACACGTAAATCGAGTGCGAGGCTCCGGCTGGGCTATTGTTTCGGTTCATCGGACCGGAAGCCTTCTGCAAATCACAATCTCGTCCAGTACGTTTGACTTTGCACGTCAATAACTTCCAAGATTATCAACTGATAGCGTTATATATTTTGTTAAGCGACGCTTTGGGCTCCTATTTGAGGGTAGACAAGGAACCATGTGCCTGGGTTTTAGTTGTTTGCAAAAACGGAGTGGAAAATTTTGCCACCTCTCCTCCCCTTCTAGTGCGTGTGTGAATCAGTGACCCCCAATATGTTCACCGCAGAGAGGTGATGTGATAAATAGCGTGCAATGGCTGCAGTATTTCAATGCTGTGTTCGATAGCTCTGTACGTTTGCATCACCAATCATACAACGCCACAAATCCACCTCGGAGGAATCCATGCGAAATCAGTTGACACCACCATTGAACTGCTGCATCCTATCCTACCCCATCTCGTCTCTGCTCCCCATTTATTTTTCCTCACATGCATTATTAATGTGATCTGAAAGTGTCTCAAGTCTGTTTTTCGCCCAAGTAAGGTGACAAAACATGTTCTTTGTTTGACATCAAACGCATACCTTTGTGTGACAATCCCAAATGACCGAGCGTAGTGACTGGTTGGGTAAGCTAGTGGTTGCTTCGGGAAAACATTCGTTGACGTCCGAACTAGCCAGCTGTGTGATTTTCTGGCTCATCGGAAAACTAATCCGCCTGGCAGCCGACCGACTGGCACGATCTGGGCTGTGGCCGTGTGTGCCTGCACCATGCCGCACGGCACAGCGCGTGTGGCTGAGTGCAGCTGTCCGGCTGTGTTACAGGACCATCCATGGCCTGATCTACAACGCCCTGAAGCTGTTCATGGAGATGAACCAGAAGCTGTTCGACGACTGCACCCAGCAAAACAAGCTGGAGAGGCAAAAGTGAGTGTGCTGCACGTTCTGCGGCCAGACAACTGTGAAATATGTTGTATTGTTCATTTCGCGTCTACTGTAATGGTTTCAATGAAGCGGGTAATTGTGTGTCTAACAGTGTTGTTGTGTGGTTGTACAATTACCGACGTGGTTTGTGCGCCCGAAATACGTTATAGAAAACCGAAGAGTTGTGTGTGTAGCTGTATAGCATTAGCTGGCTGCCCCAATAATTGTGACGTGTGGTGGTGGGTAGTCGGCAGAGGGTGTCTGCCGCTCTCAGCTGCCGACGATGGCGTGATCTGTTCCCGTCCCCAGCGTCCCGATGTGAAATAAGGTGACCGGCATCAAGGTGCCAATGTTCCGGACGTGGGACGGGACAACACCCGGATAATAACTATTTCACACTCTTGCCCCTCCCTCCACCGTTTTGTTGCACGGTTTTGTTCCGTAGCAGTCCCAAGAATGGAACTGTTTCCTACACCCATACTAATTCATAGCATAACATGTGTGTTTGATTTTCAATTATGCATGCTTTTTGGGAGTTAACATGGTAATTCTCAGACGGCGAGATGGAATTATGAAGCGCGGGTTATTCAATTTCACAATATCTCGCTCGATTTCCCACGCTTGCGAAAACCTTTCGAAAAGAAAAAGGTTTTCGACTCGGCGACACTGCAGAACCAATTTTCGGTCGCTTACGGACACAGGCTGGAGAGTCTCCAGACCGAATTGGAGCTAATTCTGAATTCCGGCACCTGGGATGCTAATGGGTGACTGGCGTCCGAGTTTTTGGACGACTCCGTATAACATAAGTCGTGGGTCTCGGAGGGTTTTGTATTTCCACTTGGTCACAGCTGTATTTTGTTATCGAATGACAGCTGAGAGCTAATGACTCTGTATATCTTCACATTCGTATTGATTTACCGCTCAAACTGGACGAGGGCGCAACCCGCGCTCTTGATTTTAGCCTGCGATGCGCCATTCCCTCAATAAAGATGACAATTTTCGCCTTGTTAAGATATGCATTACCAGAACAGAAAGAAGATTGCTTAACACTCGAGGGCAGTCATCCCCCCCCTCCTGCACAAGGTGTACCGCGGATAGTGAAGAAACGGCGCGAGGCAGCGTGCCGAAATTTGGCATAGCTTTTCCCACATCAATTTGACATGGTATGTGAAAATTTTGAGGTATGTCATCTACGGTCACCGAGTGATGCAATGTCAATGTCACCTGCAAAAAAATATTCAACTAGTCGTCACGCCTTAACAAAAAGAGATGTTTAAGGAAATTTTCAGTGCTTGCTTATCTTTAGGGATGCAACAAAACCCATCGGAGGAATTTTTGATTTTCTTCTGTTTATGACGTATTTGTTTTGCATATTTGCCTATTAGGGCTAAGATCGAAAATTCTGGCTAAAGTAAATCTTTTCATGGGGGAAGTTGACTTAAAGCAACGTTTCCCGGTGCTCTCTACCCATTTGGAAAATATAAATTTAAGAAAATTTCCCCCATTTTCGGGTGGGTAAACATTTCGGGATCATGGTCGATTTCGCCTTCCTTTTCTGATTCCGAATAATTTTTGTTTTTAAAATCTACCCGAAGTTGAACTCCCCAGAGCCCAAAACATGACGTCGGTCGTGATCCCATAGACCCCCTCCTAGTGACGACACTTTTTGAGGGGAGAACATTTTGGGGGTGCAGACCCTTCACGCCGAGCTCTTTCCGATGACACCACTTTCGTTTTCGTGCAACGCTTAGCTTGGATTATAAGGGGGCTTATAATGACCCCCCCAGGCGGGTGGAGGGGTTAACATGGCACGAAGTGCCACCAGGATCCATCCAGTTGGGCGTATTGCATTGCCAATACCGTGGGCGATAGGCACACTGAACTCGGCTGGCGGTGACCTGTGGGGTTTGAATATTCACTGGGGTGGTGCGAGTGCAGTTTGAACAGCGGACACGGAATATCTGGCACGGCAGCTGGTCCAGAGTCACCTCCGACGTTTTGGGTGCATTTATTCAATTACGATTGGTTCGTTTTCTCGACTTACCAGTCCGGCGCTCAGCAAGGCTCACAGTGAGTCCAAATTCGCTCAGTCAAGCGTCAGAATTTAACTAAAGAACTCCAACCATCAGCCAACCAAGAATGAAGCCGCGTTCGGTATGGCGTCGTTGCGCACAGCTGCCAGGTTGTCCGCCTAGTGACACAGCCCTGTGACCGTGGTGTACCGCCAGGGAGCGCGAGAAGCAGCGCGCCCACGACGAGGCGTGGCGGCGCGTGGTCGAGATGGCCAAGAAGAGTCCCGACTTCGCGTCGTTCGTGGCGGGCGGCGCGGTGGCCTCGACGGCGGCCAGCGCAGCCTCGCCGTCTGGCGACGACGACGACGTCAAGCTGGACGCCGACAAGATCAGGAGCGGCGCCAAGGAGGTGCGTGTCGCCCTGTCGCTGCCGGCGGCTCTCTGTGTGCCGGTGTGTTCTGCTGACTGCACGTCGGTGTGTCACTGAGCTTGATATTGTAAACCACCAAAGTGCATATGTGTTACCTCGAACTGAAATTCCAAGATATTTAAAGATCAGATTATTATTTAGGTTGAAATTAAGACAAGGATAAATCAAAGAACACGACGTCCTACTTTTGGTACATAGTTGATTTATATTTTCAAGCGTCTTATTCCCCTTTTAAACGTTATCATTCCCCTGTTTTGATCAGTCTACCCGGCCGACCATTCAGTACGATGGTGTGCCGGTTGCAGGCGAGACCCGAGCCGCTACCCCGACCTACCAACTCCTTGTCGAACCGCTTCCGTGTGATCCGGTGATCCGGTCCTGCCGCCCGTGGGCCACCCAAGGTGAGGTGGAGCTGGCGTCCTGTCGCCACCGCTGCCGACGCCTTCTGACCGCCGAACCCAGCCCGGGCTAGCCATCTGTCGTTCTTGTTTCGATCTGGGCTGGACGCCGGTGTCTCAATGTTGCTTTTGCATCCGAGTGTCAAGAATGGAAATTATTTCTAAAGAGTGTAGGAGTGCGAAATCCTAGCAGTTTGGTGGAAATTAATAGCGCCCACCCGACACGTTCATCCAGTCATCTCCTTGTGAACACCTAAAAGAAATATACACCAGTTCACATGTTGAGAATTAATATGATGATCGGGAATTTTGCGTTTCGAGTCTTAGCAGAAGGGATTTGTTGAAAATTATTCGTGAAACTGCGGTGAGAGTGAATAGTAGTAGGATCGTAGGTGAGGTAATTGTTTCCAATGGGTGTCGTCTCTCACCAAAATCTTCGAATTCGCAACACCGGTAGTGGTTCCAGGTTACGGTGATGGTGCAATCAGCTGACCAATCACGTGTACCCACGCTGTCGGGTACTCCGTACAGGGGCCGCTCACTTGCGGTAAGCGTGTGATTAGTGCGGTGCGCAATTAATGTCAAGTGGGCGGGGTGGCGGGGCTGGCCACGTATGCGTGGACGACGTGCGCTGAATAGACGAGTTGAGAAGTTGACCCGTCTCGAATGGGCGGGCGATTAATGTGCTGTCGATGGTGCGACATTCATCGAGAAGGCGGCGGCAGAGCTGTCGCCGATGTAGCGGCCGATACGGCCGGCGGCGGCTGGGGAGACGATACGCTCTCAACCGGATAGGCTGCCGGTCATTCTACGGGCTTGCGTAAACCCGGCGGATTCGGCTGGGCTTACGTGATATCGTCTGTCAGGGAAGGCCATTTTACTGGCGTCGTGGCCAGGTTCGCCATATTGGCTCTCGCGGCACCGTCGAGCGAAAGCCGAGTTATGCTTGCCGGTGTGGCGTTGCTCTCTCAGGTGACGGGCGTCGGTAAAAATAGCGCAACCGGGGGCGACCTGGCGACCTGGCGACCTGGCGACCAGGCGCCGGCAGATGTGCCGACAGACGTGCCGACAGCACCACGCCGAACATTATCCAACCCGCTCTCCATTTGGCTCGCTTTGTGAAGTTGTTTGTGCGTCCTGAAACCCGTGTGATCTCTAATCTTTTTGTCACTCACGCGCAGGTCTATGTTTGTTGAGAAGGGATCCGAATGCTGAGTATGTGCTGATCATGAATGTGATTTTTAGTCAAAATCCATCGAACGTTTTTCGGGGCATGCTTTTGTCCTTTTGCAACTGTTTGTTGACCTGGTTGGCTGCTTGACCCGCGATAATTCGGCCGTCTTATATGGCATCAGCTCTCAAATTCTAGGTGACAAATCCAGAAGGCAGCAATCTCCGACAGTGGGTGCAAGTGGACCCGAGACTCTGCTGCTCCTGAAGCCCTTCTGCACTTGCATTTCGTGTCGCGTTTCTCTGCCTGAAGTTCCCCGTAGCGTCATACCGGCTGACAATTCACTGCCTTAGAAGTAGGCGACCGAGACGGCGTTCGGTGATATAGCTGTGGTGTCGTGTGACTCGAACAATGTGTTCGTCATGTCAGTCGAGTATCCTATCACGACCCTCGGAACCCCCAAGCCGTTGGGAGAGTGCTCAAATGCGTTTCGTTTGCGCCTAGTTTTTTCGTATCTGGACATTGGCTGTGCCTACGCAAAATGTCTGCCACATGTGTCGATGGCAAGATGCATTGACGAACCGCAGAGGCCGTCCCCGGAAGCTGTAAAACATGCACAATATGTCGCTCTCCAACAGCTCAGACTTTCTGAACGTGTTCATGGGGATTAACTTACACACCTATCACATTACGGTTGGAGTAATTCATACGTTATATTCGTTTTATTAAATGTCGTACCGGTCTGCTATGCTAGTTTTGGCAACATGAGCTTTCAGATGGCGTGTCGCTACGAGTGACGTCATGCGCGTGTACGGGCGAAAATAAGACGTAATGTTGATACTTGGAGCAGCGAGGTTCCGGGCATTATTGAACCTACTGGAAGAGATGCAACACTGCCTTGCCGGATGTCGTTGCGTCTGATTTGATTTGAGCTGATAGATAGCAAACAAGGCAACCGACCCGGCCAGCTGAACGGTACCGTATTGGACATTGCGTGTTTGAGCATCCCGAGCCATTTCAGCGATTATGAGATTCCTGGGAGTGGTAAGGCTACGATGCTCATTGCTGTCATACAAACGTCAGGCCTAATGTTCATCATGTTCGCTTCAGATGGCGAAGGCCGCGCCGGGCAGCAAGCCGAAGCCTCTGCTGCGGAAGAAGTCTGAGCTGCCGCACGATCTGTACACGCAGAGCGCGCTCAGCGACCACCGTCGGCCCGACGCGTTCCTCACCTCCAACCCGGAGCTGAAGAACTCCAGCTAGACGCCGCTGCGACCGGGCCGAGCCGGCGGCCGTCGCACCGCCCACACCCCACGCCCCTTCCCCCTCCCGCTGTCCTGTCCCATTCGGCGGCCGCGCCGAGCCCGTCCCCTCCCCACCCTCGTTGTTGCTGTCGTGTCGACGTACGCGCAGGACGCACACGACCGCGAGCTGTGTTGTTGATTGTTGAGACGTGCCGTGAGCGCGCACTGCGACGACGGCGCCCGACACTGGCGCCGCGCTGCGGCGGCCGCTCGAACTGCGAGGGAAGCTTGGCGGCCGGCGCAGAGGTCGCCCGCGTGGCGCCGGGTGCATGCGTTGGTCCTACTGATGTGATACTGGATGCTCCTCACATTCCACAAGTCTCCTCTACTTACCCGTGTTGCCACGTGTTCTCTGTCGACTGCTTCTTGCCGCCCGCCGCCGGCCTCTCGGGAGGCCTGCGGCGGCACTGCTACGCAAGCCGCTCTGCTGCCATAGATAGGCGAAAACGCGCCGATAGATTTTATCCTTTGTTCTGGAATAGATTACTTAAATCTGTTTGAGATGGGCAGCTTTGCTGTTTTACCATATGTGACAAAACTGTACATTTTTGTGCAATAAATGGTAGAAATGTGCACTTGATGTGTCGAGGGCATATGTACATATATATATATATGGCGATGCTTACACCGCATGCCATACAGTGACATAGCCAGGACTCGGTCCAAGGGCGGACCTCTCAAGAGAAACCCCCCCAACCCCCAACCCCACCCACTTTGCTGAAGCTCATCTGATTTCGGTCAACATATACGTATATGTATGTAATATATATATATATATATATATGTATATATATATGTATATGTATGTATATATATATATATATATATATATATATATATATATGTATCCTGCCTAACTCCCGCTCCCCTCATTCTACCTCCATACCTCTACCTATTTACCATCACAACTATCTATCTACCTACCTAATCCTCCACCTTTGAACCTTTGCTGCTCCAAACATTTTGTTCAAGCCTGTGATATGGCTTGCAGTCGGAGTCACAATGCACCAAGCAGAGATCTGGTGGCACTAAGGATATTTGAAGAGCAAACAGCTACACGCACGCATGGAAAGTGTGTAGGCAAGCAGTGGTGGAGAATGGCAAAAACGTGTCTATGGCACCAACTGCATATCATGAAGGCAAGTGAACACAGATGTGTTTACTTTTGAGGAGGCATTTTCCCCCAATGGGGGGAATCAATTCAGCTTTCAACATGAGGTCCTATGTAGTTTGCCCCTCCCCAGTGCGTTTCTTTATTTCATTTAAAGAAACGCCTCGGCAAGGGCATATTTTTGTCTACATGTATGGTTTGTGTGTATTTCTGCCAAAGGCTGAGAGACAGCAGTGGCATAGGCATTCTCAAAAGTTCACGGTTGCAGCCAACTTTTCGGGAACAACAATAAATCAAATTTTCATCATCGCATTAAATAATTTGTTTAATGGATATTTGTTCAGAATGCATCATTCCAATATCACATAACAAAATACCAGATTCTAAAAGACACTGGGTGGAAATGTACATCGCATTCGCAAGTACCCCGACTCAAATGTTCTCCGGCTCATGAGTGCTAAAATAGCTATGAATTTTACACAAATGGTATATTAGATTATATCGCTGGATAACAACGGCATCTGAGCCTGCCAGCACATCACATGATCTGGTCATCTGTCGGCACGCAGGTAAGCTCTGGTGCCGCTGGGTGTTTAATGTTATCTGACGTCATAATTCAGAACACTTTTTAGCACATAGCACATGGCTTTTTAGCACATGGCATTCCACGACAAATCGACAAGAGCATAACACCCAATATTTTATATTTTAATGAAATTAATTATGTGGGGTCATCTGGTGCGCCCAATCCAGCTGTGCCAGTTTTAGAAAGGTCAGGTGAACGGTCAAGGAGTTATAGCCTCGGGAATTTTTTTGATGTCGCCTAGTAAGAGTGTCTTCTGAGGTCTAACACAATAAAGAAAAGTCCGAATTGTGGAAAAGTACATATCGGTGAACTCACAATAATTCACGGCATCTTTTGGCCGTTCCATAAGTTTCGTTTACGGGGTATTTGATATCGTGTCATCGTAACATAGGGCCACGTGGCCTACTTTAAATTTCGGGACAGTCCCGATGCGATTTGGAAAAGTGCAGAGATGAAGTTCGATATTTTATATTTCGAAGCAAAAATTAAAACTGGTTGACCTCTAAAACTACATATTCTTTCGAAATTACGCATGCATAGTTGTTTTTGCACTAGTTCATCGTGGACTGGTTTAATATATGTATAGAACGGTATATTACTGAAATCAAGCCTTTTGACGTTCGAGGCACGTGATGGGATGAGAATGTTAGTCATCTGATCTTGAGTGTTGTGTCGCAAGTGTTCTAACTCGTGAGTTCGAGGGTTAAACAAAAAATGGCAGAAATGTCTCCGAATTGTTGCAGGTGGCCCATTCCACGACATATCGACAGGTGAATGGGCCAAATTACACCTTACACTTCATATTTCGATGGAAATACTTATATATGGTTAGTTTGTCTCTATAATACGGCTGTGCAATTTTGAGAAAGATTGGAGCAACGGATGAGTTATAGCTTCGGGACATTTTTGAGAGGTCACCTAAGTTTTTGGAGGCCTTGAACTCAATAAAGAGTAACAAGAATTACACGATGCTATATATCGCTAAGCTTGTTGTGATCCACTACATCTTGTGTTAATTTGGAAAGTTTTGTTCTCGTGTTTTTTGAAATTGTGAGCTTGTGACCTAAAATAGCGTGACCTAGTTTGACCTTCTAGACAGTCACAATGCTATTTTGGAAATGCAGAAGCGACGAAGGGTGATTCATGATGAGGAAAAAAGGAATAGAAATGTTTTCTCCTGATGCAATATATTCCTGCATCAACGCCAGCATATCAAAATTGTACACCGTATTTCACCGACAACGCTGAAGGGTCTATCACACCGCCAACCAGTGTAATGTCTACTTTTCGGGCGTTTCATACCCCACATTCTGGAAACGAAAAGATAAACCTCATTGACTGAGTAAGCGCATTCATCTTGAACTGTTTGAAAACTTATCTGGCGCGGACGCATTCATTGACACATGTTGAGACTGAAATGAATCGAATTGGGTCATGACTCGTCTACATTGGTGTAATAAAATACAGTAGCATAATTACACAATGCAATGCAATACAATATTGTGTTGCAGTACAGTTTATACTCTAATGCAATGTAATGCTTACAGATCTGCAGATAATCCCTTACCTTGTCAACATCCCAGTTCAGACTGATGTTTTGTCACTGCAATATCAATCAACGCAATCGGTGTCAGCGCGCACACTAACACGTCTCATTTCACCCCGCTACCATTAACACACGCCCCACATCGGTCGACAGTCCATGAACTATTACGGTGCTGTGGGTCACTGGTGCGAACTTGTGGTACCCCTGTGGTCCATTCACCGTGATGGCTTTCGAGAAGCGCTCGGTTGGTTGGTTGGTTGGTTATTGGTTTTACGACACGTCGACCGTTGAGTCATGTAGCGTCGCCAATCTCTCACGCCGATTGGTCGCGGGCGAAGAGTAGCGACAGGTGAGACTCGAACCCACAACCTTTCGATTGTGAGACGAGCATCTTACCCCTAGACCACTCGTCCCCCGAGAAGCGCTCGGTGATGTGGGTCGTTACGTCAATTTCCTCCTGCTTTGATGCAAATACGAACTTGATGCAGCTGACTAGCTTGTGCGACAGATACTCAAACATGTCCTCCGCCATCAGTATCTGGTCGTTAAGCGGGCGCTTGAGGCTCTCTTGAGCCGCGGCACGCTTGGCTGTGGCCCCAATTCCGTCGCAAGCGCCCTTGCCATGACATGTGACAGAACGCCACTTACAAGGTACCCCAACATCTGTCTGAGGGTGACACACATTGATTAAATTATGCTTATTCGTATAACGTGCAGCACTGCCGTCTGTGAAATACATAATGTTTTTAAGTCAGGTACTTCGGTCCGAATTTCTGGGATAAGCCATTGCAGGAACGCATGCACCATGACGGTGTTCTTTGTGCCGTCAGAGATACAGCAGTAGCTCTGGCGGCACAGTACCTCGTCCTCACGCCTGTACACTACAAACGGATGCACAATGCACTGGGACGAATCACAATGGAAGCATTGAGCTGCATCCTTCACCGCAAGTGAATGACTTTCAGCGAAATCGCACTGGACAATCACTTCGTCCTCCTTGGCAGTAAGTAGCCTTTGTGTAGGTGAAGTGCTGACCTTGTTTGTCAGCCACAAAGTAGTTTCTGGTCAGCTTCACGGTTTGCTAGCTCAAATATCGCATTCTTTCCTCCTTGGTTCACACTATTTCTACAAGTGTACAGCGATGCGTGCTCATCCACTGTTTGTGCCTAATCTCATTATCCATGTCATCATCTGGGACTGAATCACCTTCACTATCTCCTGATTTGTTCGCGAGGACAACCATCAGGAAGTTCGTCACCCCGTCTTCACCAGGGCAGTCATCACAGTTGTGCATCATGCAATCACGGTTTTCCGTGCCACATACAGTGCTATCGAGGTCACGTTATTTGAGACCGGGAAGGTCGAGAACGGATATGAGCAGTTTCGGGTTTGATGATTAGTGCTCACGCACACCGGGTGCATCCTACTGCAGCCGGTGCGAGGGTTTTTAGGGTTCTGCTGGTATAGATCATATATCTCACACAAGTTTTCCAAAACAAGCCTTTCCTGAATTCTACTTTTGGCTCCATCAGCCTGTCTGTCGCACCATGACACAGTCGGTCTTGCCGAGATACATCCGGCTGATCTGATCCGACTCATACAATAGCTTTACTTTCACCCTTTCTGTGTCAGACACCTTCAGACATTTCCTTGCTTAACAAGCAGAACAGTCAGCGAGAGTGAGCAGTGAGCATTGGGCACTGAAATGCCCCTTGTTTGTGCCTTTCCTGATATTTCACCACATTCGCATATTTTTATTTTCGCGATGCAATAAATGGTTGTGCGAATGGTTTCTCGGCTATCAGAATGTGATGGCTATGTTGTGAATGCTTCTCTCTCCTTGTAATTCATCGCAAGGTATGACTCAAATCATCTACTACTACAATCTGGAGTCATTTCTACCATTTCTGTTTAACTCTTGACCTCACAACGAGTTAGAACACTTGTGCAACAAAACACTCAAAATCAGATGACTGACATTCTCACCTCATCACGTTCCTCGAACGTGGAAATGCTTGTATTTCAGTAACATACCGTTCTGAACACATATTAAAAAGGCCTCGATAAACTAGCGCAAAAGCAATCATGCATGCAGAAGAACCTTGGGTTCTTTAACGACTCAGCCAACCGCTAGGTTATATAGCGTCGCCAACCTCTCACGCCGATTGGTCGCGGGTGGACTCGGTAAATGCAGTCGTTTATGAGATTCGAACCCACAATCTTTCGATAAAGAGTCAGACGCTCTACCAACTGAGCTACCGCGGCTCCCCTCAATCACGCATGCCTAATTTAGAACGGATATGACGTGTTTTGGGGGCAAACTCCTGCTTTTTACTTTTGCTTTGAAAGATAAAATTTGGAATTTAATTTCGGTACTATTTCAATCACATTGTGACTCACGAAAGCTAAAGTAGGTCACGTGACTTTAGGTCACGATGTCACGATTTCAAATAGCCCGTAAACGAAAATTCCGAAATAGACAAAAGATGCAGTTGATTATTGTGAATTCACAGATATATACTTGTGCACAATTCCGACCGTTCCTCATTGGGTTAAAGACAGTGGCGGTCCGAGGCACCCAAATGAGGTGAGGCCGACAAAAAAAATCCCGACTGTACCCCCCTCCCCCTCCTCAGAACAAAATGACCTCGGATTTTCTCCACTTTATTACTTTGGTTCCGAGAATCCACAGCTGTTTCTCTCAGGGGGTGCCTCTGGCTTAACATTTTGAGGTAAGGATGCACTTGAGTCCCCCGGAGCGGAGTCTCTTCCCGGGTAAATATATATATATATATATATATATATATATTGAAATATATTTTTGTTGTTGTTTTGGAAAAATTGTTGCCAGTCCATGCAATATATTTGTGTGTGTGTATGAAGAAGTAGTCATGTAAAGACCACTTTGATGTAAAATACCTTGCTTAATGTTTGCTTCAGTTTACCAAAGTAAATGTACAACTTAACATGAATTGTAGGTTTCTGATTACAATTGTTTAAAAACTACAATTCATATAGTCATGTTAAGTTGCACATGTAATTTGGTAAACTGAAGCCAACATTAAGCAAAGTATTTTGCATCAAATGGGTCTTTACATAACTACTTCCTCACACACACACAAAATATATATTGTATGGACTGTTAACAATTTTTCCTAATATAGGCCTGACTACTTTTGTCCATTCTACACAATCATGGCACACCAAAAAGAGGTATTTAAGGACAATCCAATCAGTTTTTCTTGCCAAACAAAAACTTTTTTTTAACTGATATAGAGGACCCTGAGAGCAAATCAGAAACAAGAATGAATGGACTGGACTTGATGAAGCTTACCCAGCAACTGTTTGAGGTGCCATTTCTTTGGGAAATAACATATAAGCAAGGTATTCTTTCTTTGAAATCACGTCACCTAGCATTGATTCTGCAGATGATGCATTGATACATTGATGATACTCCAGTGATATAGTGATATTAGGTGATTCAGCATCAGTAGGATTAGGTGATCCAATATCAGTAGGTTTAGGTGATCTAACATACGTAGATTATGTTATATTAGGTCAGGTTATGTTAGGTTATATTTGTATTGTAATATTACATAATTCTTCAATATATGCTGTCCCACACAAAACACTTTTTCTGTATACTTCCCATAGTTTGTTGAAGTGAGGGGGTTGTATTTTGTGACAACCTGCATTATCACAAGTTTTTTTCTGTGGTTGTTTAGAATGTAATTTGATTGTTTTTATGTTCTTTTTGGTAAATTTGTGCTTTAGGATGTTTGATGAATTCTTGGAATTTAATCATTCCAATGCAATGTTTATGAATGTGACTAAGATGAAGGGACCATTCATTCTAATAAATAAAAAAAATAAAAAATCAAATAAATGCAAATAAACAAACTCGCCCATTTCCGTCGGCAGAACCAGAGTGAGTTTCTGCCACTACAGCCCACATAAATTTATCATATGTTCCATTAAAGTAAACAGGCCTGCCTCAGTCAACACCGTAATAAAGTCACGTTCTTACGGACGAGTAGACACCTCGGAACTGACTCTTGACCTTGGTGAGATCGACTGGGTACAGGTCACTGGGCGCATCTCAGTAACGGACAAATGGGACACCCTGCTGAAATTGCTGACACCTATTCTCGACGAGCACCTGCCCCTCAGAAACATCAAACTTAGGAACCCAACAGCACCATATGTCAGCGAAGCTACCAAACAGTTCATGCACTGGCGAAATGTAGCTCTCCATTTGCAAGATAGAAGCACGTACAAAATACTTAACAGACAAGTTCGCTCAGCTATTAGAGATGACTGTAGGGACGATATTAGCAGAAAGATATCACAGAAAGGCCCATCAGCTGCGTGGCGTGCTATTAAGCCCATTATCGACACCAAAAAAGGCTCTCATAGAGTTCAACCCCAGGTCCTACCTGAGCATCTAAATCAATACTTTGTTAGTGTCGGACCTAATGTATCAGCAGAGGTCAAACGCCAGGCAAACATGTCTGAACACACACCTACCAGTTGCCGGCTATCGCGCGTCTCTACCAGCTCCTATAAAGTATCACCCATATCCCCCGAACAGCTAACCAAAATTGTCATGGATATGAGGAGCCGACGGACCCGACGGGATCTGTATTAAGGTCATCACATTTCTGTTCTTTTTATCGGAGAAGTGCTGCTCGGCATTATAAACACATGCCTGACTACAGCTGATATCCCCTCCACTTGGAAACAGTCAATAGTAACTCCCATTCACAAATCAGGAGATCCTTCGGATCCCTCTAATTTTAGGCCCATCTCATTGGTTCCGGTTATCGCCAAAATCACAGAGAGGGTAGTGCAGAAGCAACTCTATCACTACCTGAACGCAAACCACCTACTGGCCCAAACTCAGCACGGCTTCAGACCACGCCACTCTACGGAAACCGCTCTGATCTGTCTCGGACAAATTACTAGCAGCAATGGACCGTTCGGAAGTAGCTCTCCTTTGCATTCTGGACCTCAGTAAATGCTTCGACGTAATAGATCACACCAAACTGCTCACTAAACTAGAACTCCATGGAATTGATACTGACTGGTTTAAGGCTTATCTGGGAGGTCACACGCAGGCTGTTAGCATCTCAGATCAACGCGGAAACAGGCATCTCTCCTCCTTTCTTCCTAACAACATAGGTGTTTTTCAAGGCTCATCACTAGGTCCACTCCTCTATTGCATCTTTTCGAACGACCTCAGTTTGCACGTCCCGGTAGCACACGTCACTCAGTTCGCAGACGACACCCAGGTCCTCATCTCCGGTCGCAAATCTGATCTCCAAAATCTGATAAATCAGATGGAGACATGTCTGAACCAACTATACTACTTCCTGGATAACGGTTTGAAGGTAAACCCGACCAAAACTCAGCTTCTCACGTTCGGATCGCGTCAGAATCTTCGCAATATTACCCCGATACGAGTGTGCTTTAGGGACGCTGTGATATATGAAAGTCATTCGTGTAGGAACCTTGGGGTGACATTTGATCGCCACATGTCGTGGGATTCCCATGTAGCTGTCGTGGTCCGCAAGTGCACTGGATTCCTTACGTAAGAGAGTTAGTTTTTGAGCGTCTTGATCCCATATAATTCAACAATACCCCTTCGTTCATGGCGCGACAAGTCCCCGGCTCCGAGACTGGCGTCGGCCTGTCTGCTGCCTACGTCAGGAGCCACCGCCCCAGCGAGGTCGCCGTTCATTGGACATTGTACCTTCCCCTCCCTCCTTCCGGCTGACACCCCGCCAGCCAGGCGCCAGAGACGTGACCTCTATCGACCGGCGCGTACCGCCGCCGTCGTTAATGCTAGATGTAACTGTGTTCACATAAAGTTATACGTTTGGCTGTCCCGTAACCGTAATTGATATAATCCCGTAAGCCTAGCGATTGTAAAAGTGTACCGTAAACGTAACACATCGTCACCGCCACTAGAAACAGACCATTTCCCCTTCTAGAAGGCCGTCGACATGGATGTGACGTCAAGGAGGGTTCTGCGCCCACGACCAATCCGCGACCGGGGGTCTCCCGAAGTCACTAGCGGCCGTGCGGCCCCAGCCAGTCGGGCTTGAATACTCTGAGTGAGCGGACCGCTGCTACGCGTGCGCGCTTCCCAACTAAATTCGGCTTCTAAATTCATAGGAAAGGCAGTATCACGGCTTACCTTCCGAGGAGAACGTACTGTACGGTGTCTGTAGTTCTCGTGTGATCGTGGAGTGCTGCAGTGCAATACAGGGCAGCAAAAGGTACTGGTACTTTCGTGACTGGAGTTATCGCGAACGAAGAGGTTGCTAGACTTTCGCGTGCCAATAAGGACTTTCCTACAAGTGTTGCCGTGACCCAGATTTTTTGCAAAACTTTTTGCGTAACATTTTTGGCGAAACTTTTTGCAAAACATTTTGCGAATTTTTTTGCGAAATTTTCTGCGAAATTTTCTTCGACCTTCTGCAAGCCCAACTAGAACAACACCAACTAGACCTTCAATCACGCCGTTTCAACACGGACGAGCAAGAAAACGTCTTCCGCTTCATTTACATAAGTCCGAGCAAAATCCATCATCCTTTTAAAAATACTATTTTTGGATTTTGACCACCTAAAACGGTTTTAAAAAATTGCATAATTGTGCTGTATACCTACCGTGTTCTGAATACTGTGTGTGGGAACTACTGTGTGAACATCGAGCCGAATTTGAAACATAGAAATCTCCACAAAAGTGAGCGAATAATTTTGAAAAATATAGAGTAACTTAACGTAATTAATTATGACTGAGATTTCTACTGATAGATTGGCGGAATGCTTTAACAAAATTCGCTTAGAGGTGCGCGCACAAGGGATGACGCAGAATATTAAACCTTTTTCTGGAGAAGGTCATAATAAATTAATTGAATGGCTAAGGCATCTTGACCAAATTAACTTCAGCATGGATGACGAACAGATACAGATCATTTGCATCAAAACGCTCACTGGACCTGCAGCCGAGTTCATGCAGCGCGTATTCACGGAACAACCACTTATGACGTGGGCTCAAATAAAACAAGTCATGCGGGAAAGGTATTCGGACCTTTCGGACAACAAGTGCGCCCAGGAGGGTTTGCGAAAACTACGTCAGATTCGCAATGAACTGGTGCAGAACTACGGGGAGAAATTAATCGCACTGGCACGGGAAGCTTACTCAGATGTCGAAAATCCCACGGTTCAGGAAACTCTCATTGATATTTTTAATAAAGGTGTCCAAAGTAGCTCATTGGCAAACAAGCTGTACAGACAAAACTTCCGGACCCTGGAGGAAGCCATCCAGTTTGCAGTCAAGGAACAGAAGGTTGACAGAGTAATCGAGGTATGCAGAGGCGTACAAAGGCAGGAGCCGATGGAAGTCGACTCTAATCAGCCGGACACAGGAGAGGACAAGGTGGAGAAATTGGAAAAACTTATTATGGCAATAGGCCAATCGGTGGAAAAATTAGCGGCAACCAAGCCAGAAACTCCGAAGCTACCCAGGGAGAACCAACCCCAGCCTGGATCACGGGTATTCCATCCCACCTACCCACGTTACCCACGTCCGCCACGAAACTACCCTTCAGGACCACGCTATGGACCACCTCAGCCAGGACCGCAATATGGACCACCTCAGCCAGGACCCCACTATGGGCCACCTCAGTCAGGACCCCACTATGGACCACAGCAGCCACGACCTCCTATGGGCCCCAGAGTATGGAGAGCACCACCCAACACCGACCAGCACCCAGCTTACCGCTGGACTCCCGATGGTAGACCCATCTGTATGATGTGTGCCAAAATTGGTCACATTGGAAGGCGATGCCGCTCTCAGCCAATTAGCCAGGCGGAAAACTAATGAGCTCTGTCGCGACTGACCACCGTGATGGAGCTGAGCAAATTCAGACAGAGGAAATACCGATAAAAAGTAAGGAAGAATATCAGGAAAAAGCGCGACCCCGAAAAACGTAAACAAAGGTTGGCACGCGTCCAACAAGTTCACATCAAGGCGAACACGCCCATGGCATGGCTTCACATCGGCGAACAGAAAGCCTATTCTCTAGTGGACACGGGAGCCGACATATCGTAGATTTCGAGAAAAAAAATTATTTGATAAAATCGCGGAGAATAATATTATAAATTTCTCACAGGACCGACGAAATTGCATACCACTGATATCCGCCAGTGGCCATCGCCTGAAAAACATTGGAGTTGGAACCTTCATGGTGGAGATGAGCAAATTCCGAAAACCTTTCGAATTTCAAATTGTGGAGGACCTACAACAGGAGTGCATGTTGGGGAATGATTTTTTGACGAAGTTTGGAGCGAAGGTAGAATTTGAGAAGAAAGCCCTCTGCATCGAAGGAAACATGATTCCTCTCAGACCACAAAAACAGAACAGTGAACCGACGAGCTCACTCGTACGAGTCAAGGAAAGAGTTCACATTTCCGCCAACACTGTCGTGGAATGCCCAGCCTTCATCAACCGTGTCCAACTGGTAGATCAAAACTGTCATGTACACTCGCTGGATAACATGCCGCTGATCTCTGAGGAACCTGGCTTGTTCATAGCCGAAATAATAGCGAAGCCTGACCAACACAAACGCGTACCAGTGCGAATTGTGAACACTACAACTCGTGATTTCTCCTTGCATCCAGAGCAGGTGATTGCATTCGCTGAGACTATAGGCGATTCTGACTTGGAAAACCTGATTGACATGACACAGGACATTGAACTGACACCGCCAACCGCTCCCTCTGACCCGCTTGATCAAGCCAAGCTGGCTCACCTGACTGGTGCAGACAAGGACAGACTTGAACAACTGTTACGTGCTAACACTGACTTATTTGCCGAGACTGACGCAGATCTTGGAACGACTGATGTCATCAAAATGGACATTGACACTGGAGACAACCCGCCGATCCGACAAGCTCCTTACAAAACCCCATTCTCTCAGCGAAAATACGTAGAGGAACAAATTAAAGTGATGTTAGACGCTGGTATCATTGAGGACTCAGACAGTCCTTGGGCCGCCCCGATCGAAATCGTTCGCAAAAGGGATGGAGGTAACCGATTCGCGATTGACTTCAGAAAACTAAACAAGGTGACCAAGAAAAATAGCTACCCACTCCCGCTAATTGAGGACATTCTTGCCTCTCTGGGAGGTGCGAACTTCTTTTCGTCTTTGGACCTGAAAGCTGGTTATTGGCAGATCCCGATGTCCGAGGAGAGTACTCAAAAAACAGCCTTTACATGTTTTATGGGCCTGTGGAACTTTCCCAAAATGCCATTCGGAATTTGCAATGCATCCTCCAAGTTCGCAGAATTGATGAACAAAGTGCTGTCCGGAATTCAAAATCAGTTTGCAACCGCCTAAATCGGTGATATAATCGTCTACTCCAAAACATTTGACGAACATTTGGCCCATCTGGAAGAAGTTTTTCGCAGACTGCGAAAAGCGAAATTGAAACTAAAACTGTCGAAATGTGACTTCTTGAAGGAAAGAGTACAGTACTTGGGACACCTAGTGTCAGCATCTGGCATCAAGCCAAACCCCAAGAAAGTGGAAGCGATTCAACATATGGCAGCCCCGACCAATGTCAAGGGAGTCCGCTCATTCATCGGTATGTGTTCATACTACCGTCGCTTCATTCCCAACTTCAGCAAAATCTCCACGCCACTTATAAACCTCACCAAAAAACATGCCCGATTTGATTGGACAGACGAGTGTGAGATTGCTTTTGAAACTCTGAAACAAAACTTAGCTACCGCACCCGTGCTGGCATATCCCGACATCACGAAAGAGTACAAATTATACACGGATGCCTCCCAGGAAGCAGTTGGAGCCGTGTTAGTGCAGGAACACGGAGAAGGTGAAAGAGTGGTACAGAACCTATCGAAACAGTTAAATGAGGCACAACGGAAGTGGCCAGTGGTCCAGAAAGAGGCCTATGCGTGCGTGTGGAGTGTGCAAAAATTACGCCAATATTTGCTTGGATCGAAATTCACCATTCTGACCGATCACCGTCCACTTACTTTTTTGAACCTGTCCGAAATGAAAAATCCCATGTTGCAGAGATGGGCGATCATGCTTTCAGAGCACGACTGCGAAATCATATACATTAAAGGAAGCAAAAATATCGTGGCTGACCACCTCAGTTGAATGCACGAAACTGACCAAGACGTGAACGTCATAGATTCAGACCATGTACCAATGGGTGATCTCCGTCACACGGAATTCAGACAACCAGAGGAAGACCTGAGCAGAGAGGTAAAATTTAAGGAAGTACTAGTGAAATGGGAGAATATAGCGGAACTGCAGAGTGCCGATGAGGAAATAGCAAATATTCGGAAAATCATGAATGACAAAAATCACTCAGATTATCGGGACATCGTTTTGCGTTACATGGAATTGGACAAACTGATCTACAAAATTAGCGACGGACCTCGCTGTGGACCATTTCCAGGCTTACAACTATGCGTGCCAAAATCCCTGAGACAGGAAGTATTGAAGGAGATGCACGATGGTTTCTTTGCAAGACACATGGGACTCACCAAAACGTGCGAAAAGCTTAAATTCAGGTATTATTGGAACGGAATGTGGAGAGACACAGTGGCCTACCTCAAAGCTTGCGTGCCTTGCACAGGACGCAAAGCCAAAGCAGCCCCAGCTCCGATGCAGGAGATGCCAGTACCTTACTATCCCTTTGAAATGATTGCGATTGACACTTGTGGACCATACTCAGAAACACAACAAGGTTACCGTTACGTCATCACGATCATCGACTTGTTTTCTTCTTGGCCGGAAAGTTTTTGCACTAAGCGAAAGGATGCCCATACTGTCGCGAAAATCCTTATGGAAGAAATCATCCCACGCCACTCATGTCCACGCGTGATACTTTCGGACTTAGGAACATAATTCAGAAATGCCGTTGTAGACGAGCTGGAAACTTGTTTGAACATTCGCCATATCACCACCAGTGCATATCGGCCACAAAGTAACGGACGATGCGAAAGGTACCATAGGTGCCAAAACGACATATTGGCAAAAACAATCAACAAAAATCAAGATGATTGGGACACGAAAATTCCCGCTACTCTTGCCGCCTATCGGACAGCTAACATTGGAAGCTCTGGAACCATCTCGCCATTCCTCACACTGTACGGCAGAGACCCCATTCTCCCCCTGGACAATTTGCTCCAGCCTAAGATGAAATATTACGGTGAAGATTATGTCCCAAAAATGCTGTCAAATTTACATGAAGCGTACAGCCATGTAAAGACTCACATTGTGGAGAGTCATGAACGTAACCGTGAGTACGCGGACCGCAAAGCCAGGCCGCGAAATTTCAAAATTGGGGATCCGTGTATTATTATGACACAACTGTGCACCCTGGCACGTCGTCAAAGTTATCGTTGCCGTGGAAACCGTACTTTCGGATTGTGAAGCAAACGAGCCCGGTGAACTATGTGATCAGAAATCAGACCTCCGGTAAGACCCGGTTGGTGCATGCACAGAAACTACGGCTAGCCGACCCGAACACAGCATGGGAACCCACCAAGGACCACGACGAACCAGTGAACCAGAAGTATCTAGAGAAAACGTCAAAGGTAGATGGTGCTGTCCCTGAACGAGTGCAGCCTTTTAGGTCAGCCAAACGGGCTGAGGTCGGCCCTGACTACAATCCCTGTGAGGATTGGCCCATGGACGTATCCAGCCCACAGAGAACAAAGGATGATGAAACCGCTGAGTTGACAGAGCCCGTGCCTGGCTCGGTGCAGCCACCGCCGGTCGAGTCTGACTGGCCAGAGAGATCACCTCTCACCCCGTCAGCAGACATAGCTGGGCCCCCACCGGTATCGAGTGACACTGAGGCAGACATTCCTCTGTCTGAACCAGTCCAGACAAACAAAATGCCGTTGCCGTCGACCAGTGAGTCAGACGACGACGCCCCATTTTCGGAACCAGCGGAACGAATCCAAAGACCACTTCCCTCTTCGAGTGATTCAGAAGACAATTTACCCCTTTCAGAATTAGCAGAGCGCTTAAAACGACCCTTACCTGTGTCCAGTGATTCAGACCCTGAAACTTCACAATCGCAATTGGCGAAACGTCCGAAACCTCCAATTAGCGAATCGGAAGATGAAATTCCGCTTTCAGAATTAACAAAACGCTTGCAGGACTCGACTGAAAGCCCGGTGAAGCCAGTCCCTGAAAAACGACTTTTGGTGGAATCATCTGACGAGGATCGTCCCCCATGCAAACTTCAAATTCACGATGACTCCGCTACTTCCACTGATTACGAAGCTGATGTCGACCGAGTCGACGTCACGCCTAATAATGCTAACGCCTTTGCAAGCTTAGTGGAGATGCAAAATGAATCAATGATGAAGCAGTTCAAATTACAAATGATGATGTTTAAATCGATGCTTACGAAACGGCTCTAGTAGATATGTCGTCGAAGTGTACCCGTGAGTCGCTTCATGTGAACATGTAACTGTCTTGTTGTGTTGACGCAGTGGCGCCACCAACGGTGACGAGTAACGCCACCTACCGGCCGGATTGCCGATGTGATCGACGTGGTGCGTGTAGCACCTTGTGATGGAACCCCATATGGGCGTAATGATGTTGATGTGACGTTGTGACGTCGCCTATCCTGATGTCTTGTGTGACATATTGTCAACTGTTAGTAACATGTATTTGTGGTCAAAATCCAACCCCAGACCTATGCTTCCGCATCTTTGAACCGAGATTTGTACCTGGAACCCACAATGCAATCCAAACCATCCAACCCTTCCCGCTCGGTGAAGACATCATCATTATCCGTCCTGGACCTGGACCTGAGCCAGCATCAGCACGACTTGACACTCCGGCGTGACGAGTCCGTCACGCCAGTTCCCGCAGGACCGTCGACCGTGTACCCGCCGCCTCACGCCGACACCGCAGCTGACAGCATGGACCTGAGCTGACGACCGGACGTGATGAGACGATCACGCCGGCTGCCACAGGACACCGCAGGTGGACCACCTGCGGCCACCTCGTGCAGATGCACACAGGATGTGTCTGCAACACGACCCACCAGCGGCCGTTATACACGGCCAGTTCGACGACTGGGCCGTTGGCTCGGCGCCAGTGAGCGCCGCCGAGAGGCTAAGCGGGCCGCTGCAACCTGAGCGACTCCGCTGCGGATGCGAGCGCCGCCGCTGCGGGCGCTGACGAGCGCCACCACAGAGCGGCGCTGCCGAGCACCGTCCCTGAAACGCGAGCACCGCCACTGCCGGTGCAGTGGGCGGTCATATGGATGACTCAGCCGAGCTAGCGCGTGGTAGACCGGAAGCTACCGCGGTGATATGGATGAATCACCGTCCGCTCTCGCAGTTGGACATGATCGAACGCGACATAATCTTCCATAAGTCTATGGAGAGACGTCGCAGTTGGCAGGGTTGTGTCCCTGACCAGTGACTCAGAGTGACGAGTGACATGCGGTAACTGCCGCAGGGCCGTCAGTGAACGCGGCATACCGTCTGAGATGGCAAGGTCGGCCATGCTCAGCTACTTCCCCTTCCCGAACCGGACTGAACATTCGACAGTGCGCGCGCGACAGTGATCGCGAAAATATTTACGGAAAATTGTATTTGTGTTTAGCTTTTAGGAACATTGTTTATTTACTACCATGGATCAGGGAACGGGTACCCTTATGAACCCCCTAGACTAACCCACATAGAACTGTATGTCATCTGACATGTATTAAATTGTTGTCGTCTCGTAATTGTCTGTTGATTCGTATGCGATTGTAGAAGGCCGTGATATGTCTGAGTGGAAGCTCAGGATCAATCTGGGAAATGATCCGACCTTTCGGACCTCTCGCTGTGTTGTAAGAGAGTTAGTTTTTGAGCGTCTTGATCCCATATAATTCAACAATACCCCTTCGTTCATGGCGCGACAAGTCCCCGGCTCCGAGACTGGCGTCGGCCTGTCTGCTGCCTACGTCAGCAGCCACCGCCCCAGCGAGGTCGCCGTTCATTGGACATTGTACCTTCCCCTCCCTCCTTCCGGCTGACACCCCGCCAGCCAGGCGCCAGAGACGTGACCTCTATCGACCGGCGCGTACCGCCGCCGTCGTTAATGCTAGATGTAACTGTGTTCACATAAAGTTATACGTTTGGCTGTCCCGTAACCGTAATTGATATAATCCCGTAAGCCTTGCGATTGTAAAAGTGTACCGTAAACGTAACACATCGTCACCGCCACTAGAAACAGACCATTTCCCCTTCTAGAAGGCCGTCGACATGGATGTGACGTCAAGGAGGGTTCTGCGCCCTCGACCAATCCGCGACCGGGGGTCTCCCGAAGTCACTAGCGGCCGTGCGGCCCCAGCCAGTCGGGCTTGAATACTCTGAGTGAGCGGACCGCTGCTACGCGTGCGAGCTTCCCAACTAAATTCGGCTTCTAAATTCATAGGAAAGGCAGTATCACGGCTTACCTTCCGAGGAGAACGTACTGTACGGTGTCTGTAGTTCTCGTGTGATCGTGGAGTACTGCAGTGCAATACAGGGCAGCAAAAGGTACTGGTACTTTCGTGACTGGAGTTATCGCGAACGAAGAGGTTGCTAGACTTTCGCGTGCCAATAAGGACTTTCCTACACTTATGGCCCTGAACCATCTGCGTCACCATCTGCCAACCAGTACCCTCTTCACTATAGTCAATAGCCTAGTTATATCCAATATCCGCTACTGCATATCTGTTTATGGGAACGGGTCGGCAGCAAACATCCACAGACTAGACAAAATCATTAACTTCGCCACTAGAGTCGTGTCAGGTATACGGAAATGTGATCATATTTCTGATGCCCGTAACGAGTTGGGTTTTCTCACCGCAACTGGTCTGCATCTATTTCACAGCCTTACTTTGCTCTACAAGATCATTCTGACGGGTGAGCCAACGCACATTGCCGGTCAAATCTCTGCAAACTCTACCCTGCGAAACCGTCAAACGCGTGCAGACGACCACCTGCACCTACCAGCCATACACAGAGAGGCGGGCCGCAGGAGATTTCTCTACTCGTCTGTCTTCCACTACAACAAACTCCCTACTGAAACAAAAACATTGAAGCTGTCTAACTTCAAGAAGCGTGTACGAGCTTATCTCTACGAGCAACACTAGTCACAAAAAAAACTTACAAAATAGATTTGTGTACACCATGCACTCACATTTAGGCCATCGCTTTCATATCACTTCCATAAACTACTCGTTTACAGCTCGTGTTGCAAGCACGGTGTGTGTAGTGCAGAGTGATATGGGTATTGTATTATGTTGGTGTGTGAATGTTTGTTGCGCATGTGTTCCCACTACTGACCACAAATCTATCCTTTCTTTGTAAATATCTGAGTTATACCCAGACTGTCCATAATAGCCACTATACGTGGAGGGCATGTATTGTGAAATAAATAAATAACTAAATAAATAAATAAATAAATACAAATAAAAATAAAAATAATTTTGTTGGCTTGAGTGATATGTCCGTCCTTGAAGCACTAGTGAGTGCATGTAATTTACAGAGATGACTAAGCATCACATCAAAGCCCAGTAAGAGCCCACTGGTCACTAACAGACTTCCCCGTTGGGCTTTCGGTTCCAGTATTTGCCACTTCTAGTACCTACCTAAGTAGGTTGGTAGGTAACTTGCTCCTGCCCCACAATTCCGCACATTCTCTTATTTTAACGAACCAATGGGAACATTTGTGTCCAAAACATAGCCCGATGTACCTAAAAAGTGTCCCTAACACAGCGATCTCCATTAATAGTAGAATGGACTTTAGTATTAGTACCCAGGAGTGGACACAACCCCAAAAAGGCCGCATCCCCTGCGCTTGTTATGAAACGAAAGCGCAATATATGGCGATATTTTCCAGAGGAATGCCTTTGCAGACCGGTGATAGATCTGTTTTGAAGCTAAGATATAAATGTGAACTTTAATTTCCACTATAATTACGAGTCACCAATGCATATTTGTCTCCAGTTTATCAACTAGGCTATTTTCCAGTGGTTGAAAGCATCAATTGTACGAAAATAACATACAAAAATACTTCCCAGCTCTACTCAGATGAGGCACTGCCTTAGTGCCTACATGGGCCCACCGCCCCTGGTTACAGATCTCAAAAGACACCATTGTTAGGCGACGTGTGACAAATGCGACTATAATTCCTTGGCCGTTAACCTGATCTTTGTAAAAGGGCGCAACTGGATTCAGCGCATGAGATAGCCCCATATAGTTATCTTCATCAAAATATAAAATATTAGATGTTATTTTGGCTCTTTCACCTGTCCATTTGTCGCGGAATCGGGCCACTTGTAAAACGGGAAACTTATGAGCTCACTATGTATCTGGTATCCTGCATCTGGCAACCTTTAGCACCCATGAAACCCAATCTGGCATATTTAGCTCTTACGAAAGTGAGTACTTCTGAGCTGGGTAGCTTATGAATGCCTCCCAATCTACAAGCTGGAATTAAATATTTGTGCAATAATATGAATAATATAAAAATACCCCATACGTAACTTCAGTATCTGTGCAACGATAATACATATGGTGACAAATATCAAGAGCAAGAGTGAAGTTCTTGGTTGTCACCACGGCCATGCAGACCACAGACACAGGTGGCCAGACGGACAGCAGTCGCAGGCAAGCATAAAGCATAATTGGCACTCCATAGTGGGGTAAACCGCAAGCTGCATCCCAATGTATGTACTTGATAAATGATCAATGAATAGCATGCCAAGTTTATTTTAATTTGTGAATATTTCACATTTCACGTCACATGATTGGTAAAATATATGGGTAAATACATAGAGATGCAGTTGAAATGCACATGTGTATTGTGATAGCCCGGTAGAGGTTATAGCATACCTTCAAGCAGCATTGTGATGGAACAGAGTGGGTAAGATGCCTGTTCCAATTACTGCAATATATTGATGATGTCCATGGAGATATTGCAAAAGTGGATTGCTATCAAATGACAAATTGCAGGCATGATTCTACTATACACTATGGATCTCAGACAAGGTACACATGTTTTCAGGTTGATCGTTACTTTGACCTTTATGATATATATACTTTTTGTATATATATATAATATATATATATATATATATATATATATATATATATATAGATATATATATATATTCATATATATATGTATATATATATATATATATATATATATATATATATATATATATATATATATATATATATATATATATATATATATATATATATATATATATATATATATATATATATATATATATATATATATTCATATATGTATATATATATATATATATATATATATATATATATATATATATATATATATATATATATATATATATATATATATATATATATATATATATATATATATATATATATATATATATATATATATATATATATATATATATATATATATATACATATATGTATATGCATATATATATATATGCATATATATATGCGTGTATATATATTATATATATCTTATATATATATACTTATATATATATATATTTATATTTATATTTATATATTGGGGAAGGATGACCGAAAATCCTCTTCTTCATAACTTCTTACACTGCACTTGATGTAATTTATCTTTGTAAAGGGCTGGTGCACTCAGTTACCCCGGTTACATGAGCAGCAAAACTTCCGCATACGATGTGATTAGGAAAACTTGCGAAAATATTGCTCTTGTAGACGGGCTTTTGTGCAGCAAAACATGCGAAAAGCTTAACGCAAGCTTACGCTTCGGTAGGTGGCATTTTGCGATTATCGTCAACCATGAACAGTTCACGGTACGGCTGCAAGGGTCATGACACTTCTTAAAGCTATTGTCTGTTAAGGTTTGAGTAAATTGATGGTAATTGCGAAAAATAAACGCCTTGTTTTTAATTATAATTGCAAACCTAGTTATGAAACACAAAAATCAGACACGTATCAGCTCAAAGCGTCGCTGAGACGTCACGTCATTAGTGCGTGCCCGAACCGTGAGTTTAACTATTTGGGGGAGTTTTCTAACTTGCGGATTTGTGAAAGCTTTTGGGTTTTGCTGATTTATATCTTGAATTGCGTAGTGAACCTGATTTAGCCTGCTAATTTAATTATCGCACAGTCGGTGCATTCTGGAAACAATGCACCATTGGACTCACGAAGAAGAAAAGGCTATGTTGTCATCGACAACGTGTAATCGGCTACGTGAATCCTTCGAATTCAGAGATACGCTGATTCCCTATCTCTCTGCCCAACAACCTGTAACTACGTGGATCACTGATGATACCCTGTGCCTGTGTGCGCCGTTGCTCGAAGCAGGTGCGTCAGAAGCGTAGAAATGCGCCAAATATTCGGCACTTTTCACCACATTGCGTCAGCCGCCAAATCGCAAAAATCCGATTAGGTGACTGCCTTGCTCTTGTAAACGGGCCAGGCGATCGGAACTTTTGCGAATCGACCGGATCGGTCGATGTCTTTTCCTTCCGGGGTCATATGCCTTTTTGCACCAGGTGTTGCGTGCAGTGCGTCTCATCAAGCTTCCTACCGTGCTTTATAGTCTGGGACCTGATGTTGAAGGGTTACTTCAATGCATGTGCACTCCAATAAGGAAAATGGCATTCATAATGCAAGGTAGTTCACAAGTAAATTGCTTCCACAAGTAAATTGCACAAGTAAATTGTCAGCATAGTTAGAAATGTGGATATTTCAACCGAAATGCACTTTAATACTGCCCTCAAAGTTCTCCTGAAAACCACGCTATGGGCTCCACAGGTCGCACCGTGGCTTTAACGCGCGAACTGGAGGGGGGTGGCGAAATCCGCCCGCCCCTCCAGTTTTTCTCACATAACTCCAGATTTTACCAGTTGATATACGCCATTTTTGGGGTACCTGCTTAAACATGACCGGCGCGTCGCTTAAAGCAAGAAAAATGGAAATCGGCCGAAAATGTTTCGAGTTAGGAGCCGCTAAAGTAAAAAAAAAATTCGTAGCGCCAGACCACAAAAATCGGCGCTGATGCGCTTCCCGTATATCCGCAAAAGGGAAGTGTTCTTGGCAATACTGGCGACTTGTTTGATGTATATTTATATGCTATATAGTTTCTAGGTCATGTTAGGTCACCGAGGTCAAGTCAGGTCAAGTTCATGACAGGTTAATGGAACCAAACTTGGTCAACTGGAATGTTGTCATAAATGCACTACTGTTTGTCATTGTGTACTGTTTGTCATTGCGTTTCGATACTTTATGCATGTACTTCACTCCTTTCTTCGCGAAACCGATTGCGCCGAGCTGCCCGACGGAGCAGTCGGGCGGGCGGCCCGGTTCCGGTAACTGGAACAGGTAACTGACTTGATAAAGTGCTGCTATATAGGTGACCTGGGGTCAAATGTCGGGTCTAGCATCTGTATTGCATCATTAGTAATGTCCAAAACATCATTGATGCCCATTTTGGAGCATTTATACACAATCACAACGATCCATAACAATGACAAGCCAAGCCACGCAAAACAAGAAAGTTTTTACAAATGTGACCTCATTTGACCTTGAACATATTGACTGAAGGTCATGAAATTTGTACACAATAGATTTCACTACCGTACCCATCCACCCTGCGATTTTCATTCCTCCAGCTTTAATAGGAGCCGAGATCTTAGGGGGTGAATCCGCCCCACCCCCCACCCCCCCTCCAGAGCGCGTAATTTTCATAGGCCCTCCAGGGCGCGTGTTAAAGTCTGATCGGGAATGTATAAAAGACTGAATTCCGGGAAACGAGAAAACAATCCGGACATGGATAATTATCTAGGGCCCCAACAATCGCGGCAAAAATCCCCAAAACATGTTTGGCCCCCAAAAACGTGTCGAGGCCGCCAAAACTCGCGCTAGGGATCCTAACAAATGAGCCTGGGACACAAAGAATCGCACTGAGACCCAAAAAGTCGCGTCACAGCCCGTGAAAATCACATTGTGGGCCAAAAAGGTCGCATCGGGGCTCCAAAAGTCGCAGCTGGCTCCCCAAAAATCAAATTCTATCTCCTGAAGGGGTGGGCTCCCAAGAATCGCACTGGGGCGCCTTAAATTCGCACCGAAGCCCTCAGAATTTGCGCGTAGGGTTCAAGATATACACAGAGCCTCAGAAAACTTGTACCGGACCCGAAAATTTGCGTCGGGCCTGTCAAAATCGCGCTGGGGCCCAGCAAAGCACACCGAGCCCCGCGAAGTAGCGCCGAGTCCCCCAAATATCGCGCTCGGGACCCAAAATTCCCGTCAGCAGTCCAAAGAATTCTGGTCTGGGAACCAAAAATTCGAGTTGGTGCTCCCAAAAATTGTTGTCGTGGGCCCCAAATAAGCATAGCGTGGCCCAAAAAATCGTATCGGAACCCGACAAATACCAAGCCTGGGCCCTCCAAGATAAGGTGGGATTCCTAAAAATAAATGTCCCAGCCAGGAAAATTGCTCCCCAGCCACAAACATAGCATTCGATGCCTTCAAAAAGTCGCGTACGGACCCGAAAAGTCGCGTACGGACCAGAAAAGTCGCGTACAGACCAGAAAAAACGTACCGGAGCTTTGTGTCGCGGCGGGACACAAAATATGTCGCCAGGTGTCGGAAAAAGAAAAATATTAGACCGCAACTCGGGCTTTAAAAAAAATCAGAAGAGGTCCCTAGATGTCGCGTCGAACCCAGAAAATCGACATGAGGTCCCTCAACCCCCTCTGCCGGAACCACGCGCCTGGGCCCGAAAGGTCGCGCCGGGACGTCAAGAAATCGCATCGGAACCCCCAACATCCTACTGGGGTTCCACAAATATGCGTCAGGAGCCCCAAACATACACAGTGGAACCTTCAGAGCACAAAGGAAGGAGAATAATGCACCGGGCCTTCCAAAGCGCACCAAGTCTTGCAAAAAAATGACAGGGCCTTAGAACATGCGATGCAGCCCTAAATAAGCGCATCGGTAGCTAAAAAACGTACACGGGAGGCCCGCGAAGCGCATCGGGGTAATGAGACCATCATATGGGCCTCAAAAACAGGTTCCGGCCCTCAAAGAGCGACATGGTCTTAAAAAAAGAAACAAAAAGACCGAGCATTAAACAAGCACATCGGGGTCTTCGGAAACGCGCCGGTACCTAAAAAATATCGTCGGTGCACAAAAAAAACCTGAAAAAGAGTCAGGGTCTCAAAAATGTGCTGGGCTCCTACCAAAAGTAGGCAGGAACCTTAAAACACATGCGTAGACGAAAAAAACGCAGCAGGCCCCAATAAGCTAGGGCAGCGGGCCCTAGCTGGGGCCCCCAGCTAACACAACGGGCCCCGAGTTGGGGCCTCGGGTCGGTAGCCAATCTGGGGCATATTTAACCAAAGAGATGAGCAGAGGTCTAGAAACGTGGCTACTTAGCCACTATGGTAGGTAGCGCATCTGCTTATGACATTTTTGCAGATTTAGCGAATTTAGAGAATGTGTTTTAATAATTCGTATACCTATATGTCGGACGAGCGGCAGTAAATAAAAAAACCGAATTCGTCGCATCAATTCCATCAGCATCAGATCGTGAACATCATCAATGCAACAGATTATGTCATAACAACACTAAATGATATTCATTAGTGGGATAATAAACATTTGCGTCATTTATAGCATCTAAGCTGACGTATCTTAGAATTATTTGAAGCAGTCTTGAACCAGAAGCGTATGGGAGCCTGGGAGGGGGGGGAGGTCAGCGTCAGCTGGTGCAGCTGCTAAAACTGGCCTTAGACCCCCTCCCCCACCCACCCACACTCCGTAGCTTTCCAGAGGTTCGGTCTTCGGTGATGCTTTGAGCACATTAAACATCGATTCCACAAACCACACTCCACATCCATATCATTTAACCTGAATGGCAATTATGCCATGATCCATATTACAGAATACAACATTCATCTGAATACAACATTCATCTGAATACAACATTCATCTGATCCATACAGAATGCAACATTCACGGTACACTGGATTGCCGATGTAGCAGGACGTATCACAAGCAAAACTCGCCAGTTTAAGGCAAAAATGATGAGCATTGCTGGGTACATAGTCATGTATTTTTCATCTATTTATGTGCTATAATAAAGTATATGTATATCTATATATATATATAGATATATATATAAATATATATGTATATATATATGTAAATATATATTTATTTATATATATATATATATATATATATATTATATATATATATATATATATATATATATATATATATATATACATATATATAGGTGTGTATATATATATTTTGTATTGTGATACGGAAATTTCAGGTGATTCTCTCCCTCCTTCGGGATGCGTAGCGCGGTGTATACACTTTTAGTGAAGTGTACACACTTCCTATTTGCGCACTATTTAATTATTTCATATTATTCCCTGCTGGATAAAAACATAAAATATTTCGTTATAATTCTGCGCCTGGCGACGTCGGCTATTTGAACTCCATGCCCTAAATATACTATGCTGTACATGTGATGAAACTGATATCAATGGAGAATGTTGAAGGAATGTGCGGAGGAAAATATCAGATTAAATTATACATAGGAAAGGATACCTGAGATAAACATGACAGGGGATAACCAGAGCAAATGTGAACAAGTTATGAAGCGATAGTTCGACATTAAAGCGCTGGTTTGATCGTATTTACATAATTCCATTCCATGTACTTGATGTTTTGACAAGAAACACTGAATAACCCGAGGATAACCCTCGAAATACCTTAAATATCTGGCACACAGAGATGTTTTTATAACACATAAATGGACGACTTGGCACATGTTCTTCGGTTACTCGTAGTGATTTGAGAAGTTTTCGCTCTTCATGTAGCAATTACGTGTTTCAATAAATTGGTGTGTAGCGGAACCGGCAATTTTTTAGAGCTCTGGAGATGAGGTTCATCGGATTTCAGCGGGTATCCGAATGTCCTAAGCACCGAAAAATATGTGAAGAAGAGAACGAACAATCGAATGAAATTGATCGGATTTTCCCAGCGAACCCCCATACGAAGCATTCCAAAGGAAAAAAAGCACAAGACTATCATGTGGTAGCAATCAGCAAAACGTAGGCCTGGCAGAAACTGTACAATCGCACCAAGTGTGGCGAATGCGCAAGGCGGGTGTACATGTGCACGATATTTGGCGTGGTGGTGATCGGGCGTTATGAATTGGAATGTCTGAAATTAGAAATTTTGACCCTTTTAAGTGATTTATATAGGTGCAATTTCAGCAGCGTGAGGTGACTCACCAAGGGATACCAAAATAAAAACGTTCGAATGGAGTGGGGGAAGTTATGGTTCAAATTCGGTGACTCAGAAACGGTGGTGGTAGATTGTGTCGCCTCCACAGACAATTAAGTTGGTCATTTATTATTTGATGAAAGTGGGTTCCTTAGAAACATAGTCGTCAAAATCGGGGGACTTTTAAAAATGCGGTAGGTCGACCCCCTAACCAATCCCCTGACGTAAATCCTACGCACGCCACTGTGCCAGACACAACTCACTCGTGCTTTCGCCACCAATTGGTAGACCGTGAAGCCACAACTCACTGGTCGGTGGGCGATGAGTTGTGTCCAGTCGTCTTCGTGACGGTAGAGGGCATAATTATCATATTTATTGCTGCATCCGAATGTAATATTCAGCGTATTGTTGGTGTCGGGGTTGCAAGCCCTCGCTCCAGCAGCGCGTGGGCTAACATAATCCGTAGGGAGAAGCGGGCCGCCGTTGCCATGGCGACGGCGTCGGGGCGGAGTGGTCGATGAGTGCAGAACGCCCCCGCCGAGGTTCTCCAGCAACAAACGCACGTGAGCCGCCGGAAAGCAAATGTTTCAGTTCGTTCGTGCAGCAGTCTGACAAAAGTTGGTGTGTGGGAGCGGAGCGCGGGGTGGAACGGGATCGAGATGGCGCTGAGCCGTGGAGCCACTCAGGTACGTGTCACATGGTGTAGATGGGAAACATTTACATTCGTCGCAGGGGAGTTGTGACTGCCATAGCCTCCTCTCCCTAACATTTCAGGAAGAAATGCGAGGGCTGTGTTTCAACTATATCGAGAATAGGTGTATTCTATATATTGATAGGTAGGGATGTAGCACAGATACCTAACTGGGTTTTCATCCCAGGATAAATTTGAGCTGCTGGGCCAACCATTATAAGCACCCAACTAATTTTAATAGTTTAATAATCTATCTAATTTCAGTCTCGAATTTTATGAACACAAAAGGTCGCGAGTAGCATGCTCGTTACGTACCCACATGGGTGGATAATGCGATATGGCAGACATGGACATGGCTACACCAACTTCAAATCTAATGTCGCATTGCCACACCAACTTCCTGTGACAGGGTAAAAAAAATTTACAAAGCAATTCAGACAATTTTATTAGGTTTATTAGGTTGAATTCACAACATTGAAAAAGCCAAAACAAAGATATCCGGCAGCCACACAAACCACACCTTTTGAACTTACTTACCATTATAATACTACACACTTTGAAAACGCTTGAAGATCACCGCCACATCTTTCGAGAACATAATGCATTCTTGCATACACAATGCGTATGCAGAACTATGCGCAATGTAGTGGCGTACCAAAGGGGCAATTGTCCGTCCTGAGATGGCAGGCCCCCAATGAGTCGGGCCGGGGCCCCGAAAAGTCACGCTTGGGCCTAAAACAACTCGCGCCGGGGCTGCAAGAATCGTCCCGGGACTTCAGAAAAATGAAGCCGGGCCTCCAAAAGTCAATCCGAGCTCGAAAGATCAATGGGGCCCTTAAATCGTACCAGAGGCTCAAAACGCGTCGGGCCCAGACAACAGCGTGTCGGAATGCCGAAAAATAATGCTGGGGGGCCCAAATGTCATACCGGGGACACAACAATCCCACAGGAACCGGAAAAAGATGAAGCCAGGGTACACAAAGTCAGTCCAGGCCCAGAAGATCATTCTTGCGCCCACAAAATCGCGCCAAAGTCCCCAAAACGCGTTGGGCCTTGAAAAAAGCGTCCTGAGCCTCAAACAAATCACGTTGATTTAAAATACATCGCGCAAGGACCCCAAACATCGTACTGGGGCCCAAACAAATGAAGCCGGGCCCGCAAAAAAAATCGAGCCATGAACATCACTGATCAAGTCGGGCTGTGGAAGCAAAAATAATCCCAAACTGTCACAAACACCGGGGATTTCGACGGCATATCTCCTGGGTATGATCTTAAAACATAGTGTCGAATAAAATGCGTCCTGAATTTGAGAAAACTTTTTTTCTCACGAAAAACGGAAAAATAATCTTTGAAAACAGGACGTTTGGGTGCAGGTGAATGCGATGGCGAGAATGGCCCTTCCCTGATCCGCTATTATAGCAGTATTAACAGGAATGTTTGCTGCCTAGTGTTCACATGTGGTGTCTTGGACCAAAAATTTGGCATCCGAACGATTTTTCAGTCTCCAGGTTCCGCCTCTGGGCATCCTTAGACAATGAGATAGCCGAAATGCAACGTGATCAGTCACTCACTTGCTGTTGCTATCAATGTAGTAACTGGCTCTAAGCTGTCATTGCAATAGCCATTTAAACCTCGTCTATCGAGCGCATTTCCAGTTTTCCCATTCCAGGGTATTCTTGCTACCACCTCGCCGCGACCACCATTTCCCCCTAATTGATATGGAGCCGTAGCATAAATACCAGCATGCTGCATGTTACGACACAAATCGATTGGTACCAGTTTTCATACATTCAGAGGAAGGTGAACGGTCAACACGCACCGGACCGCTGACCGAATGCGCTTAAAATAGATCCGCGGACGAGACGCCCGAGTGTACACTGTGTAGGTCAGCTTTGTACAAACCCATCGACATCTCGTCTGATATTAAAGTGCGTAGTTAACAGGCCAGGTCAGGTCAAACTCTTGCCGGTCATGGCAATCGTGCTAATACAATGTCGTGCTGAATCTGACAACATATTTATATAACGCATGCAATGGTTAAAAAGGACCTGAATCAGTGTTCGGGCTTTAGAACTGTCAACATCGACGTTTTCGTCTGATAAGGCCATACGATGCGGTAATACACTAGTCGTGAAGTAGGGTGGGATATGCCACTTCCTGAACACTTAATAGGCACCCTTCGCAAAAAGGTATCGGATATCCTTCCTGACGTGTGTTTCTGACGTATTCATGTCTCGTTTCTAACAGAATCTCCAGTATATTGTGCATAAGTATCATGATTTTGCTCACCATTGAGGCTTTTAATGCACAAATAAATATTTCGTTATTCAATTCCTAGTAATGAGATCACCCATAATGTGGGTTGTTATACAATGCCGTTTGTTGATAGTATGGTTTTGTTATCGTTATAGTCATCGTTAATATAGGTCTCCCTATATTGGTTGTTTCCCAAAGTAAACGGAAAACGTACTTGTAAATATTAGATTGACTTAAAATTAGGCTTGAAGGACAAACGATAGCATAAGCGGAATTGTTCCACAGAAAACAAATTTGCCATTTTACTGCTCGCTTTGACACCTCACACCTACCGAAATGCCATTAGTTTAACGGTGATCCGATATAGTTGAGATAAGTAGCCTTGTTGTGAAGGTCACCGGTGTGGTACTGCAACGTGGTGATATATAAAACATTACATTCAAGCACGTGGGCGCAATAATGGCGGCAGTAGAGCAGGCAAACGCCACAGGTTCTGCTACAAATGTGCTCAAAGCATGCTTCCGGGTGCGCAACAGCTCGATGGACCTGACCTGACCTGACCTAACTTAACCAAATTTTCTTACAAAGCGATCGGCAGAGTCGGTTCCACCACATGTGTCAGACGGCGACTCGTGCCGACGCGTGCCGTTCTCTGCTGGCCGTGGGAGAACCTCGCGGAGAGTGGCACCCACCCTCCCTGAGATCGCCAGACAAATCGAATACTTATTGTAAAAATACTCTCGGGACGCTAAGTCATCCAGAACTGGAGATTGAGGTTGTGATGTTTGTAATGGGCGTAATTGGGCATACATGGCGCGGTTGCCTGCGCATGTGCATGCGGAACACCAGCCGTAGAATGCTAATACATTTTTCTGTGGCGTTGTTTTATCAATAAACGAGACTTCTTTTTACGTTTAAAAATTGATGCTTAGCTCAACCCGAGCGAACTGAAACGGTGGAAGTATATCGTTCTTTGTTTGGGTGAAGATCAGTATATCCGTCACAATATGGATACAGGAATGAAGAGCTTCCTTAGATAGGTATGCTAGAAAGAATGCAACGCAAAACTACTAGGCGTATCAGTAGACTAGGTAATTTAGAATATGAAAAGAAGCCTATGACATTAGATATGTACTCACTCAAGAACAAGATATTCTGGAGTGATGTGATTGAGAGCTTAAGATAGTAAAATGGTTAGATAATGTTAATCTGAATAATGCACCTATATTTAGAGAATTACATAGAAGTCATCAATTCACAAGTCAAAGTGTGGAACAGTTAGATACACGCCAACAGGTTTCCAGTCGAAGGGTGGCTGGTCAAGGGAAAAGGCTGCCCCATGATGTAGTGGAGTCTTCCTGTAAATACGCCTTCCTTGGGTGTATTTAGAAATAGGGTGAATAAATCCTTTAGTTCAGGAAGTTATTTTAAATTCTAATTTGTGCAGTGTGGGGAGGGGAGGAAATTGGGGTGGATGGAATGAGATTGATGCTAGTAGGTGCCTTCGATCATGCTTATAGATGTGGAATTATTCAAGGAACAGGTGTACATAACAGCGGATTCACGACCCTCCTTCGGGTATGTATCGGTATGATGATGATGAGACTGGCTATGGAAACACAATGGTGTGGATACTTTCTTTAGAACTCGGGGAACATTGGGAGGGATTTCGGTCACTTTTTCTCTATGTTATTTCCCTTGATAGGCTTAACCCTGGTGGCCCCTGTGGCTCTTATTAACCATTGAAACTGCATAACTTTTAATGTGCTCAATTTTAATGGCATTGCTCCGTTTCGATACATCCATGTAAGCGCATTCCGAAGGTAGTCGTCGTGACCATTTGTCGCATATGGGCGAATCTTTCTGAGGCAACGCGTCTATTCTTGAGAAAAAAATATGTTGGCTGATGCCATGGAAAGCAGGTGAAGAAACGGGCAACAGCTGGCAATGAGAGGTAAAATGAAGTATGTTAGGAAAAATGGTCATTGAATTTCGAAACGATATTGAGAAATAGCATGTTGCCGCGCGATAGCAGAATAGCAGAACATAACTGCGCGAGTATATCCCGGATGCGTGGGACCATTTTATACGAGTTACCCGATTCTGACTAGCACGACGCGATTTTGCTGTTTTTTTTTAACCTAGTAAGATTTGCTTTGATTTCCCCATTTTTGGCTACTTCGGTCATGTTTCACTTGGTGATGATATAGGTGGCGTTGCGCTCCGAGACGCGCCACCTCTAGTGGCCGCAACCGCGCCACCTCTAGTGGCCGCAACCGCGCCACCTATTGTGACGGCAACTTCGTCACCTGCAGTGGCGGCAACCGCGTCACCTATAGTAACCTCAACCACGCCACCTATAGTGGCCGCAACCGCACCGCATATAGCGACCGCAACCACGCCACCGCCATTCTCTGCCAACAGCGATGCGGCGACCAATCATGTGCCTGCAGCATGGGAACCTGAGCCCCATAGGTCGGCTCTTGTCCTCGCGAGCCAGGACGAAACTCGGGCAAATCTACTCTCGTCCGTAAACGAGCAATGAGGAGCAATATGAGCAATATGCATGTGTATGAGCATGAACAATGAGCAATGGGACGGGGATGGCCGAGTAGTTAAGGTGTTGAGCTCTGGGTACCAAAGGTCTCGGTTTCAACACTCGCGCCACTCGTGACGTTTCCCAATCCCGCGGCCCACCGGCGAAACAGTGTGGGCGGTGCCATTAGCCGTGATCGTGCATAAAGTGCGTCGAGAACCATCCACCCAATAAACAAACAGAGCAATGAGCAATATGAGGGCTGACCAGCCTGGGCTGACTCAGAAATCCAGTGGTCATCGTGAGGCAGGGTTAAAATAATGTTTTTTCGTTAGGTGTGAAATGTCTAAACGGGCACAGTAGGATGTCGAAATATGCCATGGAATTAGTGTCATTTAAAATGCTTTGATGTCTTTCAGACTCAAATTTGAGCAAATGGAGTAGGTACTTATGACTGTACAATTATCATTGCTTTGAAATGCATGATTATGGAGACCTATATTCGGGACAGGGATAAATTTACCCATGCTATAAACTGGTACCGTACGCCATATCACATTATAGTTAATCCCTTTACTCGAAATTGCGTTGCGAAATGTTCGTACATCACTATTCCTGATCAAGAACATTAACATCATACTTATAAACGAGATACTGTTAAAAAGGACACACGAAGACTTGATAAGCACGCATCAAGGAGCAGGATGTCGATACTTATTGGAGAAGGATACTTATTGGAGACTACTATATGTCGATACTATTGAATGTTCAGAAAGTGGTATTTTCCACCCCATTTCACGAAAATTGTATTACTGTCGTGAGGAATATATTATAGTTTTCCCCTGTACATCACCCATATGGCTCTGGAAGGGTGTAGCAGTCTCAAAGTGCCAGCAAAACTGGGCTATCGACCACGCTACGGCTATATCTCGCCGTCGTATCTCATCAACAGCATTAATAAAGTCGCTGTCCATCGGTGAAAACAACGCCAGTATACAAATAAACGGCTTAATGTTCTTAATGCATCCATTCCTCGTGTGTTATGTGTGAGGCTGCATTGTTGGCAGTTGTGCAGCTTGGTACCCAGCGTCGTAACGCATCGTGTAGAACTAGCGTCGGGCGCCGTGATGGGTGCCTGATCAGCGAAGAAAGGTGCTGAAAACTCGGTACGGTCTAATGCGACTCAGTGTGCATCATTTATGGGAGCATTGCCTGTTGATTTGCATGGCCATGCGTTCTCAAGCATGTGTCAAGGGCTAAAGCAGCCCCAGCTGAAGTGCACTCAACCAGATTGTATCACTAAGACATTGATAAAACAAAGCGTCCGCCCTCCGTGTGTCGGAACACAGCGCACGAATTGTGGTCACGAGCCTCTACCGACTGCTCTACCGCTCTACCGCTGATCATCTACCGGCAAACAAGCAGATGGGGTGGGAAATTGCATGGCAGTCTGTGCGGGCGCCGACGGTGCTCGCACAAAATGCCTTCTTCCAACGAAGCTTGAGAGTACTTGAGAAGAAGTAGCGCGGTTAATTCTGGTTGCAATACATATGTTGAATAGAAACAAATCTGATTATGAGTGAAGAAAGCAGACATAAGGTGTTGTAGCAAACCAGAGCTAAACTTTCAGAAGTATGACGGTGAAATTGTGCTAGACCGGGTCACTCATACGAGCTGCTGTATCACACGATAGCTGACTCACTTGGGCTTTGTCCTCGCTAGCAATCAGGAAGAAATAGTTTGGCATGTTCTTGTGAGAGATGGTGGGGTCAGCTTCCCAGTCACCAGTCTTTCTGTTTAGCGACACTACTGGTTATGATGTGTATCTGACAGGAAATGAAGAGCGCGTACCCGACTATTCAACAGCCACCTGGTTGATGTCAAGATCCACCATTTTTATTCACATCACCTTTACATATAATTTGACTTCCGCACTTATTTCGATCACAATGACCGGGACAACCCGTAGGGAAATACGGCTCGGTGTCGGGTAGTTTATTTCTCTGTGAGGTCGGCACTAATACCTCATAAAAGTCATAAAGTATTAAGGCTTAATAAGAGCCACAGGGGCCCATCTGGGTTAAGCCTATCTAGAAAAGGTACTAGAATGTACATACTCCCACCCCAATCAATCCCTTATCCCAAGTTCCTAGGAAGCTATATATCCCAGCCCATCTAACACCACTCACTTGCTACCGCCTAACACCCTCAATAATCACAAGCTCCTCCCATCACACCCATCGTGCCACCATAGACAACCTCATCAGCATCACATCCCGAAGGAAGGTGCCGAATCCACTGCCAGGCACATCCCACAGAAATTCATAAAGCGTTCAGACTTAATAAGAGACTCACTTGCTATTGCATAATACACTCAACAATTACAAACTCCTCCCATCATACCCATTGTGCTACCATAGACAATCTCATCAGTATCACATCCCGAAGGAAGGTGCTGAATCCACTGCTAGGTACACCCTATATAAAGTTATAAAGCATTTAGACTTAATAAGAGACTCACTTGCTATTTCATAACACAGTCAACAATTACAAACTCCTCCCAACTCCCACTCCTCCCTGTCGATCAACCTTCCCTGGAATACAGAAAAACAACCCCCCTATTCTTATAATGATTGTCTATGCCGTTTTTAAAGATGTTCAGTGTGTTGCTACTGACAATGGTTCCTGGAAGCTGGTTCCAGTGTTCTACTACCCTGTTGGTGAAGAAAGACTGTCTTAACCTTGCCCTGCTGTGATTAACTTTAATTTCGAATTGATGACCTCTAATTGCATCATTTCTGTTGAATTCAAACATTTCCCTGAGATATCCCTGTTCCTGACCATGAACAAATTTAAAAACCTCGATGAGATCTCCTCTCAGCCTTTATATCTAAGTGAAAACATGTTCAATTTCTTCAGTCTTTCCTCATATTCCAGGTTGCCTATACCATTAACCATTTTTGTTGCCCTCTTTTGTACTCTCTCTAAAAGCCAACAATCTTTCTCATAACTAGGGGACCAAGCTTGGACACAGTATTCCAAATGTGGCCTGACATATGCACAGTAAAGCTTCCTGATGACCTCCTCACTTTTGTATGACACATTCCTCTGTATTGCCCCAAGCATTCTTAGTGCCTTCTTCCTGGCTTCTTTGGTCTGTTCTGATGCCCCCAATTTTGTGTTCAAAATAACACCTAAGTCCTTCTCTTGCTGAGTCACAGATAGTACTTGGCCACCCATCAAGTATGGAGCCTTCATATGCTGCCTACCTACATGCATGACTTTGCACTTATCAAAATTAAACTTCATTTGCCATTTTTCGGACCACTTCACTAGCTCGTCTAAGTCTTTCTGCAGCAAAACCTGCTCATTTTGCCCTGTTATTGCCCAAAAGATCTTCAAATCATCCGCAAATTTCAAAACCTTACTGCTTAGGCCACATTCAATGCTATTCACATATATAATGAACAACCTCAGACCAACAGAAGGCTCACCTGACGCTTGGCAGACGGAGGAACATGTCCCTCTAGCCCAACTTGTCCAGTATGAAGTGTTCTTCCTCTCATACAAGTGGGGGAAGGGAGCTCACCTGGTTGTTTGGCTGTAAGGGCTTATCTTTAGAACGGATATCGCTACGGTTACGTATCGGATGTGAACATAAACGAGCCGAAACTTAACCGAACTGAATCGTGAGCGAACTAAATGGAGATCCTTCGATACAGTTACCGCTACCAGAAAATTCGCGTACTTTATTGATGCATGCGGAGCTTAAGACGACCAGTAGTCTGATGGAACGCTTTATGGTTCAACATGAACCAGAACTGACTGCAAATGCCTAGCCAGACTGGTTTGATCCACCGTGCCCTGATCCAGCACGTTTACACTAAAGCATGGTTGCATGGGATTCAAAGATCTTACATTGGAGTAGTATCTTTGATTGTTATCGTGTGCCATAGCAATTATTGGCAGAGTAACTTTTAAGCAGTTAATCAATACAAAAATATCAATTTGAATAAGACTGCAGTGAATTGTTTTGTTGCATTGTTGATGTACCACGTGGACATGCCAAATTTTTGAAATGCGTGCATTCAGAGCATTGAAAATAACATCAACAGGCGCCACCGGGAGAGCAGGGAGCAGATTCCCCCAAATGCGACTATTTTAGCATTAGCAAGCACGATGTCGATACTTCTTTGGAAAGGATGTCGATTCAATGTTCAGTAAGTGGTATATTCCACCCTATTTCTTGAATAATTTATCACTGCTGCTAAGAGAATCGGTGTAAATTATATGCCGCGTATCATCACATGTCTCAATAAAACTCAGTGCTTTGTCTAAGGCAACCAACTCAGATGTATAGACAGATGAATGTGGCGGAAGCGAAAACGTCCTGACCGCTGTGCCCATTACAAACGCAAACCCAGCACCAGACTCGGTCTTGGATCCATCTATGTAGGTGTCTGTAAAATGACTGCAAGCTGCCATTAACTCTAGTGCCCTTAGTCTGAATTCCTCGGGAGCGACTTCGCACTTTTTGAGATATGACAGCGAAATGTCAATATCTGGAGATGCCAATGTCCAGGGAGGGATTCTCATCGTTCCGACGCGCATCACTCCGCGTAATCTTATCCCACTGTCCTCGAATAGTGTGCGAATCCTGACACATAAGGGAGCACAGCTCACAGGCCGTCGTCTTCTGAAGAGAGCCAGAACGCTTCGCGAAAACACGGAACGTTACGTTGGGTGATTAGGGAACTGTCGCAGCTTGCAAGCATGACGCATGCCGAGCAGTTCCCGAGGCATAGAAAGCGCTGGCTCGTTGGACTCTACCAATAGACTAGAAATCGGTGTGGTGCGAAAGGCGACGGTACAGATACGGAGTGCTGAGTGGTGTACCGTGTTTAGTGTTCGTTTGGTTGTCAGAGCTGCACCGTCGTAGACAAAACATGCGTAGTCTAATTTTGACCGAATCAGGGAGCGATATATCTGCAGCAGGGTTGGTCTATCGGCCCCATACGACGTTCGCGCAACCACTTTCAGAACATTCATGGACTTAAAACACCTATCTCTAAGCATCCTAAAATGATGCCTGTACGTAAGTCGGTTGTCTAGAAAGACGCTGAGGAATTTGACAGTCGTCTCCGTTGGAATTTCCGAACCATATAGCCTGGTTTTCATATCCTGACAGTTTCAACGCTGGCAAAAATGCACGACGACGGTTTTTGCCGTCGAGAAACGAAAGCCGTTCGCCTTCGTCCAGCGCTCCAGCCTGGCGACAGCGAGCTGCAACTGCCGCTGCAATATTGGTGATGAAGTGCTGGTCGTCTAGATGGTAAAATCGTCCACGAACAGTGAGCGGGATATTGACGGCGACAGAACAGATCCGATATCGTTCATGATAATGGTGAACAGGGCGACAAACACTAAGCACACTGCCTTGGGGAATGTCGTTCACCTGTTGAACCATCGCGAGAGTCGCTCACCAACACGGACCCGAAACCGACGGTTTGCTAAGAAATGTTGCAGGAAGACAGCCATACATCTTCGCAAGCGGTATTAGTGTAGCTTCATAAGAATTCCATGTCGCTATGTGGTGTCAAAAGCAGCTTATATAATAAAAAAAACAGCTCCGACATGACGATGCCGTGCGAAATCTGCTCGAATTGCAGTGTCAAGTGTGACCAAGTTATAAATCGTGCTCCGGTTTTTTCTAAAACCACACTGCATTTGACAAAATATTCTTGTCCTCCAGATACCAACATAGCCGAACATTCACAATTCGCTTCATCAGCTTACACATCGATTAAGTGAGAGATATGGGGCGGTAGTGCAGTGGGTCGAGTCCACTTCATCCAGGTTTCAAGACAGGTAAAACTATGGCCTCCCGCCAGGCCTCTGGAAATTCGCCGCTCTCCCACAAAGAGTTATCAGTAAACCATCTTGTGCACATGCTGGAAGGTGTTCAAGCATTGGATTGTGGACCAGGTCTGGACCCTCAAACACATTCCTCAGAGAGCAAATAGCTGAGTTTAACTCAGCCTTGGTGAATCGTTCATTATGCGCCATGTGTTCTGAGGTCGAAAAGTCCACCATGTTTTTTTTCGCTGCAGGCACGATGCCATAGGAAATCGAGATTGCAGTTTTCGCCTTTGCTGCTGTCTGAAAGGGCTTTTCCGATTTCGTTGGCGACTTCGGAAGGGTTAATGATGGCTTCGCCACGTAGCGGTTTAGCCGACCAACGTAGTCTCGCCAGGATGTTCGCTTCGCGTCCTGTATGGTGCGCCGTGCCAGGGCCCTCAATTTGCTAAACGCTATCAGGTTTATCATCGTGCTGTTTCGACTAAGGGCCCTAAATTCCCGCTTACGGGCGCGAATAACCTCTGGGCACTCTTTAGTCCACCATGGCACTGGAGTGCGAGGAGGTGCCCCTGAGGTCTTCGGGATGCACTCTATGGCTGACTCGATTATCGCTGAGGTGAAACCAGCAATCGAGAGTGGACGGCTGCCGTGGGCAACGGTGAATTTACTTTCTAGTCTGGCCTCAAACTCGTTCCAATTGGCTTTAGTAAAGTGCCACCGCTGAGGCCGCGTGCCGAGTACAGCTTCGATCTGGTACTCCAGCCAGACCGGAAAATGGTCGCTTCCTAGCGGATCGCTGTCAACAGACCAAGTGAAATGCTCCGCCAGTTGCGGATAGCAGAGGCTTAGGACTAAAACCGAAGTGCTCCCGGAAGGCGAAGGAAAATAAGTGGGCGGGCCAGTATTTAAAAGAAACAAGGACTCGGCATGAATACAAGTCTCCAGGAGAATTCCCCGGGCATTAGTGGAGGAACAGCCCCAGGCTGTGTGGTGACAGTTAAAGTCCCCTAACAGTAAAACCGACGAGGGTAGTTCTAACATTAAAAGTATAAGCTCTTTTAAAGGGAGAGGAAGCCTAGGAGGTAGGTACAGTTAGCACAATGTTAGTGGACGATCACGGAAACTTACACGGGCAACAACTGCCTGGAGTGAGGTACATAACGCCACCTGCTGCGCAGATACGCTATGGTGTACCGCCAACATGGATCCACCATGTGCCACGGTTTGGGCCACTACGTCCTTGCGGAAGATGGAGTACCTATTTAATGAGCAATAAGCTCCGGGTGACAGCTTGGTTTCTTGCAGGCAAACAGCTACGGGATTTCGTTGAGATAAAGCTGCGTGAAGGTCGGTCAAATTGGCTCTAAACCCACGCATGTTCCACCATAAAACTAAAGATGGCATCTCTGTGTTTGACTACGAGTGACTAGTTGTGTGCGTGTGTGTATGAAGTGGTAAAAGCCAACTTCAGTGATTGCCGCCCGCGCTTAGTTTCGAGTTAAAACCTAGAGAGGGTCCCAGTGACAGTCCCGAGGGTTCACCTCGCCTCGGCCCAAGGGACTGAGTTCTGGGGCGAGAGCGTGGTGAAACATCCACGGTGGAGAGCTCGACAGTGGCAAGCCTCTCTTTGGGGGCACAGCCGGGGCGGGGGCGGAGGAGGGCCCATCTCGTTAACAGACTGACACGGTCCCTCCACCCTCAGTCGCGGCAATGGGGTGGACGGCCTTGGGTGTGGGGTCTTGTCAGCTACTTGGCGGTCCTTTGCCGGGGCCTTCTCCGTCTGAGTGAGCCGCGCTCGCCTGGCCTTGCGGGCGCGCCTTTCGGCTTCTTGGTAATTAAATCTCTAATCCGAGATTTGGATAGGTCGGTTGGAGCAATTGGACGGCGATGGGGGCGCGGAAGTAGAGGTTGAGGGTGTGAGGGTGCCTTGGCTCACGGATAGAGGGAGGATTCAGGAAGGGATGAGGTGGATAGGGGGGATTTGGAGGTAGTGTTGGTACGTGTGGAAGGCGAGGGGTGGAGGTTGGAGGACGGACGGGAAGTAGGAGGCGGGGATTTCAAGGTAAGTGATGAAGTAGATGGGGAGGGGCTGATCTTGGGTGAAGAGGACCGAGCAGGTCTCTTAGACCTTTGGGTCTGAGTCCACTCCCCACCTTCAGTGGTTGATCGGGAAGGGTCCTCTAGTGGCTTATCCGCGCATGTACTGGTGGTGGATGGGACTTCGGCGCATCGTCGTCCTTTTGGGTTGGCCAGCCCTGCCCTACTAGCGACGAAGGGGCCATGCGACTCCAAATGATTGGAGTAGAGCTACAAGACGAGCTATCAGCACCGCGGCACTACCGTGGTCGTGCTGCTGTGAGTGGCCAGATGTGTTACTCGTTGGAGGTAGTGCTGCTGCCTTTGCAGCGTAAGAAACTGCTGGATGTGAGCTAATATACATCTCTCGTGCTTCACGGAACGATATGCTGTTGGTGAATTTCAGCGACAGGATCTCCTTCTCTTTACTGTATGCGGGGCAAGATCGGTCATACGCAGTGTGTGGAGTTTGACCTCGCCCACGATGTACACACCAGCGTTCCTGGGCGCTACAGTTATCTGTAGTGTGAGTAATGGCAGCGCAGTTTGTGCACGTGGGGCGGCTACGGCATGCAGGCTTGGCAGTGTTAAATTATTCGTGAAGTTGGGCGGAATATGCCACTTTCTGAACATTCATTCGACATCCTTCTCCAAGAAATATCGACATCCTGCTTATCGATGCGTGCTTGTGAGTTCTTCGCGTCTCCTTTCTAACAGTACCTTGTTTCTAACAGTACCATGATCATGCTCTCGGTAAGGGATGGTGATACACGAACATTTCGCAACGAAATTTCAGGCAAAGGGGTTATTCAAAATGCGATATGGCATGCAGTGCCATTGTCTAGCATAGGTATTTTTCTCGCTATCCCGAATATAGCTCTTCCTAAATTATCAACATCAAAACAACTGATGAAGGTACAGTCATAAGTACACCATTAGCTCAAATTTGAGTCTGAAAGACATCAAAAGCATTTGAAATGACACTAATTCCATGGCAAATTTCGACATCCTACTGTACTCGTTTTGACATCTCACACCTAACGAAAAACCATTATTTTAGCACTGAGGCTTGGTGTATCCGAAACGCTGGGATTGAAAACATTGCATTGGGTTCGGAATGTACCTGCACACTTTCACACGAGTGTATCCCACAAGCATTGTACCTGGAAGGTCGTCTGTGTTGAATGTCAAAATTATGTTAGGAATCAAAGTAGTCAAAATTATGTTGTATGGTAGACCTCAGTTCCCTTTCTCGTACTGATACGCCGAGCCTCTATCACCCCTAACTCAGAGGGGCCGTCCACGATTTCTACATCTGAAATATTTATAATGTCGTAACAGTTTATTATGCCCTTGGATGAGTTTTTGCTTTGTTTTGTGGGGTTCAATAGTGATCGGAATAGACACCTCCCGTCTGCCACTACCCTCCCGTACGCTGTATGTGAACAGTTCGGCTGCTAACGCCCTCTTCGCGTTTTCTCTCCTCGAGAACTCCACTTCCAGCCCCCCGTTACGCAGTCTGACACCTCGCAACACATCCGAGTCTGTCGCATCCGTCTCGTCGTTGGAAAAGTGACAGAGACGCCAGCTGTTTGGCACCTTCACATGCCCGTATGATAAGCATACGGGGACTAGTATTGCTGTGGGAACCAGTTGTTATATTTCGGGCCCTAGATTGGGAACACGTCGTCTGAGCAATGTCGCGGCTATGCATGCGCCGGCGATCACCCTCCGGGGATCGGTCTGTCTGGCCCCTGCGAGAAGGGCCAGGAGTTGTGTTTTGGTTATGATTTGCCATGGAGTACAGTTGGTTTCGGCTCTTCGGGCTCCGCACCTCATCGGGGCCCTACTGCGGGGACGCCTGTTTCCCGCGTAAGGGAGGACGCCAGGCGCCCGAAGAACGGGGCGGGCGGCGCCTTCACGCGGCCGGGAGAGAGAGACTCACCACCCCGACCGCACTACAGCGCCGCCCACCCCTTGACCCCGGTCGACCGGGCCGGCGGACACTGGGAATAAACCCAGGTCCCCGACCCGAAGCAACCTGTCACCTGACCTGCGTGGGGCCCACGGGCCCGCCCGCCCCTCCGGGATATCGGGACAAAAGAGGCGTGTTGCTCCTCCGTCGCAACTAGCAACGTACGACGGGGGAACTCAGCCTCCAGGGCTCCGTCAACCCCGGGGGACGGGCCGAGGGTGCGCGACTACCCGATAAAACTGTGCTGGAGGGCAGGACCGGGGAAAATGTCATACCTGCTCATAGTAGGGGTAGTTGGTGTTGCTGAGCCAGGTGAAGGAGATGAATGTTGAGATAGGATGGGCATTGGAATGGGAACGTATGGATGGAAGGACGAGTGAGGCACTCTTAGTCTGGCCCCTCCTCGGCTTCCTGGTGGACTGGCCACCGGATACTTGGGACACTGTGGTGCCTCGTTGGGGAGGCGTCGTTCGATGGGAAGTATGGTCCCCGCTTACGCTGACCTGCCTCCAATATGTCGACTCCGATTTCTGGGAAGAAAATATAGTAGGATGGTGACACTTGGTTAAGACCATGGCGAATTGAACGGTCCATCTTAACGTCAGTTAAGTCAAGCACACCCATTTCATGGTTGACACTAACTGATTCAGTTCAAACGATCGGTCCGGTTACTGCTATGCTATCAATGTGTATATGTGAGACACTGAGCTTCTTTGGCAATTGGTACTACACTTGTTCAATGATATTGAACTGTGGTGTATTTGTTCATGGTCGGCAATAGTTTGCGGTTCTTAGGAATATTGTGTATCCACTTTAAACAAGTAATCAGACCATTCACAATTTTTTCATTGTTGAGCATGTTCGATGTGTTGTGTAGTGCATTTTAGTAATTGAACAGTGCAGTCTGGGAAGCGGTACACATGATAGTGTTGCAGTATGGGAGTGGGCAGCGATACATATGATCGTGTTGCAGTCTGGGCAGCAGTACATGTGATCGTGTTGCAGTCTGGGCAGCAGTACATGTGATCGTGTTGCAGTCTGGGCAGCAGTGCATTGACCGTGCTGAAGTATGGGCAGCTATACATGTGACCTCGTTGCAGTCTGAGAGTGGGCAGCTGTACATGTGACCGTTTTGCAGTCTGGGCAGCAGTACATGTGACCGTGTTGCAGTCTGGGCAGCAGTACATGTGACCGTGTTGCAGTCTGGACAGCGGCACATGTTACCGTGCTGCAGTCTGGGCAGCAGCAAATGTGACCGTGTTGCAGTCTGGACTGCAGAGCACGTGGCCGTGTTGCAGTTTGAGCAGCAGTATGACCCCAGTCGGATGGGCAACTGGGAGGTGCCCGACACACCAGACTCGGCGCCCAAGGCCCGCCACGGCAGCACCCGCTTCATCGCCAACGACCGCGGCCACCTGCTGGACGGCGAGAAGCGCAGCAAGGACAGTCCGTGGACGTGCTTCAGACGCACGGACACGTGGGAGGGGCCGCGCCGGCTCACCGGGCCGCACAGTCACGACAGACCAGGTGAGCTCGTCGGCTCCATGTCAGCACGGGTCGTGGTGCATAGGTCGCCTGACAGGTCACCAGCAGGCAGTGTGTTGAAGTTTGCTGAGTCAGGATGCAAGCAAAAAAAACACCCCTGCAGAATTTGCGACAAACAACGAACTGAAGCGGCATTCCGCCCATCCCTTACCTCGAGATAGGCTCAGATTCCGATTTTAATCACTACGTTCGTCACGATTTGAAAGCTGTCTCAATTTGAAATGGTAGTTTACATCGTTGCCTCGACGTCTAAGCTCGCGAATTTGGACACATTGTGCGCAGGTCATGTGGTGGTGGTCAGGGAGAGGTGGCAGGTCATGTGACGGTGGTCAGGGAGAGGTCGCAGGTCATGTGATGGTGGTCAGGGAGAGGTCGCAGTTCATGTGATGGTGGTCAGGGAGAGGTCGCAGGTCATGTGATGGTGGTCAGGGAGAGGTCGCAGGTCATGTGGTGGTGGTCAGGGAGAGGTCGCAGGTCATGTGGTGGTGGTCAGGGAGAGGTCGCAGGTCATGTGTGGTGGTCAGGGAGAGGTGGCAGGTCATGTGATGGTGGTCAGGAGAGGTCGCAGGTCATGTGGTGGTGGTCAGGGAGAGGTGCAGGTCATGTGGTGGTGGTCAGGGGAGGTGGCAGGTCATGTGGTGGTGGTCAGGAGAGGTCGCAGGTCATGTGATGGTGGTCAGGGAGAGGTCGCAGGTCATGTGATGGTGGTCAGGGAGAGGTCGCAGGTCATGTGATGGTGGTCAGGGAGAGGTCGCAGGTCATGTGATGGTGGTCAGGGAGAGGTCGCAGGTCATGTGGTGGTGGTCAGGGAGAGGTGGCAGGTCATGTGGTGGTGGTCAGGGAGAGGACGCAGGTCATGTGATGGTGGTCAGGGAGAGGTGGCAGGTCATGTGGTGGTGGTCAGGAGAGGTCGCAGGTCATGTGGGTGGTGGTATTGTGGAGAGGTGGCAGGCATGTGATGGTGGTCAGGGAGAGGTGGCAGGTCATTGATGGTGGTCAGGGAGAGGTGGCAGGTCATGTGGTGGTGGTCAGGAGAGGTCGCATGTCATGTGATGGTGGTCAGGGAGAGGTCGCAGGTCATGTGATGGTGGTCAGGGAGAGGTCGCAGGTCATGTGGTGGTGGTCAGGGAGAGGTGGCAGGTCATGGTGGTGGTGGTCAGGGAGAGGTGGCAGGTCATGTGGTGGTGGTCAGGAGAGGTCGCAGGTCATGGTGGTGGTGGTCAGGAGAGGTCACAGGTCATGTGGTGGTGGTGGTCAGTGAGAGGTCGCAGGTCATGTGATGGTGGTCAGGGAGGGTCGCAGGTCATTGGTGGTTGGTCGAGAGGTCACAGGTCATGGTGGTGGTGGTCAGGGAGAGGTCGCAGATCATGTGGTGGTGGTCAGGGAGAGGTCGCAGGTCATGTGATGGTGGTCAGGGAGAGGTCGCAGGTCATTGGTGGTGGTCGGGAGAGGTCGCAGGTCATGTGGTGGTGGTCAGGGAGAGGTGGCAGGTCATGTGGTGGTGGTGGTCAGGGAGAGGTGGCAGGTCATGTGGTGGTGGTCAGGGAGAGGTCGCAGGTCATGTGGTGGTGGTGGTCAGGGAGAGGTCACAGGTCATGTGGTGGTGGTGGTCAGTGAGAGGTCGCAGGTCATGTGATGGTGGTCAGGGAGGGGTCGCAGGTCATGTGGTGGTGGTGGTCAGGGAGAGGTCGCAGGTCATGTGATGGTGGTCAGGGAGAGGTGGCAGGTCATGTGGTGGTGATGGTCAGGGAGAGGTGGCAGGACATGTGATGGTGGTCAGGGAGAGGTGGCAGGTCATGTGATGGTGGTCAGGGAGAGGTGGCAGGTCATGTGGTGGTGGTCAGGGAGAGGTAGCAGGTCATGTGGTGGTGGTCAGGGAGAGGTAGCAGGTCATGTGATGGTGGTCAGGGAGAGGTCGCAAGTCATGTGGTGGTGGTGGTCAGGGAGAGGTCGCAAGGTAACAGTCAGGTCGGATTACAAACGGAGGTCACGGAGTGCTTTTCGTGTCAGATGCAAGTCAAAGACTGAAGTCGAATGGTATTCGTCAAACCAGTAGTGTCGAAGGTATCATAGCGAGATGAGGCGTCAAGATGAGGTCATAGGTATTATAGTAAGACGTCAGGCCAGAGGTGAATTATAAGGTCACGAAATCAATAGCTAGACCAGAGGTGTGGTCAGAATGCCAGTCGCCAGAATGAAACCACAGCCACTGTCCACACACACGACTAGCCTGGAACGGTGTCCAGTAGGAATGCCATCTAAAGAAGATCACCGAGCGTCTTGGTGAGCCAAATGATCCTGGGGAGCTACCAAGTGATCTGATGGAGCCAACAATTTACACTCGGAAAAACTTCGATTTGGTAGGATATGAAAATACCGATTATTTTCAATCAACTTGCATGAATGGAATGGCTACAACTGAAGAAAAACGCACAGAACCGCCATTTTCCCGGTTGATCGCCTAGGGTATTGTAATGAGTCCATTTCCTCTCTACCCCCCATGGATCCACCATGGAACACCCTATCGATTTCCTGAGTCTAATCATGTGCAGATCTAGGCTTGCGAAGCTCTACGCAATCACTACATCAGGGATTTTTACATATCAAAAGCTGCGTGTTCATGCGAGGGTTTTGGTGTCATCCATGCAGCACTTCATATAAACCGCTCGTCAGAATATGCATGGGAAGGCCTATTGTCCTAAGAGACATGGTGGCTGACCCCGCTAAACACACCATTGACAGACGTTGTGTGCTGTCTGTTCGAAACATCTATTGCGACAGTGCGTTTCTCCGAGAAGATGGTCGAGAAAGCGAAGCATATTTTAGGACTACTCAGGGTTTAGCTCAAGCACCACACGATCAGAATGCAAGTCGGAATGTACCGCAGAGAAGAAGTCAATTAAGATGGCACGGGAAGAAATGCATTTGGAGACGACGGCAAAAGCGGTCATGCCACTTCCTACAGAGCTAGAGGTTGTGTAAAAAGTAAAGCGCGATGTTTCCGACTGGGTCAGCTAGCGCGCGAATTTAAGGGTTTAGGTTCGAACTAGAGAACCCACTATACTGCATGATAGTTGTAGCGTGGCGAAACACTGCGAAATGATAACGGAACGTCGGCAAGGTTTGACGAGGTAAACAAAAATAAAACAGGACCGGGCGAGTCGAAGTGAACGCTTCTCCAGACGGCGCATATCTGGCCAGCGGCGCCAGGTCGGCACGCCTGATCGATAGCGATTACCCAGAAATAGGCGGCCATTACGGGGTATAGATCAAGCGTGGATATTGCGCGAGCGCCGCGACATCGGTCGTGCCGTGCGGCCGCGTCAACTGTCCCCGACTGCCGACACGGTGGTGCCGCTGTCGCCAGGCTACCAGAACATCCTACGGCCACCGCAGGGCCGAGCCGCCAGGGAGAGCCGACCCAAGGCTGCCGCTGCCGGACACCACGCGGAGACCAGGGCCGACCTGACACACAGCCGGCCAGAGGTGGGTGGTTGGGTGGCGCTGGGCCGCGGCGTGACCGCATGGCTGATGGCCGTGTGGGCCGGCGTGACCGCATGGCTGATGGCCGTGTGGGCCGGCGTGACCGCATGGTTCATGGTCATGTGGGCCGGCGTGACTGCATGGCTGATGGCCGTGTGGGCCGGCGTGACCGCATGGCTGATGGCCATGTGGGCCGGCGTGACCGCATGGTTCATGGCCATGTGGGCCGGCGTGACTGCATGGCTGATGGCCGTGTGGGCCGGCGTGACCGCATGGCCGATGGCCGTGTGGGCCGGCGTGACCGTATGGTTGATGTGGTGGGTTTGGGTGCAGCGTCGGAGAACGGGGAGACATAACCGGCGATCTATATGGCCTCAACTCACTCTTCGACATCTCCTTTCGCTTCGGCATCTTTAGTTTGTTCTTCCTTCTGTAGTTTTTTTAACGCGAACAAGTTTTGCGGTCATTTTCGGTTTTTCTTGCCCTTGAAGAAAGTATGACACAGAAACATCGGGCGCTGTAATCATATTCTCATCTTAATGCAAAACATATTTTTCAGTTACCGGCTATCCTACACAATTGTTGAACTGTCTGCCATTCAACACTGGCTAGGGCATTTACATTCCCTAGCCCTTGGAACAATCGAATTTTGGTGCGCGAGCAGCTGAGCACGTCTCGGTCGAGGTGCCAAGGAAACACAGGAAGAAAAGCATGTCTCCAAATAAGTCTTCCAAAACAGTGCACTGTTTTCCAGACCAGATCAGACGACTGTGGCTTCTTTTCCCCGCAGTGCTGCATTCTTCAGCATGCATACCTGTGCTGTCCGGTCGGCTACAGTGCTTGTTAGCTGAGCACAAGACGAGGTGGCGCCACCTACACACCACCAGATGGCAGCACCAAAGCACCGCGCTGTGTCCTCACCGATGTGCGATAAATCGACGGGAATCGAGCCGAACATGCGCATTGCTGGCAGTTTCTCTATGCGTACTAAACAATCTTATTTGTGTGTGCTTCTTAGAAAAGCATGGCGCTTTTATGTGCTGCATAACGAGCGAATACTCGTCGATGGATGATTATATTACTTGTTTTAGCTGGGTGCAAATATTCCACTCGCTCTCTTGCGTGCTCCTTTACTGCGCACTGAATTATCAACATTAAATGTCCTCGACCGTGAAATTGTCCTTAAATTGCCTGCAGCGTCCTTGCATGTGCGTCGCGTTGATTGTGCCAACAGTCATTAAAGTTGCATGTCGTCGAAATTAGTATTCTGAGAGGCGGACAACGGCGCGAAATGCAGCGTGAAATTCGGCACTGCTGTCGGTTGCTGCTTAAGTGAGCCATTTAACAGCAATCGTATGGCCTGTTATAGTCAGGTAAGTTGAAGATTATGCAGACTGATTATTTTTTTTAGCCAATGATTATTATTTAGCCATGATAGCCAGCAGGTTATCACGAAACTCCATCCGCAACCTTTTCATCACATCCATTCTCCGTGTTCTCTTTATCTGGTCGACACGTCAACATGTACAATTTGTGAAGCAATCCAGCGCACGAATTGGTAGTTATCATGTTCATTGTGCTCACAGACTTTCGGAACATGCTATTTATCATCGTTTGACATGCATTTGCAGAACGGCTTTGTTTGCCTGTCCTGTACTCTCTTCCCTGGCCTGATGCTGTTGTGAATCTACACTGGCTATACGGTAACGTCAACGCTTGTTTCCCTAACGCATCGATGACCTGAACTATTTGCACTGTTCCCTATGACTCCACTGTGCTGTTAAATCCTTACCTTCACTGTAATTATTTCTCTATAACTGCCTCTGCAACATCCATACACTACACTGCAATGCAGCATATCCTTTTAATTGTGTTTGTATATGTCCTCGAATGGAATCGAGTCCTTGTATATGTCCTCGAAGTGGGACGAGGTATGCCTCGTCCCACTTCACAGGTAACAGTGTGCATTACATAGTACTTATCCATGTCTATCTTTCGATGCGTCAATTCCACCCATCAGTGCACCAAAAAATGAAGATTTCCTCTACTCAAAAGCTCTGGACCAGAACCTATTCGGAACATCATTATGTAAACACCCAAACCATAGCTGACGTAGGATATAGGCTTTTGCTGATGTCACCAAGACCGTGGCAGGTTAGACAAATTCAGCCAACAACCATATCGGTTTTCCCCGTCCTCTCCCAGTCCATTAGTCCACAAGTGCACGCCGTTAGTGCAGTAGTTGAATGTATGCTGAGATGACTGTGGTGGCCAGGTGCCGGAAGTGGGTCTGAACGTGGCCGGGTCGGCCATGTGTTCCCCCGTCATCACACGACGGCCGTCCCGCTGCGGCTCCACCACATCGCTGGCGTCGGTCGGGTCAGGTCGGGTCAGGTCACACCGGCCGCGGGTCGGCTCGCCGGCCGGGTGTGGCCCGCCGGCGGCCGCCTCTCCAGCTCTGCCCGCCACCGGGAGCAGCGTCTCGCTCCGACAGATAGACGAGCTGCTGACGCTGGAGCGGGAGCGGCGGGCGGCCGACATGGCGGCGCACTCGCCTCCGGCCACGGCCGACCTGGCCGGGCCGCCGGGCCGGGAGGCCGGCGAGTTCGCGCGCGCCATGCGCCGCGAAAACTTCTCCCACTGGCCGGTGGGCGACTTCGTGCTGGACGCGGAGCTGGTGGGCGAGCCGCGGCCCGGCGCTCCGGAGGCGGCCGACCGCACGGTGGCCATCCGGCCGATGCTGCACCCGGGCCCCACCAACTGCTCCAAGAATGTGGTGGTGCGGCCGCGCACGGCGCCGGCCGAGCCGCCGCCCACCAAGCCGCCGCTGCTGGCGCGCCGCCCGACCACCGCGCTTGCCCGCAAGGTGCCCGAGATCGAGTACGCGCTCTGCTGGAACCTGGCGCCGGCCGGCGCCTCCCCACAGAGCGTGGAGCGACCGGCCGGGCGGCCAGCGCCGGCGGCGACCGCCCAACGGCCGGAGAAGCCCGAGTCGCCCAACTCGGCCGAGTCTGGCGACTCGGGCTTCTCGCCGCGGCAGGCGTGGCTGGGGCCCGACTCGCAGCAGCTGGAGGACCGGCTGCGCGAGCTGCAGCGGCAGGATGGCGGCCGGCCGCACGCCGAGCCGAGCCGCCAGCCGGGCCGCATCACCGTCAACGAGCCGGCCGAGTCCGGCTACGCCACGCCCGTCTTCCGTCGCACCGGCCTGCCGCCCGCCGAGCGGCACGCGCTTCGCCAGCCCCACGTCAGCGTCGACGACGGCGTCGCGCTGCCGGTGATGTCGCCGGCCGACGGCGACGTCGGCCGGCGGAGGACGCCGGTGTCGCCGAACGCCCAGTCGCTGCGGCGGCAGGGCGGCTCTCGGTCGTCCAGCGGCCGACTGGCGCCGACTGACGTCAGTTCGACCGCGGCGGCCGGCCGGCCGGACGCTGGCTCGGCTCGCACGCCGGTGCCGGAGGCGGTCAGCCCCGACGGCGGCGTGGCCGGCAGTCGGCCCGTCAGCGGCGCCGACTCCATCCCAGGCGAGTTCGGCGGCGGCACGCAACAACCGGCCGGCGACGGCGGCGTCGCCGGCTGCACGTGCCACTGCGGTGCCGGCGCGGCGCCGCTGTCCGCCAGCGCGCCGGACCTGCGCGCCGGCCGGCGCGACCACTACGGCGACGGCACGCCGTTCGCGGCGCATGCGCCGCTCGAGGCGCACGCGTTCGAGCCGCAGATGGAGCTGCGCTGCCGCATCAACCCGAACCGGCGGCTGTCGCGGCGGCCGTGCCGCGCCTGCGAGCTCTACCGACGGCCGGCCCGCGACATCCCGGCCGTGCGCGCCGACTACCGCGCCGCCTTCCGCGCCGGCCGCGCCAACTTCCGGCCCGAGCACGTGGCGTACGTGCCGCAGAGCAGGCGCGCGCCGCGGCTGCCGGTGCGCCGGCCGGAGCCGCGCGCCGCGCACGCCATCACCACGCTGACGCCGCCGTTCGCCATGTGGAAGAACCGGCGCAACGACGAGTACCCGGACCGCGACCGGCTCAAGACCACTTACGGCCTGATGAACCGCACCGTGATGCAGCCGCAGCGGGCCAAGTCATTCCAGAGTCTGGTGTACCAGTGAGCCCAGGCGGTGCGTGGGTGGCGGGCCTCGTGTTGCCTGGCCCTGGGGCACGGCATGCCTCACAGTGAAGCCCTAGCCACTCATGGGACAGAGTTTGGCACACTGGGGGAGGCGGTTTGGTTTGGTGGTTTCTGCTCTGCGACGAGCGAAGACGCGAGGAGCTGTGTTTCTCAGAGTGTCAGTGTTGCCGATGGCTCTATTGTGAGTTGCTCGTAGAAGAGTACGATGCTGCCGCGCCAGACGAGATCAATGGCGAAGCAGACCTCCCTGACATGGGTGGCTTCCAAATACTGCCATTATACTGCCATTTAAACTCGAATGCTGGATTCATAACCATACATTATGCACGTGATGGCAGGTGCGGATCCAGGAATTGTCATGGGGGGCTTCTCTGGAGGGGAGTCATTTCTTCGGAGGGGCGCCTTCGGCTGAAAATCCGTTGATCGGGGTGGGGGAGGGTGTACTAAAGCATGCTGAAGGGGCGCCTTTTCGTTCAAAGGGGCACCTATTTTTATCCGAGGGGCGTCTCTAAGAACCCACGTATCTGGGGACGTTCGTTCGCAATTGTGTGTACTTGGCTGCTATGCGAGTGCTCCATGGATGTCGATGGTCGGCAGCGAATGTCCCTACAATCGAACATGTACACCAGGTGCCAACATGTCCCTGGGCGGTGATGTCTCTGAACGTTTGTATAAGGCTCCTTGTGGCTGGCGTGGTCCTTCAAAGTGATTTGTGCGGAGGTCTTTTGACCGACACGATATTCGCTCAGATGCGGCGAACACATTCAGTTAAGCTTGACAAGAGGCAGTGACGGTGGACATGCGTTTCCTCTTCCACTGCTGTCCTTCCTTTAGGTAGAGATGGACTGGTATATGGCGCGCCTGCCTTTTAAAATGGCGCATTGGTGGGTAATCAGGATTGCTGGTGTTTAATAATTCAATTAAAAGGTGTGCAATATTATATTGAACAACCACTCGATTGCAATATAATTGCAAGTGTGTCGGTCTTTGTAGCTTGTGCAGCACAAAGCTTTTCTTATTGTTAACCGAGGTGTCTGTGGATGTACCCACGTGATTTATAAGGTTGGAATTCCAACTTAACCTCCGAGATATCCTTTGTTTAACGGTACACCTTTTCAATATTTCACTTCACTTCCTCATTAGGCGAATTAAGCGAGTGATTAGGGTATGTGTTTAACATGCACCACTAATTGTCTCTTAAGTGCTGTGTGGGTGTTGAATGAATGCATTACTAAGATAAATGAACTGGTTTAACGGATGGCTTACAAATGAATAGATGCGACTAGAAATCGATCGGATAGGTACCGCCTTGTCCAGCGAATACCCTCAGCTGGATATTCACAGTGCAATGGATAGGTACCGCCTTGTCCAGCGAATACACGAATCTGGTTATTCACAGTGCAATCAAAGTTGTGCAACCATGCTCACTGCCAGAAATACATCAGGAAAAGTAAGACGGAGACGTTTATTGTTTGGATCCCAGTCTCCAGATCAGACGTCGAAATATCTGCATAAACGCGTGGAACACAGACTGCTGGATCCTCCTGATGCAAAGGCAATGTAACCAGGAATACAAGAACCAGAATCCTCGTTCTTTTATCCGGAAATAAAACGAACCGCTGTACCATAAGATGATATGTGGAGATTAGACCTGGCCACAAGTTTTCGCTATCCTTGATATCCTACTTACCACCCAAAGTCCCGTTTGAGATCAAATAGTTACTGGAGACAGATGTACTAAGTTACATGTAGGTTTGGTGGGAGGGAGGAGACTTGAACCTTGGACCCTTATTTGGGGAGATGCGCCTTGTCTCATTTCACGAATCATGTAATCTAAACCCCAAACCCATGAATCTAATTTCATGAAATGACGCCTTTGATAGGTACTTCAAGGTCAACAGTACATTTCTCCCGCGGGGAGTATTTGGCTGCTGTGTAAACGCTTGGAATTTGTGATGACCTTCGAAGGATGTTTTCACCACAGCTGTCACTTTCACCTACCAGGTGTCAGGGGTGTACCTTTGTATGCTTTTGGGAGGGCACTTTCCTCCCCCTCAATGTTGGCTGTGGAAATCGGTCTCTGTGTCATGACACTTTTGGTCGGACCCCATTGCAAAAAAAATAATGGCTGCGCCCCTGCAAGCAAATCTGACCTGTGTCACCCGGTCTGAGCTCCAAGGAGCCGTTATGGTAGCTCACGAGTATCCATCCCGCACAGTGGTGCACTGCTCCACCAACCCTCCCGACCGTCTTCCAAAAGAGAACTTGGTGGTTAGTGAGTAGCGTGTCAGTTTCACCGCACAATTTGTGTTCCAATCAAAATGCTTCCTTCATCTTGGCACGAGGGTTGACACACCTTGGGAAATTTCCCAGCTTATGTGGAAATCAGCTCCAATCTTTGGATCTTGGGATGTTGGCCGTGAACTTATCACATTTCACTATTTCTGGTAAAAAAGATTGTTTGCATTGGTTTGAAAGAGCAACATTTACTTTGTTCGGAAACTTTTATATTATTTGATTCCAAACTGAATGTACAATGAGCCTGAGAAGTAGTTACATCAATGATCTCGGAAGTTTAACACATGGCTTCGGCGGTGACTCGAAAGGCCACCAAAGTAAAACTATCTTAGTCCTGGCCCAGGGTCCCCCAGCAGGTCTTCGGAGAACATGCTAGACGCGAAGGAAATGCTTCTCTGTGGTGGCACACTCATAGTGGTGTGCCTTTCTGTTGTGTTTTTATCGGACGATTTTATAGAAGGACTTTGACATTGGGAAGCTGTCATTTATTTGGCCCGAATTCTTGCTGGGGTGGCTTTATGGACAATGGTTCTATTGCTCAGCAGAGCTTGTGTGAACCTTTCCCCACCACCCGATCCGTGAATTCCATTTCAATGGCAGAAATTTGATCGAAAGTTTAACGTGCCGTCAATGTATCGTCACGGCCGCCCCGTTAGCTCGTCCCCGGCCTTACCGGGCCAACTGCCAACTGACCCTACCAGTCGGGGCTAAACACGGGCGCTTGAAGCTACTTGACTTGTTTTGCCAGGACATGGGAGACCAATAAAAGCCAGCGCTCTAACCAACTGAGCTACTGGAGCAGCAAATATTCTAAGCATGTTTCAGCAAAGCACAGTCTGGTTCGCCCCAAAACATTTTTTTCCAACGCGCATCCTTACCATCCAGTCCATAGGTAAAGCTGCATTTAGTTATTATAGTTTTATGTCCACTCTCATATAGCATCACATAGCCTTGATAGATGCGGCATCAGAGTTGCTGGTGGATGTTTCTGGGTGAGGATGTGTTATGTTCACTGCCATATACTATCACAAAGCCTTGATAGTTGCTGGTGGATGTTTCTGGGTGAGGATGTGTTATGTTCACTGCCATATACTATCACAAAGCCTTGATAGTTGCTGGTGGATGTTTCTGGGTGAGGATATGTTATGTTCACTGCCATATACTATCACAAAGCCTTGATAGTTGCTGGTGGATGTTTCTGGGTGAGGATATGTTATGTTCACTGCCATATACTATCACAAAGCCTTGATAGTTGCTGGTGGATGTTTCTGGGTGAGGATGTGTTATGTTTCTGGGTGAGGATATGCTATGTTTCTGGGTGAGGATATGTTATGTTCTGGGTGAGGATATGTTATGTTTCTGTGGGAGTATATGTTATGTTTCTGGGTCAGAATGTGTCATGTTTCTGGATGAGGATATGTTATGTTTCTGGGTGAGGATATGTTATGTTTCTGGGTGAGGATATGTTATGTTTCTGGGTGAGGATATGCTATGTTTCTGGGTGAGGATATGTTATGTTTCTGGGTGAGGATATGTTATGTTTCTGGGGAGGATATGCTATGTTTCTGGGTGAGGATGTGTTATGTTTCTGGGTGAGGATATGTTATGTTTCTCGGTGAGGATATGTTATGTTTCTGGGTGAGGATATGTTATGTTTCTGGGTGAGGATATGTTATGTTTCTGGTTGAGGATGTGTTGTGTTTCTGGATGAGGATATGTTATGTTTCTGGGTAAGGATATGTTGTGTTTCTTGGGGGAGGATATGCTATGTTTCTGGGTGAGGATGTGTTATGTTTCTGAGTGAGGATATGTTATGTCTCTGGGTGAGGATATGTTATGTTTCTGAATGAGGATATGTTATGTTTCTGGGTGAGGATATGCTATGTTTCTGGGTGAGGATATGTTATGTTTCTGGGTGAGGATATCTTGTGTTTCTGGGGGAATATATGTTATGTTTCTGGGTGAGAATGTGTCATGTTTCTGGATGAGGATATGTTATGTTTCTGGGTGAGTATATGTTATGTTTCTGGGTGAGGATATGTTATATTTCTGGGTGAGGATATGTTATGTTTCTGGGTGAGGATATGTTATGTTTCTGGGTGAGTATATGTTATGTTTCTGGGTGAGGATATGTTATATTTCTGGGTGAGGATATGCTATGTTTCTGGGTGAGGATATGTTATGTTTCTGGGTGAGGATATGTTATGTTTCTGGGGAGGATATGCTATGTTTCTGGGTGAGGATGTGCTATGTTTCTGGGTGAGGATATGTTATGTTTCTGGGTGAGGATATGTTATGTTTCTGGGTGAGGAAATGCTATGTTTCTGGGTGAGGATATGTTATGTTTCTTGGTTAGGATATGTTATGTTTCTGGGTGAGGATGTGTCATGTTTCTGGGTGAGGATATGTTATGTTTCTCGGTGAGGATATGTTATGTTTTTAGGGGAGGATATGTTATGTTTCTGGGTGAGGGTGTGTTATGTTTCTGGGTGAGGATATGTTATGTTTCTGGGTGAGGATGTGTTATGTTTCTGGGTGAGGATATGTTATGTTTCTGGGGAGGATATGCTATGTTCTGGGTGAGGATGTGTTATGTTTCTGGGTGAGAATGTGCTATGTTTCTGGGTGAGGATATGTTATGTTTCTGGGGAGGATATGCTATGTTTCTGGGTGAGGATGTGTTATGTTTCTGGGTGAGGATGTGTTATGTTTCTGGGTGAGGATATGTTATGTTTCTCGGTGAGGATATGTTATGTTTCTGGGTGAGGATATGTTATGTTTCTGGGTGAGGATATGTTATGTTTCTGGTTGAGGATGTGTTATGTTTCTGGGTGAGGATATGTTATGTTTCTTTGGGGAGGATATGTTATGTTTCTGGGTGAGGATGTGTTATGTTTCTGGGTGAGGATGTGTTATTTTCTGGGTGAGGATATGTTATGTTTCTGGGTGAGGATGCGTTATGTTTCTGGGGGAGGATGTGTTATGTTTCTGGGTGAGGATGTGTTATGTTTCTGGGTGAGGATGTGTTATGTTTCTGGGTGAGGATGTGTTATTTTCTGGGTGAGGATATGTTATGTTTCTGGGTGAGGATGTGTTATGTTTCTGGGGGAGGATGTGTTATGTTTCTGGGTGAGGATGTGTTATGTTTCTGGGTGAGGATGTGTTATGTTCCTGGGTGAGGATGTGTTATGTTTCTGGGTGAGGATGTGTTATGTTTCTGGGTGAGAATATGTTATGTTTCTTGGTCAGGATGTATGCGTGTGTTGGTGCATTTGTCGAGCTTCGACGCGTGCTGTGCCAAAAGGGTGGGAACGATTGGATCCGAGTTTGCACACGAGGCGTGCTGGATCGGTGTGCAGAACTAAGTTGAGGTCCCGTATCGCCCGCACCGCGTGTTCACCTGCCGCCGAGTGGAGCATGTCGAAACCATTAGGGTACGGCAACAACACATGCTGAACGTCGGCCAGAGCTGAGATTTGGTCAAGTCACGTGACCTACACCGAGCCCGGCGCCTGGGCGGATTGGCAGACGAATTGGGTGCTGCGCTGTGTGACTGTCCGACGCATGTACCCGACCTGAAGAGCTGAAGTCAAGTGGTGGGAGGTGATGGCAAGTGACGAGGAGTAACGAAGTGAAGTGATGAGTTGATGCCATGTGGCGAGAAGTTATCAAGTGAAGTGATGAGATCAAGTGATGTGAAGTGATGCAGTCACGTGGAATGAAGTGAGTCAAGTTATGTGAAGTGGTGAAGTCGAGGAACGTGAAGTGATGCAGTCAAGGAATGTGCAGTGAGCAGCCAAGTGATATGATTATTTTGAATGGCATGAAGTAATGATGTCAAGTAGATTCGAAAGTCGACAATGTGGGAAGGAGATTTGTGAAAGATCAGCTCGATCTGGTTCAGTGTTGGCATTGTCAGCTTGTTGAGGTTAAGGCATGCAAACACGGGACCAAAATGTCCCAATTTTTACGGGCTCCAACGGGCTCCAGGGGCTCCAACCTTCAGTCTTGTCTACAGCTTGTATTCCACGCTGGCACAGATCGTTCCTCAATAGACGAGGTCGCCGCGCTGCCACTAGACTCCTCAGAGTAACCACTAGACTCCTCAGAGTAACCACTAGACTCCTCAGAGTAACCACTAGACTCCTCAGAGTAACCACTAGACTCCTCAGAGTAACCACTCGGCTCCTCAGAGTAACCACTAGACTCCTCAGAGTAACCACTCGGCATCTCAGAGTAACCACTCTGCATCTCAGAGTAACCACTCGGCCCCTCAGAGTAACCACTCGGCCCCTCAGAGTAGCCACTCGGCCCCTCAGAGTAACCACGCGCTGCCACTAGACTCCTCAGAGTAACCACTCGGCATCTCAGAGTAACCACTCGGCCCCTCAGAGTAACCATTCGGCCCCTCAGAGTAACCACTCTGCATCTCAGAGTAACCACTCGGCCCCTCAGAGTAACCACTCGGCCCCTCAGAGTAACCACTCGGCCCCTCAGAGTAACCACTCGTCCCCTCAGAGTAACCACGCGCTGCCACTAGACTCCTCAGAGTAACCACTCGGCATCTCAGAGTAACCACGCCCTGTCACTCGGCACATCAGAGTAACCACTCGGCCCCTCAGAGTAACCACGCGCTGACAGTAGACTCCTCAGAGTAACCACTCGGCATCTCAGAGTAACCACTAGACTCCTCAGAGTAACCACTCGGCATCTCAGAGTAACCGCTCGGCCCCTCAGAGTAACCACGCGCTGCCACTAGACTCCTCAGAGTAACCACTCGGCATCTCAGAGTAACCACTAGACTCATCAGAGTAACCACTCGGCATCTCAGAGTAACCGCTCGGCCCCTCAGAGTAACCACGCGCTGCCACTAGACTCCTCAGAGTAACCACTCGGCATCTCAGAGTAACCGCTCGGCCCCTCAGAGTAACCACGCGCTGCCACTAGACTCCTCAGAGTAACCACTCGGCATCTCAGAGTAACCACTCGGCCCCTCAGAGTAACCACGCGCTGCCACTAGACTCCTCCAGAGTAACCACTCGGCATCTCAGAGTAACCACTCGGCCCCTCAGAGTAACCACGCGCTGCCACTAGACTCCTCAGAGTAACCACTCGGCCCTTCAGAGTAACCACTCGGCCCCTCAGAGTAACCACGCCCTGTCACTCGGCACATCAGAGCAGCAACGCGCTGCCACTAGACTCCTCAGAGTAACCACTCGGCATCTCAGAGTAACCGCTCGGCCCCTCAGAGTAACCACGCGCTGCCACTAGACTCCTCAGAGTAACCACTCGGCATCTCAGAGTAACCACTCGGCCCCTCAGAGTAACCACGCCCTGTCACTCGGCACATCAGAGCAGCAACGCGCTGTCACTCAGCACCTCAGAGTAACCACGCCCTGTCACTCGGCACATCAGAGCAGCAACGCGCTGTCACTCAGCACCTCAGAGTAACCACGCCCTGTCACTCAGCACCTCAGAGTAACCACCACCGATGGCGGTGGTGGGGGCAGAGCCGGCGGTGATTTTTTACGAGTGATCCATTTAAACGTGCGCTCTTTGATTCCAAAATTAGATAGTGTAAATCAGCTAATCAGTGACCGCGATATTGATGTCTTCTGCTTTTCGGAAACGCATTTGTCTTCAAACCATCCAGATGAAGCCATCTGCATACCCGGTTTTTACATCAAGAGAGCCGATAGACACTGCGATGAGGAGCGGACGTCCACAGAGAGTTGGGGTGGCGTCGCCATCGCCGTCCGAGAGTGCTACGGAGTCCAGCTACTGACACCCCCTCCCGGACCACTTCGCTCCGGCCTCGAGTCCCTTTGGATCCGGGTGAAGCTCCGGCGTGATACCTCTGTCATCGTAGGCTGCCTCTACCGCCCGCCCAATGGAACCGTAGGTGCTGATCTGGATGATTTGGAGCACCAAATTGACTACGCAACTAGCCATGGCTTGCCTTTATTCGCGATGGGGGATGTGAATATCGATTTGTTAGACGCTTCAAAACCGGGGGTTAAACGTTTCAACACCATTTTGAACGACTTGTGTCTGCATCAACTCGTGAAGAAGCCCACGCGCGTACAGACTGTAAACCTCCGGGATGGCACACGGTGCACTTCAAAAACGCTTCTCGACATCGCGATCTCCAACGCCACCGACACAATTTTGGCTTGTGACGTCATGGAGGTGCACATCAGTGACCACCGGGCAGTCACAGTCACAGCTAAAATAAACCGTCCGTCGTTTCAACGCCAAAAGATCACTCTTCAGCGCACCCGTCACCTCCTCCCTGGTCAGCTGCCCCTAGCTTTTCTCATGGTGGACTGGTCTGGCCTGTATGAGGCCAACACAGTTGACGGCAAGTGGGACGCATGGTTGAACATCTGGAAATGCGTCATGGATGCTCACTGCCCTACCGTCACGAAGTTCGCGAATCGCCGCTCAGTGCCACCCTGGATCGCTGAGAATGCTGACCTCCGCGCCCTGACCCTTCGACGTGACTGGGCTCACAGCCAAGCGGACCGATCCGGGAGTGACGAGGATTGGCAACTCTACCATGAGCTAAATCAACGGACCTCCACTGAGCTCGTGGTCGCCAAAAGCCGTTTCTTCGATCGGACTTTGGAAGAAAATGGCAACGTCTGGCCGCACGTTAGACGTCATCTCTTTCAGAAGAAGACAACTCCACCATCAACTGAACCATCACGTTCCAACCAGGAGAAGGAGTTGTTCGCTGACGACCAAAACCGGCATTTTTCTTCAACTGGCAAGCGCGTGGCTGCTGCTTTGCATTCTTTAGGGGATTTAGGCCCAAATACAGCGCATCAACCTCGCCCTCCGCGCGTTGTTAGCTCAGCATTCAAGCTGAAGCCCGCCACTCTTCCCGAACTCTCTCATGCCCTGCGTGATTTAAATCCTACCAGTGCTCGTGGTAACGACAATGTGTCCCTGAAATTGCTCAATATGTCGTTTCCTTCGGTGTGTGTACATATTTTGCACATAATCAACTTTAGTTTATCGTCATGTACTTTTCCGGAACTGTGGAAGTTGGCTGAAATCGTACCAATCTTCAAGAAAGGCTGCCCTGACGATCCCAAGTGTTATAGGCCCATCTCGATCTTGAGTAACGTGTCAAAACTGTGCGAGAAGATAGTAGTCAACCAGCTCACTGCGTATCTCCACCGAAATTGTCTTCTTAACAACTCGCAACATGCCTATCGACCACTTCACTCTCCTGAAACTGCCCTTGCTGATGTAGTAGCTTATGTCACAAATTGCATCGAAAGGCGCCGCGTTTGTCTGCTCGCATCAGTAGATTTGTCTAGTGCCTTCGATTGCGTGTCTCATAGCCGACTCTTGACCAAATTAGAGTGGTACGGCATCGACAGCTCTTGGTTTAGATCTTACCTTTCAAATCGCAGACAGGTAGTTCGGCCCGGAAGACTTGTATGCAACGTATCCTGTGGTGTTCCACAAGGAAGTTTGTGTGGTCCAATTCTGTTTTTGTTGTACACAAATGATCTTCTCTCACACATAGGTGATGTCTTTAAAGTCGTTGCTTACGCTGACGACACACAGGCGATGTTGTCATCGAAATTGGAGGACATAATGTATGCCAAACGCCGTCTCGAATCGTGCCTGGAAACTATGTGCTCGTGGTACCGTGTAAATCTTCTCAAGCTCAACCCATCTAAAACGCAATTTGTGATTTTTGGTTCTCGCCAGATGATCGCGCGGCTGCCTACCATCAGCCTCTCTGTTCTTGGATCGGATATTTCACGTGTCTCATCTATCAAAAACCTGGGTGTGACCATGGACGAATCGTTAACATGGAGTGAACAAATTGGCGATATTGCTAAGAAATGTAACCGCATCATCTTTCCTCTAGCCAAGCATGTACGTTTCTCTTACTGAAGAAACGCTGTCGAAGTTAGTGCTTGCACTGGTTTTCCCCATGTAATGTACTGTTGCTCAATCTGGTCTGCTGCATGTGACACCGAGCGCGTGCGAATCCAAAAAGTCATAATGAGGGCGGCTAGGATCATAACTAGGACCTCTCGCTATGGTCATATATCGCATGTTATTGAGCGGTTAGGCTGGCCTAGCTTACAACGCTTTGTCGACATTAGGGATTGCTCACTGGTTCATCTTGCAGTGCATCACTCGGTAGCACCTGAAACCCTGCGTGATCTTGTGACATTGAGAAGTGACGTCAGCTCTCGATCTACGCGATCAACACCGTTTTCAGTAGAGCGCCCACGCCTGAAAACTTCTTTTGCGCAACGCTCTTTCATGTACCGTGCTGCAGTTCTTTGGAACAGTCTCCCCGAGGAAGTTAGGGCCGAGAATATGCGACTGGCTTTTAAGTTTAAGCTGAAGGAGGCGCTGAAAAGAGCTGTACGTGGGAATGTTTGAGTATTGTATGCATGTGTTTTTAATGTTTTAGTAGCCTCCTGTCCCACCCCTTTTTTTAAAGCGTTTTTGACATTTGATACTGAGTATCTCTTGGTACCAATACAAGGATTGATTGATTGATTGATTGAACCACGCGCTGTCACTCAGCACCTCAGAGTAACCACGCGCTGTCACTCGGCACCTCAGAGTAGCCACGCGCTGTCACTGGGTGCCGCACACCGCAAAATATATCACAAAATATCAGGAAATAATATAGTTTTGCATGTCGTACAACAGTGCGAGAGTAAGAATTCCATAAACTTGTGGTTTCGAATATGATTCTACTATTTCATGTGACGTATGAATGCTTAGTTCCGATCTGGGAATCTGGGGAAACTTGCTGCAGAGAGAGAGAGAGCGATTTTGGGAAATTCACCCCCACAAATCAGATGTACTGTGTTCTCTTAATTTGTTTTGATTTCGTCAAAGTATTTGGAAGGTTGTCACATATACGTCACCATAGCAACATAAGTCGCATATCACCTTGTTGACGATAATCATATTTCCGTCGTCCTCAGGAATCCATTGTTCCAGCACGGGCGGTTTCATGTGGCTGGGTTCTTTTCTGTTTCGATTCCGAGTAAATTACTGCTTCCGGCTGGGTCGCACGCAAGCAGGGAACTATTAACGTCGGTAAGAAACAGGAAATCGCAAGAGAGTGCTCGCGTGCTTCAATTGTGCACGCTTCTGGCTGCCCCAGCGATAGACTTTCCAAATTGAGAGGTGCTCAGAGGTCAGGTGATTAATGTGTGCCGACCAAGCATGCGGTTCTGAGAGCCTGGGGACGTGATGATCAGATGGTTGTTCAGGTACCGGGGAGAGCCCAGCTGGATTGTTACTCAAGGAGTGTCTGGGAATAGGTTTTGAAAGAGCAGCACAGCAATACATTTCCAACGTATAACCAACCGACTACAACTATGCGAAGTTATATGCAGAGTTTTCAATTTGGCCGCGTATTCCCTACCGGGCATAGACGAACTGAATGATGCCCAGGTGCCTAGCTCACGAGGAAAACATCTAAGTTCTTACCATGCTGCTCTTCCGTTCTTTGTCGCTCCCAAAGAGTATCCAGAAACTTCATGCCCTCCCGTGGGAAAATACCGCATTCTTATAGATAAGGTTTTGTACAATATTATTCGCTGCACACCGCGATTCTGGCAGCTTTCCTAGGTGCATTTTTTGGAAACTGAGTGTGCCAATGCTGTTAGGAAATTGGAGCTTTCCAGAAGAATGAAGATCAGGAAAACAAGTGCATAGCAAAGTTAACATGAACGTGATGTGCTTCCTTGAGGGAACGGTCGAGGCACGTTCATGACCAAGAGTAGAATTGCCAAAAAAACGTTAAGAAATGCGGAAGATTTAGTTGCGCACGTGAAGCTATGGTCGGCGGGGCGATGCTCCATGCCTTCAGTTCAAGTCGCGCCAGTTAATATTTGCACAAGACTGTCTCCTCGGACTAAGACGTTCACGGTCGTCCCAATCCATACCAAGCAACCATGAAAGTAAGTAATGCCCATCGACACCGACACCTAGCATTCAAGCTTCGAACTCGGACTAGTCAGCTTGCAATATTTGAGCAGCGAAAAGCCAAAAGTGCGCACACTTTCATCAGGACCACATTAGATATTGGAGTCGCCCGAACCGTTATCGGAGACGACCACAAGCCGTTGACAAGCTATGGCCATGACGGCCATAACGTGCCGTTCGCTCAACCGCCTACGAAGCGTCGGCAGCTGAGCGGGATTGCACCGGGAAGCGTGGGCAGCCGAGCGGGATTGCACCAGAAAGCATGGGTGGCTGCGCGGTATTGCGTGGGCAGCGTCTAGACCAGTGGTTCTCAAACTTTTTGATGTGGCGACCCCTGTGTCGCGTGACTCGGCGTGACTCGGCAGAACACAGCGTGACTCGGCAGAACCGGGCTGTCGCGCGGCTGGTGACGTCTCGCCTTCCTCGAAGCCCCCCGGAGCGTCGCGCCGCGACCCCACATTCTGTATTTTTTTTATTATAGTGTTCTGTATTTTGTTACTTGCGAAGCATCACTCATATTGCTCGCGACCCCACCAGAAGGGCCCCGCGACCCCAGCTGGGGTCGCGACCCCTAGTTTGAGAACCACTGGTCTAGACATTACAGGCCTGCAGTCGCCGCGCCCGCGCCGGCGGGCTTCGAGGAAGGCGAGACGTCACCAGCCGCGCGACAGCCCGGTTCTGCCGAGTCACGCTGTGTGCTGGATGACGGAGAGGCTGTTGTGGGTTGCCCGACCGCCTGACTGATGCATGCCGCGCCACAAACTCCGCCTGCAAGACGCGACTTGCACCGGCCGGAACTGGCACAGGCCACAGGTTGCGCCACCGATCGCAAGCGAGTGCAGTGCACTTCCGGGTGAGTCGATGTGCACCTTCGGACGAGTCGATGTGCACATCCGGGCGAGTCGATGTGCACCTTCGGACGAGTCGATGTGCACCTTCGGGCGAGTCGATGTGCACCTTCGGACGAGTCGATGTGCACATCCGGGCGAGTCCACCCGGGAAGTCCAGCCTAAGCCGGTCGCTAACCAAAAAAGATGGCAGTTGCAGGCTATGGAAGTTTGGTTGAAGACATCCAATGTTTCACAGACACTTCGCTTAGTGTTGTCCAATGTCCAACGGGTCGAACGAAAGTGAACACAAATTCGCTCAGTACATAAGAACATGATGTTCACGAGTAGACCTTGATGACATAGTTACCTACTGGCGACCAAATCTCCAGAACACTAAATATAATCATGTTCTGTGGAGATGGCACGGTGCTGTGCGCTGCATGTGCGTGTACCTATTAGTCCTGGTAGGATTTTGTAGTGTTTCTCCCCCTCTCTATCCCCCCCCCCCCTCCCTGCCTCCCAGAGAGTCACGCTCAGCTGTGAGCCACTCCCACCTCCCCCGATCGCGTGACTTATGAGCGGACTAACATCGCCCGACTCTGTTGTTGCCGAACACGCAGCCGCGTGTTTCGGCCCTGAGTAGCCCGAGTAGTCTGATCGTGGAGACCCACCACGCGCGGCAGCTGTCCGGACGTCGACCATGAAATACGAATACCGACCATTTTGGATTTTGTTTCATTTTTCTTTTCTCACCCGGGAATGGGCAGCCAGGTTGACCACATCGAAATTTGCTACGTTAATCGAACGGTTTCATTTTTAAATCAGGATACAGAATCACTGGAAGACGGAAAAAAATAAATGAAAGAGTCGAGAATGGACACAACGACCTGCCGTCAAACCAAAAGATCCCGCTTCGTAATATATAAAGTGGAAGAGCTCCCAGTTGGGAAATAATTTGTCCATTCCGCCAAGATACAGCCCATATAGCCTATCTCTTGTCTATACTTATCGTGCTCGGCTCGTCAGAGTCGTCCAGTTGGTTTGAACTTGGCTTTGGAGTCAGTCATTCCCAAAACATGTGTCCATATAGTGTCTCCAAACCGGCGGTAACCGCCAAGATGTGAACTTGGCGTGAGACACGCCTACGCTTAGACCAACACCACCAGTCGTTGAGGCTCATCGTCGGAAGTTCCTAGCATATTCGAACATATATTAGGCTAAAGCAAATAAGAACCAGAAGAATAGTGGCACACCAGCACTTGCTGCTTCCTGCACAAAAGCCATGCTAGAAGGATACCAGCCATGCTGTTGCGATAATATATGGAGATGGTCTGCTCCTTTTGTCTCCAAGCGATCTTCCTGAGGTGCAGGTTCTGTCACCAACGTCGTAACTAGGTTACCAGAATGCATAGGCATAGGAACGTCTCAAAAAGTGGGTGAGCCAGGGTCAACAGCAGGGGCGCACCCAGGAATTTCGCAAAGTACCATGGTTGAGCACTTTTGGATAGAGAACCTGATAATTTGAATAGTGGACACACAACTTTCGCCGCTAATGGGGAGGGTGAGGCCTCCTGGGCGCGCCTATGGCTAGCAGCATCATGTGGTACTGAAAAAGAACTATCATCGCAGTGTAAGTACTTTCAAATTCACACTTTTCGCTGGATTTGGAACTCTCTTCACGACCCATGGATTCTTTTGCAATAATAGGTTTATCTTCCTGGTGCGAGTGAAGCCATTAGTATTACTGTTAAACAAAAATTTATTCAACTTCCGCTATGTGCGTGTGTGGAGGGTGGCAAGCTCATTAGAGCCTCACTAATGGGTATGTAGTGTGCCCTAGATTCCATGATATAGTACATATTATACGTCTTTTAGATGTTCCCCGTTGTAAATGTTTATCGATGTTGGTGAGGAGAAAGAATATGCAAGAACGTAGCTAACTTGCGGCCCATGGCAAAAAAGTATCGTCATTGATGCTGGATAGGATGAGAAAAAGGAAAGTCGGGTGATCGCTGGTTGAAAATTATTTGATCCGGTGTGTGGCAGACCAAGATTGGCAGGCTGACAGACTGGGGCAATGCAAAATGGAATAAATATAAATATATGGTATGGTGTTCGTCCTCAGGGCCTAACTCCAACACATAAGTGATCAGTCACCTCAATCATCTCTGTAGAACACATCGTGCACCTTATAATATCCGCCACTTGAAACGAAATGTTACAACTACATCATGTGGCACCCGTCTGAAACGGAATGTAAGCACTTATTTTGGGGACCAACAATTCAGTGCAAAATAGCTGACAGGTGACAACACACGACACCTCATAAAGTCATAACGTGTTCGGACTTAAGAGCCATAAGGGACCATTCTGAGTTTATTTCGATGCTTAGTTCTCTTCTTCCCACGTTTTCTGGTGGCTAAGAAATCCGGATAATCGCTGAGCTTTGATGCACATCATCTTTGGTTAAATACATTCCCAGATTGCCTACCGTACTGAGGCTCTAGATAGGTATTCTTTTTGGACCTTTCCGGTTTTTTTTGTCTACCGATGTGTTTTGGGGCTCCAGATAATTTTTGTTAGGGGCCCGGGACATTTTTAGTGACTTCGGCTCCCTTTTTAGAGTTTGGTGCCATTGTGTGCACAGACGATATTTGTTTAGGTATCGGCGCGTTTTCGCAGACCCCGAAGTGTTTATTTAGTGCCCGGCCTTTTTGTTCCTCTTCTAGGACCATGTCGATTTTTGAGGGCCCCAGTCTGTTTTAGGCCCCCATGCGGTCTCAAGGCCCCGATGTGCTTTGAGGGCCCCGTAGTGTTTCGTTTTTTAGCTCCCGGTGTGTTTATTTAGAGCTGCAACGCATGCTTTAAGGCCCTGCAGCTTTTTGCCAGACTTGGTACGCTTTGGATGGCACGGTGCATTTTCATCCTCCAGTTGTGCTCTTAGGGTCCCGCTGCGTTTATTTGTGGTTCTTTGCTCACATTTGTCGGACTCCAGCACGATATTGGGGGCTCCGGTATACTTTCTCGGGGTCCCGTGGCGACTTTCTGGGCCCAGGCGCGTGGTGCCGGGGGAATCTGACGCCAGTTTTATGTGCTCGATGCAATTTTTGGTGACTTCTTTCCAAGGTTGGAACCACGGCCTGATTTTTCGGGCCATCGGTGACATTTTTTTTGTCCCGCCACGATTTTGTAAGCTCCAGTTTTTCGGTGCCATATGCGATTTGTTAAGGCATATGGTGGTATGTTTGTTCTAAGGAGCGATTTTCCTGGCTCGGATATCTATTTTTCGGAAAGTCCCTTTATTTTGGAGGGCTCCGGCGTGATTCTTGTCGGGTTCCGATGCGACTTTTGGCCCACGCTGTCCTCATTTGGGGCCATTGACACACATTTTTTGGGAGTCCCGAGGGGATTGTTTGTTGCACGACCAGAATTTATGGGACTACCGACAGGAATTTTGGATCCCAAGCGCGATATTTGGGGGGCTTGGCACTAGTTCGCGGGGCGCGTTGCACTTATCTGGGCCCAAACGCGATTTTGGCGTTCCTTGCACAAATTTTCAGGCCTGGTGCAAGTTTTTTGGTGCCCGCTGTATTTATTTATAACCCTTAATTCTGGGGCCCCAGAGCCATTTTGGGGACCAGGCGCGATTCTTGGGTTCTTAGGAGCCCACCTCTTCAGGATGGAGGCATTCAGAATTTACCTCTTTGGTATGCCACTGCGGTTACTCCGCGAGTTTTTTTTCCAGCCGATGGCACCGTTCAGAGTAGAAAGGCACTTAGGATAAATTTTGTTCGCCGACTTTTCTGAATTTTCCGGTGTTCAGGTCGACTCGATGGAGTCCCTTTGTTATTTTTTTAAGTCGACTTCTATTTTTATAGGCCTTCTGTACGATACTTTTGGGCCCTGATACGATTCTTCGTGTTCCCGGTGCATTTTTTATGTGCTCCAACGCGCTTCTTTTCCGGGGCCCGACGTGCTTTTGGGATCTTTGACGCAATTTGTGTGGCCGCAGAGTGATATTCCGGATAGGAATTGATTTTGGGGGAAGCCAGCTGCGACTTGTGGGGCTCTGGCTTGACTTTTTGGGCCCCTAGTGTGATTTCCAAGGGCAGCGGCGCGACGTTTTTAGGTCTAAGTGCGATTTTTAGACCCTGTCGTCATTTGTTGGGATGCCTATCGCGAGTTTTAGTGGCCCCGACACGTCTTTGGGGGCCCAACACGTTTTGGTTTCTTTTGGAGCGATTGCTGGGACCCCAGAGTGATTTTCAATGTCCGGATTGTTTTTTCGTTGCCTCGGCTTCATGTATTGGGTGTTCCTGATTAGACTTTGGGGACCCCGGTGCGACCTGCGAGCCCCTAGCATGATTTGCAGGGGCCCGGGCGCGACTTTTTGGTACCTTCAACCTCAGCATGATTTTCAGGTCCCACCTTTTTGGGTCCCCGTTGTGATTTTCAAGAACCCGGCACGACTTTTTTCGTCCCCAGCGTGATTTTCCGGGCCCAGGTGTGAACTTTTGAGGCCTGGAGCGTGATTTGCAGGGGCCCAGACCATCTTTTTGCGGCCCCATCGTGATTTTCAAGGACCACGGCACGACTTTTTTGTGCTCCCAGCGTGATTTTCAGGGGCCCGGTCAGACTTTTTGGGGCCCAGCACGATTATCATGGGCCTAGGTCCGACCTTTTGGAACCCAGCGTGATCTTGAGGGCCTGCCAGTATTTTTGGGGCCCAGGGTCATTTCTGGGGGCCCAGCGAGACTTTAGGCCCCCAGCGTGATTTTCAGGGGCCCGGTCCGACCTCTTAAGGTATTAGCGTGATTGTCTGGGGCCCTGGCGCGACTTTTCGGGGTCCCGGCGCGACTTTTTGGTGGCTCCAGCGGTATTTTCAGGGGCCCGGTCTCACATTTTGGAGACCTCACCATCATTTTTAGGGTCCCGGAACGATTTCGGAGGCCCTAGTGTGATTTTCAGGGACTTTGGTGGGATTTTGGGGCCACCAGCGTCATTCTCAGGGGCCCACGCGTGACTTTTTGGGTCCCCAATATTATTTGTATGGGTCCCGGTGCGATTGTTGGGGACACCAATAGGATTTTTAGGTAGCCTGTCGCTATTTTTCCGAACCCCGACGTGATTATTGGGGGCCCACATCTCAGGGGGAATGCTCCAATGCCCCCCTTCGGTACGCCAATGTGCATGCCCCAATTATTTTAAAGCGTAACAATGACGTCTATGGAGTACATCGCACAAAATCAACTTTATTATGCCCATTGAACTGCTTGCACCACAAGTAGTGTTCACAAACATACACGCTGCAATTGGCCTCAATTCATCCCGTTATCTTCGGGGTTCTTGAATCTCAGTCTGGACGTACACATCGCTAGACGATGAAAAGCCTTGATAGTAGTCTCCGTTGTAATTCGGTCTTTTAGTACTTTTTATCCAAATGTCTTCATTGAATAGATTATGGGATCAGAGTCTTTGCTAAGCAGAGATTGTCACATAGGCCTTGAGCCCGCCGTCTGACTGAACCATTTCTGTTCAACGACATAACTTAAATTGAATGTTCAACGTGCTGTCAATGCCACTACGCAGTTACCTAGCGTAAGATCCACTCGGGTCGCCTGCCATGCTCGCCATGTGCCTTATCAGGTCACATGACACGCATCACTCGTCACTCATCACATCGGCACTTTTCATATCACTCATCATGTGACCTTGTCAGGTCGCATCACGAGCACCTAATCCTCTCGGGGGATTCTGAGATTCTGAGAGCCGTCCTCGCACTTGAAGTTGATATAATAGGGTGTGGACTTCATTATTGTATCCATGCTACCGTAATAAATGATGGATATAAGTATCTTGCTATGTTGGATGCCAGCACCGATAATACCCAGACATCTTACTCAAAAGGTTGGATATATGTGTGCTGTGTCTAACTGAAAATCCATTGAAATGTGGAAATTTTTACTTTCTGTTCCATAGTACAGTCACGCAATGGATGTATCGTGGCAGTAATTTGTATGCTTCAATAATCAAAATGCATGTAAATGTTGAAGTGTATGACAGCCAGGACTACGGCCATATATAATACATGGCTATGTAATATCAAGGCAAGAAACTTGCACTTGTGAATTATATGTCTTACCTTGATTGTGTTACATTACTGCCTTCAGCATTTATAATTTTCTACTGTAGGCAATATTAATGAAATCGATGATAAATATGTTAACAGTCAAAGAACCACAGTGAAACTCTAGTATGAAACTCTAATATTTTGGTACCGGCTGGCATGTTATCTGCTTTACAGTCTTTGCATGGCATAATATAAGGTGTGAATATCCATGCACCTGTTGCATTACATCAACTCCTGAATTAGTTGCGTTGTTGTAAGGTCATGTCCAAGTGTGCGCGACTTAAAAAATGAAGTGCTACGATGTGATATGTGCAGCTTTTACTTAGTTATGAATTGCAGGGAGTTTTTCGCATATTCAAATGTGTGCATGCTGCTTCTTAGGAAATTTAAATGTCTCAAAAGTGTGTGTGTGGGGGGGGCAGCTACCATTGTTACCCCCCCCATCCCCAACACACACGTACTTTGAAAAGTGGGTGGGCCATGCCCCCCCCCCCTTTTTCCTACGCCTATGCCAGAATGTTCGACCTCTGCACGACTCCTCGCAGGCGAGAAGTCACCTGCGATAAATTTAGACTATTGGCGCCATGTGACGCGGCCCAAGGCTGCATCCGCCTCCCCAAATATAGCGCCAGCGGGAGAATATTTGGCACCGACGGGGGCGTGGCATCCGATGGTTCCGTCCGCGTGACTTCGGGCTCATGGCAGCGTACACTGTTCTAATTCAACTCAGAAGCGGTCGAAACCTTAGTTTTTTTGCTTTCGAAAAAAGTTCAATTCTGCTATTTTCTCATTCCCAATACCCAAACCATAAGAAACCACTATGCAAAGACATCTGCACCATCCTGTATTGATACAGCATCGGTTTAAACTCGACAGTTTGGTGAACTGAGTTGCTACGAGTTTTTCCGCGTGATTACTCCTAATTTTAGCGACTGTTCCTGAGTTGTTCCTATGGAAGGCTAATAATATTTTGGCGTGCATGCGTTACCACAGTGTCGTTAGTTTGCTAAACCGTTGATGTAAGTAAAAATAATCCCATTATAAACAGAATCCAGTTAGGTACTCAGGAATGCAAAGCACACCATCAATATCTGATCAAATGTTATGTTTGGCGAAACGTGCAAAAACAATCCCCATGCATTTCTGCAGGCGACAGCGCTTAAGCTGCTCCTACATGTGTTCTAAACAGATCGCTGAAATACTTAGACCGGAATCAGTGGGAAAGCTAGAACAACAACACCGTGCTTGCTGCCATTTGACCCGTGCAAATGCGACCGCCATTGTTCGCAAAGCACCCCGGGACTAACAGACGCTTGTTGGGAGCTCACGACAAGTCGATCGGCACCCCCCCTCCACGACGCATGTTGATACACTGATCAGGTACTGTCAACCTGTCGACACTTCAAGGTGAAAATTGGGTGCAGATTCTGACGTCTCTGATATCCCAAGGTAAAATGGATGCCGAATTGTTATTTAGCGCCAAAATTTACTCTAGGACGATGCAAAACACTGAAAAGGTCACTCGAAGTCACAAGAGGTCACTCGAAGAGGTCAACTGACATCGACATTGACATTTGAAAAGGTCCAATGAATGCTAAAATGCATGCGACCTTGTGGATGACACTCAAGAAGGTGCGTATGTAGTCATTAATACCCATATCATAGCCAAACAGATAAAATAAATTTAAGTGGCATGGCATTTCACTGACCTGGGTCTGTAACCTGAAGAAGTTTGATAGACCTGAAGAAATTCCTGCAGTTGCGATGACAAGTGTCGAACACCTGGCTTCCGAGTGAGACGGTAATCACGGTTTCATCATCTTTGGCTGGAACGTTGACGTTATTACTAATGCTGGATCAAATTAGAATGGTGAGCAGCGGCGCGGGGACCCACCTCGCAAATGTTCACGGATGGAAGGTCGGGTGTGTGGCCAATGACAGGTGCGGGGGGTCACGGGGCTCAAGGGTCGTCAATGTTGACGGATGGCTGATGAAAGGTCTGGGCGGGTAGGCGATAACAGGTGCGGGGGGGGGTCACAGGGCTCTGGCCGGAAAATGAAACATAGGTAAAAACACTGTTATGGGCGCTATATGATCAACATGGTCGATGCGCCATAAACCCAAATAACTAAGAGACCACGGGGCTCAATGATCATCAATGTTCACGGATGGCTGATGAAAGGTCTGGGTGGGTGGCCGATGGCAGGTGCGAGGGCACGGGGCCACGTGGCCCAAGGGTCGTGAATGTTGACAGATGGCTGGTGGAAGGTCGGGTGTGTGGCTGATGACAGGTGCGAGGGCACGGGGTCACGGGGCCCAAGGGTCGTCAATGTTGACGGATGGTTGACGAAAGGTCTGGGTGGGTGGCCGATGATATGTGCGGGGACCACGGGGTCATGAGGCTCAAATGTAGTAAATGTTGACAGATGGCTGATGAAAGGTCTGGGTGGGTGGCCGATGACAGGTGCTGCAGCAGGGCGTCACGGACTGAATGGGGAGCGGTTCAGTCGCACATGCTGTGTGGGTCCGGTCATGGGTGCGGTGGGCCGAGGTCGGGCCAGCTACCTTCGCACGCCACGAAGTATGATCGCAGGTTATTCGGTTGGAATATCGACCACTTTGAACTGCTTCTGTTGTCTAGCATTGTGCTTGTATTGACGCTTTGCGATAGCAGGATGCAAAATGCTCACTGAAATTATTTGTCATTCCGATGTTTCCGGTGCTCAAGCTGTGTCCGGTGCTGTGCGACTTGTTCGTCACGTGTGAACACGATGGTCCACGAATTTGTACGAATTTGTGACGAAGCGGGCCACGAATTTGTAACGCATTTCAGGCATTCCATGCACTAAAACAATTTCCCTTGCACCATCGAACACGATGAATATGGGCGCGGGATAAAATGGGTAGAGGCGGCTGCCTTCACACTAGTTGGTGGGGATCAGAAACGATAATTAGCGTTCCCTCACACTTTTCCTAGTTTTCGCATATTGAGAAGGAAAGGAGCAAAAAATAGAAAAGCAAAATAGTCAAAGAATGTCTTGCGAGTTAAAATGCGGCAGGGCGACGAGATACTCCTTTCTATGTCTGTAAAGTTCATATACTATAGGGAAGTGTTGACTAGCATGCTTCAAAGTCCAAAATGAATGGCGTGTACGGCTCAGGTATAAAATACCACATAATTTTCGTAGCATTTCTTTCATCATTCCACCCCAACCGCGCTCCACAACGTTCTTTCTAGTCGGCTCGTTCAGCTAGTGGACCTGCTCTCCTCCACTTTTTGAAACGCTCCTACTCCCATGGCGAAGGGTACCTTTAGTTGTGATGGTCTAGTGCAAAGCATGCTATTGCTCACGCGGATCTGCAGCATTTCTGGACCTGAAAACCAGCCAGTCCGGCCGCGGCTGTTCGCTTCGTCCGTCTGCCGCCTGAGGCACGTGACCCGACCGACCGCTCGCCGCATGTCACAGCTTAGCAACGCAATAACACCGCTCTCCAACCATCACATATCCTGTTCTGATCAGACCCCTCATTGGCCCCCCACCCCCACCCCCACCCTGATGTCTGGTGAATTCACCACAGCCGGCCTCACAGTTCACACTTGAGGTGTTCACGGCCGACATTTTTGTTTAAAAAATCACCCGTTTCAGCCCAGTGTCAACCCTGTGTCGGCCCGGTGTCAGCCCCTTGGCAGCCCCTTGGCAGCCCCTTGGCGGCCCGTTGGCAGCCCCTTGGCAGCTCCTTGGCAGCCCCTTGGCAGCTCCTTGGCAGCCCCTTGGCAGCCCCTTGGCAGCCCCTTGGCAGCCCCTTGGCAGCCCAGTGTCAACCCAATGTCAACCCAGTGTCAACCTAGTGTCAACCTAGTGTCAACCTAGTGTCAACCTAGTGTCAACCCTCTGTCCGCTAAAATACCAGCCGCATCGGAGAGGACAGGGGCGGACTCCACTCATCCGTCCTGTTGTTTCGAAGATCTCACATAGCGGCGGCAGAGATATTGTAATGCAATGTTATCACTTTATTGCAAATTAGCCAGTGTTCAGTTTATTGGTATAGGCACTTTGGCCTCCTGAGGCCATTTCGTGCCGTGGAAAAAAAGAGAAAAATTATAGGGCAATGAAAGTCAATTTATAAGTCCTGGAACAAGTTGGTTTGTCGGAGAAAGATGAAAAGTAATTTGATTAGGAAAAGGTGTTCATCTGCCAGTAGCGTGGGTAAAGAAAATGGAATGTTGTGTGTTCGGCAGTAGTCGGTAAGTGTTTTTCGAGGGCCATGGTATTGTTGACAGTGTAAGAGTATATGTGTGACTGCAAGATGGGTGTTGCGTTATGGACATGAAGGTCGAATTGGAGCCGTGTAGATATGTCGATGGGTAAGAAAAGTATGGCCAATACGTAAACGTGATAGTACTTTTTCTTCGAGACGGTTTTTTATATGATGTGGTCCAGGTATCGACGCCAGGTTTGATGACGCGTAACTGTGTATGGTTTGTGTTTTGTGTCCAATTTTGGTTCCAAAAATGTCGAATGTTCTGTTGTATTGATGATTTAATGCCTTCGAAATGTGGTAGAATTTCTGTGATGTTTTGGAGGTGTAATGATGCTTTGGCTAATTTGTCGGCTTCTTCGTTTCCTGGGATGCCGCAGTGGCTGGGCACCCACAGGAAATTGACCTTCACGCCCATCAGATAAAGTATTTCAAGGGTATCGTAAATGGAGATATGGCAATGGTGCGAAAAAGAAAGTGAATAAAGTGATTGAAGAACAGATTTGGAGTCGGAACAAACAACAACACTGCGTATGGGGTGACAAATTGAACCGTTGCGGACATAGCGAAGAGCAATGAGAATGGCGTGCAATTCTGCGATGAAAATGGAGGTTCCGTTTGGCAAGCGATGCTGTGTTGTGTATGTATCCGAAACAATGGCATGTCCAGTCAGGTTGGCGTCTTTTGATCCGTCCGTAAAAACAAATGGAACATGTCGATAACGAGAACGAAATTGGTGAAATTTTTGTTTTGCATATTCTGGGCAAAGTTGTGATTTTGGGGTGGTGGTTAGATAAATAATGTGTCGTTCGGCCATCTGCCACGGTGGTGTAGTGGGTGGAGGAAGAGCAGTAATATGTGGAATATTATATTGAAGTTGTGTTGAAAATGTTTTGACGCGTGAAGCTATGGTAAGGCCGGTTCACTTTTCGGTGGGACCTAAATAGTCGTGGTGTAAATTTGGGAGAACTTGTAGTGACGCATGTGTCGGGTGGTGTTCTTTAAATTAAATTTTTGCGGCATATCTAAGTGTTTGTTCCATTCTTCGGAGACCTAATGGTGGAATTCCTGCTTCTGTTTGTAGAGAATTGATGGGAGAAGTTGTCATTGCACCAAGTGCTAAACGGATAAATGTATTTTGTATGGTGTCGAAAAGTTTCAAGGCGGAGGTACTGGCACCAGCGTAAACTAGCGACCCATATTCTATGATGGGAAGAACTAAGGATTTCTAGAGATGTAAGAGCGTATGACGATCGGCTCCGAATGAGGAAGAAGTAATGCAGCGAAATAAATTGAGTCGGTGAAAACATTTGGTCTGAACGTGTTTGATGTGTTGATGCATGGATAGCCTACGATCAAAAATAATACCAAGAAATTTAAATGAATTTACAAAAGGTATGTTGTTGTTCCCGAGGTGAAGCCGTGTGTCTGGGTTTGGGCAGGGTGTCGATTTGCTAAATATCAGTGTTGCAGATTTTTGGGCCGACAAAAATGAAGCCATATTTCAGGGACCATTCGTGTACTCGGTCAAGTGCGTTTTGCAATCGAATTAAACAATGTTCATAATTTTTGCCGGAGCATCAAATCGCTCTATCGTCTGCAAATAGTAAATATGATAGATTGACAGGCATGTCATCGAAAAGATAATTAATGATGATGTTAAATAATACTGGTGAAATACAACTTCCTTGTGGTAATCCGTTCTGAAGAAAGCGTGGATCGGAGATGGCTGACCGGCACCTGATGTGAAATGGACAAGAACCAGATAAATAAAACCTACTAAATAATGTGCTAAGTGTCCTTTTATGCCGAGTTGCTGAATTTTGAAGAGTAATGCGGGTTTGAAAACCATATCGTATGCTTTGCTTATGTCTACAAAAAAAATGCTGCAGTGTGTTCATGTTTTTTGTACCTTAGGCGGATGTCTGTCTCTAATCGAATAAGGTGATCTATGGTGCTGCGTCCTCGCCGAAAACCGCATTGAAAGGGAGATAGAAGAGAATTTGTTTCCAGGTGCCAAGTCAGTCTTTTAATAACTATTCGTTCAAAAAGTTTTCCTAAACAACTAGTGAGTGCAATGGGTCGAAAATTACTTGGGTTACATGGTCTTTGCCGGGTTTTGGAATGGGGATGATGATAGCTTTTTTCCATGCATACGATAGTTATTAAAACGAATAGTTATTAAACGCATCTTAAACTTTTTGGTCACCAACATGACCAAAAAGTTTGTTTTCCATTAATCCGCCGGTTAAACACATTGAATGCACAATGAATTAAATGTGTTTAAGATGCGTTGTTTGGTGTGGTCAGATAAATGTCGAAAGAAGGAATAGTGCAATTTGTCAGGCCCTACTGAAGTGCTACCGGCGGAGGAAATGACATTCTCCAGTTCAGAAAGATGAAAAGAAGCATTGTAGTACTCGGTATTGTCGGAATCAAAGAGGTCGAGATTTGTGTGAAAAGTGTGTTCTGCATTTTGTAAGAAATTAGGTCGGTAGTTCTCATCGGAGCTATGGGCTATGGTATCAGCTATGGTATTTACTATGGTTTGTGGGTCTGTAATGGTGAGATGGTGGATTTTGAGGGCCGGTAGATATTTAAATGGGGAGCGTCCGGACAAATGTCGGATTAATTGCCATATTTTACTTAAAGGTGTTTGAAAAGTGAGCTGCTGTAAATATGAGGGCCATGAACGGCGCTTAGCATCGCGAATGATGCGGCGGGTTCTCGCACGTTCACGGTTACGGGTGGTTACATTTTATTGATCGGGATGTCGTAAATACTTCCTAAATGCTCTTTTCCTAACCGCAATTGCTTGTGAAATTTATAGACACCACCAAGGTACTGGTTTTCGTTTTGTGAAAGGTTTCGTGAGTGGAATTGTAGTGGGTGCTGCTTCGAAAAGTGTGCCTGTAATTGAGTTGATGTTTTCGACGGGAGAAATGTTGGGGTTGTATTGAATATAAGAAAGTTCCTGAAATGTTGTCCAATCGGCTTTTGAAATTTTCCAGCGTGGGATAAGATTGGGTGTGCTATCAGTAGCAGTTGAAAAAATGGGTACTAATTTGATGGGGTAGTGATCGCTGTCATGAATGTCTGTGTCCATAGTCCAATCGAAATCGTTGGCCAGAGTTGGAGAGCAAATTGTCAAATCTATTGCAGTTTCTGTGCTGTGTCCGAGGTGAAAAAATGTTGGCTCTCCAGTGTTAAGTATTACTAAATTGTGTCGGTCTAAAATGTGTTGAATAATGCGTCCGCGAGTGCGGTGGAATGTATAGTGAGCATACATCTATATTTCGACCATGTAAACGTAATGTACAAGCTACGATTGTAACGATGAATGAAGTGTAATTTGTGTATGTGTGTAATAATTGTTAATGTAAAGGGCTGTACCGCCACTGTGGTGTGATCCACGGACCTCATCGTGGCGGTATAGCGAATCATTGAAAAGATTGAAATTACATGTATCGGTAGGCAAAACCAAGTTTCTTGAAGTGCGATGAGAACGGAGTTAAGATGCTAAAAAGGCTTTCATTTCTGCCCATTTGGCAATCAAACTACGGCAGTTCCATTGTAGAAATATGGACATTTCTGAAAATTTATATTTGTCGGCACCTTTCGGTGCATGTCGGAGCCAGGATTGTAATTTTGGCGGACATATGGGTTGGGTGCGGACGGCGGCGGTGGACCCGCCAGAGCCGTCCGGCCGGCCGGTGACCTTGGCAAGGTCACGGCGACCGGTCAGTGCCGCGGGGGATGTCCGCCGGCTGGAAGTTGGTCGGGTCACGGGAGTGCTGGCCGGCGCTGGACATGCAGGGGCTCGATCGGCGGCCCGCTGATGATGAACGAGAATTTGCTCCCGCAGCGGAGTGACTGCGGGGCCTGTGACTCCTCCCTGGAGTGGTCCGTTTGTTGGGAGCCGGAGTGGTTTGTGTCGTGTGGTCAATGGTGTGAGTTTTTTTAATGGAGCTAATCCGGGAATCATGTCAGTTTGAATAAAAGTAGAAGTGGTGTTGACGCGAGGGGTGGAGGGAGCGACGGTGGCCGCCTGGGCATAAGTTTTGGTCGAGGGGGAGGTGGCCTCGACAGACCGTCGGACCTGGGGGTATGACACCCCGGTTGTGGCCTTGACGGCAGTGGGCCGGTTTGGAGCAGGTGAAATCAGGATGAGGTGGTTCGCCACACTTGGAGCAGCGGGCTGGCTGGCGGCATGTTTTGCTTTCATGGCCGAAGCGCTGGCAATTAAAACAGCGGAGAGGATTGGAAATAAATACACGGATTTGATATCTGATGTAGCAGGCGAGGAGGGTCTTGGGAAGAGTGGTAGAATTGAAGGTAATGACAACGGGGCTCGTATCACGTTTCTGGCCGTCTTTAAAGGAAGTGATGCGTCGGACGTGGGGTCACCCCTCCGGCCTGAGCTCCGCCTGGATATCTTCCTCAGACATGAAGCGGAGCTCCGGCGCGAAGACGGTGTCCTTGGTGGTATTGCGGTTGAATGGAGAGGATTTTCCACAAAATGTGGTGGTGCGGAGGAGAGCTTTGGTTTGGGCTCGGGATTGGGTTTTAATGACCAAGGTTCCGTTCGCAGGGGCTTCAATGTCGGGATTGGCTAGGGGAGCAGATGGCAAGGAGTTGTTTAGTCGGCCAGAAAACGTTGATACGGCGAAAGGGAAACGGGCTCCTCGACAGGCTTGACGACGATGTGCGAGCTAGCACTGTCGAGGTAGGGTTCGATAGGTTGGATTGGTTCAGGTTGGAAGGGCGTGGTCTGGGTCGGGCGTTGGTCAGCGACGTGGATCGTGATGGTTTGGTCCGGATTGCGTGACTGGTTCGTGGTCTTTGAACGAGCAGGGGTCGGCGAGGCGCAAAGGGACTTCCAGCGTCATCAAGGGGAATTGTCCGGCGTGGGTCATCAATGGTTGTGTCGAGAGGTTGGGCATCAGGGGCCAAGTCCGGGGTCGCGCAATGGTCATCTGGTGTGGTCAGTGGGGGAAACTCAGACTCGGAGTGCTGTAGCGAGCTGGGGTCATTGTCCTTTTCCCTTTTTCCCCATCACGGGGAAAAAACCCTACGGAACGAAATCTAAATAAAGACGCAGAACAAAGGGAATGGAAATACTACGACGATGTAAACCGAGTGGGCGACGGGTGTCACCCCACAAAGAGAACGAAATGAGAAAAGAGCGACGGGTGTCGCCCCACGAAAATGAAAAATAAAGAACTGCGGTAACAAGCAGCCAGTCACGCCAAAAATGGCACAGCGGGATGGTCAGCGGGCTCTGGATATGTGCGAGCCGATAGTACCGAATACTCCATGAAAATTAGCCAGTGCATCGAATGACATTTTCAATCCCTCCGTAAGCATAGAAGCCGCGAGGTGCAAAATCGATCGCCCTGCCGCCGGCCCGCCACCGCCAAAGTTCCGTCGGCGCGGTGTCGCAGCCGAGTCTGTTGAGTGTCGCAGCCGAGTCTGTTGAGTCCGCGACAGCGGGTGTCGACTAGTCACGCTGTCGTCCGGTTATTGCGCAGGGTAATGATCGTGAATTAATTTTTTTTTGTCCTTTGGTTGGCCTCGATGGCACCGAACTACACTGGCCTTGGCCACAACCCGCTCTTCGCGACACGACGAATTTGGCTTCAGTGTGTGCTTTCCAGGAAGCTGAATGGCCTGAATCCCTGAATATTAATTGTTGTACGTACAGTAGTTACCAACCGATTTGGAACCTTTCAGACTGATGTTATTGCACGCATGTCTATCTGCTATATGATATGTTTTCCTGCTCAATTCTTAACATCGATTATTTTCATAGTCCGGTGATATTACGTGTAGGTATCCTGAATGTTTCGGAATATCTTGTGAGATATTTCCAATCTTTCCAGTTGAACTGACTGTGTTGGGAACTACATTCGATTTGTTCAACTGCTGCATAGCATTTCAGGTGAGGCATACATATTTCGACATTCAGAGTGCAGCCTCCCAATTTTGTGCTTGTAGATGCATGACCGCAGGAAATTATCAACCACGACGTCATCACGATCTGACTTCCTTGACCTCGTGTGACCTTAAAGACTGTCATTGAGTCGTAAAATTTATATTGCAGATAACTCAGCCTTAGTTCAGCCTACAGCCTTAATCTCTCCACCAAATTGTCTGCGTCTCGCTTCAGTAGCTTCAGAGATATGGAAGTTAGAATCCCCCTCCCCCTATTCCCGGTCTACGTTGTGACAGGCCCTCCAGCGCTCGCAATAAACCAGTGGTCCTATCAGCCCAAAGCACCCCTCACACCCCACCCCTCCACCCGCGCAATGCCGTCCACAACACAAACAACAACGCCATACCAGTGGCCAACTGCGTGCACCCACGGGTGGGACTGCCGAAGATGCAAGCGTAGTAAACGGGTATGTCATTAACAGAACAGCGGCGGCCGCCACCGATCTGACCGCAGCATTGCTGATGCAACCTCTCGTGGAATCCTGCAACGTCATGGCGTAATAGCCTCATAGGCGCCAGCTGGCGACAGCTGGCACACTGACACACGTCATCAGACTCACGCGAACCTCGAGTAACATGCAGTGAATCACCATCGATTCCGGCGTACACCGGGCTGCCAGGATCATCCGGGGTACGCTGGGCGTCAGGATCACCTGGGGCACGCTGGCTGCCGGGATCACCCGGGGTACGCTGGGCTGTCAGGATCACCTGACGTACGCCGGGCCGTCAGACCACTCAGCGTACGCTGGGCTGTCAGGATCACCGGGAATACGCTGACTGTTGCGGATCACCTGACGTACGCTGGGCTGTCAGGGATCACCGGCGTACGCTGGGCTGTCAGGTTCACCGGGCGCTGGACGTTGTTGTCGCTGGCCAGACGACACAGGGGGCGGCCGCCACTGCTTCAGGAGGCGGGTGGATGTTGGGACAGCCGTCGTCGAGATGGAGTTTCTTTGTCCTAAAAACGGTTAAGGTCGCAGCAGGTGACGAACCCTTTCAGGATGAATGTGTATCATAACGCGAGCGTCTGGGGATGATTCTCGTCATTTTGGTCCTCCATATATTAAGTGCTTGCTATCCTTTCGGCAGACATCTTTATATTCTGGCCTCTGTTCACCCTCATGGCCCTCCTGGCTTTAAAGGACGTTCGCAGTCCTCGTCCTCGGCAGTATTTATGTCTCTCAGGGATCATTTAGTTCTTGAAGCAGGCCCTGGTATTCCTTGGTACACATCGCCAGTTCTCCAGCACCTGCTTACCTCCCCAGGGAGCATCGATCCCCTCAGGTGCCCATCCCAAAGGTCAAGGGTATCCCAGTCCAGTCATTTCTGGCTCTCATGGCCCTATTCATCCTTTTAGATGTCCTCTCCATATTGCATCGGTCATTCCAGTTCTCACAATCATGCTTAGGTTTCAGGGACATCGAGCTCTGACACAGGCCTCACACGCACACAGACCACACAATAATAACAAACATCGCTATAGCTCCCTGTGAATTCCTCCTCAGCCCGTGGGCGGCTCTGTTCATTCTCTGGGCTCCTCCCTCAGCCTCTGTGAAGCCACTGCTAAGTGAAATCCGTCTCTAGCTCTCAGGGACCCTTCCCTAGCTCCGACAACAATATTTCGGGGCTTTTATCAAAGACATTCTAGCTCTGACATCTGCCTTCTGGATTCTCAGAAATCCATTACTGTTCTTTTGGGGATCTCTCTTGGCCTCCCTGGGCCACATGCTCTTCTCATAGGGACACCTTCCAAGCCTCTTGAGCATCCCAGTTCAGTCCTCACTAGCGATCAGTGACTATTTGAAATGTCAGGCCATCTCAGCTGTTAGGGGCCCTTCCTGTCCTTGACAGTCTTTCTATCTTCATGGCTTTCTAGTTTGGAGGCCGGCCACGTCAGATTTCCTCACAGCAACTGCTAGTGTTAGAACTCTGTTCAGCTCTCAGGAGTCTGTTAGCTCCTCAGGACCCTCCCTGGTTGCTAGTGCTTCCTTATGGGCGCAATATGATCAAAGAAATGTCGACCCGCCCTTAACACGCGCATTGGAGTGGGGACGAAATCCGCCCACCCCTCCGGTTTTTCGTACATAACTGCAGATTTTACCGGTCGATATACGCGATTTTATGCGTACCTGCTTAGAAATGACCGGCGCGTCGTTTAAAGCAAGAAAAATGAAAATCGACTTTTTTCCCAAGTTAGAGGCCGTTAAAGTAAAACAAAAATCCTAGCGCCAGACCACAAAAATCGGCGCTGATGCGCTTCCCGTATATTCGCGAAAGGGAAGTGTTCTCGGCAACACCAGCGACTTGTTTGATGTATATTGATATGCTATATAGTTTCAAGGTCATGTTAGGTCACCGAGGTCAAGTCGGGTCAAGTTCATGACAGGTTATTGGAACCAAACTTGATCAACTGGAATGTTGTCATAAATGCACTACTGTTTGTCATTGCGTTTCCATACTTTATTCATGTACTTCTCCTTTCTTCACGAAGCCGATTGCGCCGAGCTGCCCGACGGAGCAGTCGGGCGGGCGGTCCGGTTCCGGTAACTGGAACAGGTAACTGACCTGATAAAGTGCTGCTATATAGGTGACCTGAGGTCAAATATGGGGTCTAGCATCTGCATTGCATCATTAGTAATGTCCAAAACATTATTGATGCCCATTTTGGAGCATTTTGAACACAATCACAGCGATCCATAACAATGACAAGCCAAGCCACGCAAAACAGGATTTTTTGTGTGACAAATGTGACCTCATTTGACCTTGAAGATATTGACCTAAGGTCATGAAATTTGCGCACAATAGAGTTCACTACCGTACCCAACTACCCTGCGAATTTCGTGCCTCTAGCTTTAAGTTAGGAGCTGAGATCTTAGGGGGAGCGGAATTTTCAGAGGCCTTCCAGGGCGCGTGTAAGTTAAACTACAACATCTAATTTGGGGAAGTGCTTCCTTGTTATCGGCAACACTTGGTTTCATGACATTCTGAATCTGAGGCCCTCAGTATTCCCTCAAAGCATTCGCCAGCACACATATCTTTTTATCAGGACTCGCTCAGAGACCTTGCTCATACATTAGGATCCTGCTCAATCTCAGGAGAATCCCCAGTCCAGTCCTTCTGGGCAAGCCTAGAGGTCCCTCTTTTAATCTCTCGGGGCCTCTCCTGCTCTTAGGGGGTCACCACTGACCTCAATAGCCTTGTCTAGCTCCTCAACTCAGGTGAATTGCAGCTCTGAGGCTGACCCCAGCCATCAGGGTCCATCTCAGAGCGCGATCAAGAGCATATCCAATAAAGCGGTCGCCTTGAGGGCCTCTCTGACTCGCCTGGGGATGGGCGGTGGTGCTCTTTCATCCCTTGACTACGCCACTGCTTTTTAACAACCCAGGGCCCCTTCATGGGCCTAGAGTCCTTCCACATAGCACTCTCGGAACCCTCCGTTTCGACAGTTCACGTGGTTCGGGAGCATCTATATCGGCCTGAGGAACGCTGTCAGCTTTGGGTCCGCATTCATCAGTGTGGAGCAGAAGCGACTCCAGTGCCCCCTCATGTCCGGTCAGGGACCCCGTCTGTCGGCTCAGGAACCCTTTCAGGGTGCAGCACACTCCGTACCACCAGACCCCCTCTCTTTTATGTTTTTGACCCACCATTACAGAGGCTCATGATCTGCTTCACCTCTCTGCCGGGCCCAGGCCCCCTTCATACTCGGCTTCGACACTCTCCGATGGTTCGTGGGATCCTCCTGCGGCTAGGGATCTCTCCGGTCGGCCTGTTAGGACCTTCTTATGATTCAGGCCTCTTCTGTCAGGTCGGTGGCTCATTTGCAACAGCCGCTTCGGGCCCTCCATCAGTCCAGGGGCTCTTGTACGCAGGTGGCGTCGCCACGAAATTCTTCCAGGGGTGGGGCAAATGTTGATAGGGCCCCTGTTTCGAAAAAGGGCCTCCATCGTGTTAGGGCCCCATTGCTTTTTAGGTTTTAGTATGGTTCCTGAATGGAAACATGATTTCATATTGATGTCTGTTTGTTCTTCTGCATGGCATCATTTACGCAAAACGCAATAGCAAGATTTTTTTCGCTGAGAACTGAGCCATACCAGGGCATAAATAAGCAAATGTAGATAAATACGTCAAAGCAAAACAAGCCAATATCTTTTATGCTTTATCGACGAGAAGAATCTTCCCCGCTGGCCTCTAGATTGTAAAGTGGCCGGTGGGGCTCATGCCGAGCATATCTTAAAGATATCTCCCCATTGATCAACCCACTTGGATGTCCACTCAAGTTTAACTGAATATAGCTAGGTTCATCACTACTGTTAAGTCATCCCCCACCAGCTTGATCTCACAAAACAAGCTTAAACGATCATTCTTCAGTCCTAGGACGACGATTTTTCAAGGAAGGTGACAACGAGAAGTGGATTTAATTGGTTCTTCTGATCGTCATCTTAGGGATTTTTTTATTTATTTTATTTATAACATTTGGTGCTGGCTGCAAGGCACTGGGCACAGAAGCTTACAATAATAAATCCTCCGCGAATAAATTTACGGCAAGAACAAGCATTGAACAACAATGCATCAATGGCAATGCAACAATGTAACAATGATAATGCATAAATAGTGCAAAACCATGTGCAAATAGTGCAATAGTCC
>JAOTOM010004135.1:0-228289 GCA_034440615.1 Ashinkailepas kermadecensis
AATGGAAATTGAATAATTAAAGGACAGTGTGGCGTTAGGCACGTGCTCGCAAGATTGTGTGTTCGAATCCGGCAACCGGAGGGATTTCGAGTCCACCCGCGACCAATCAGTGTGAAAGGCTCGCGACGCTTCATAACCAAGCAATCGAGTACTTCTTAACTGAGCCCGGTTCTTTTTCTTGTGGTAGTAAAACAGTTCGTACTCTTCTTCCCATATGTCAATGCCGAAATAAGTTAAAATATTGCATGTTTCATTTCACTACAACTCGTACTGTTTGTCTATTCGCAAAGCCAAGACGTTATATGTCCGTCTCTAGTGGCCTTGAGAGAAATACCACGCTTCCGTTTCATGTCCTGTGCGTACAATGAAGCTCACGCCCCCTTTTCTGTATCGGATGCATATCCCAGACAATGCTTCATCGTGTATTGTTCACATATGCTTGTCACCATGCGTTGTGGTATAGCGGTGGGCAGCTGTCTTGTCCGTCTGTCTCAGTAGGTCGCAGCGTTCTGGCTTGATTACACGCTAAGTTCCAGCAGCTCCCACCTAACTACCATATCTACTGCATAAACGTTCCACGTAATCCATTCGTTTCCGTCTTCCATTCCGAACATTCACGTTCTACTAAGACGTGTTGGCTCGAGATTTTCCTTCCAGTGGTACGTGCGCTTTCAGCAAGTCTTGCTTTCTCTGATCGCTGCGTCGGGCTTACTAGCCCAATGATAAATGTTAATTGCTCGTGATTATATACCTATATATAATTGAAACCTACTGGCGAGACACTCTTATTGTGTATGATAGATTATTTTTCCGTTACCGCTTTCAAGGCTTGGTAACACTGGGCTGCGACATTCCGTTAGTTTCTGCTGGTGTCTTGTGTCTCGGCTTTGATATTAACGGCCGACCTACCTAGCCTTAAATCAGTCGACGCCCTGCCGGGGCTTGCACGCTGAAACTTGCAATCGGCAGCCACCCCTACAAGTGGTCCTAGGCCACAAATCGGTCGGTGTGGTCTCCCAACCGTCTTTCTAACCTATCCTGCCCGGGGTCATATAGGGAGACCCACCAAACCCCTGCCTGTCCTATCATTGAGGGCCTGCGGAACGCCAAACTTCATCTTTCCGCCTTGATACAATCAGGTTTGACCTGCGGAATTAACTGAGACGGGGTAGGAAACTAACGTGGCCGTTTTGGCCATGCTACCTAAACTGGGCGCTCAACGTTTCATCCCGAGCCACAAATGGGTGCCGCCCCCCGCGAGTTTACCCATCGACCCCGTCGGATCTGACCTCACCCTCGGGATGCCCTTCCACGCTCTGTGATCACCAAGCCGACGGGATTTGCGGCCCAGAATTACCCAAGTTCTCCAGCTGCCCTGTGAAATGTCCCAGTCTTCCCGGCACACTTTTCCGAGGGTAACAGCCAAAAGAGAGTCTTTATTTCCCGTCTTTCTATCTGCCATCCTTCAGTCCCCTCCGAGAGAAGGGAAGGATGCTACGTTACTCACGTTTGGTGTCCATGAAATATCTTACTCGTGGAAGGGCGCTTTCAAGCCGTCGCCTCGCTAAAATACGTAAATCGTTCCATGTCGTCCGTCACAGTTGGTAATCGCGTCCGCCCTGTCCTGTCTTATCGGCTAGCTTTTACGTTAAGTAATGGACGAACCCGGAATTAATTAACTATCTAGTTCCTAACTTGCACTTAAACATTTCGACGACGTAATGCTCAGTGCACTGGCCGTTCCTCAACAGCATGAACTTGGGGTCTTGGACCTCCGAATTTGTACCAGGCACTCAGCATCAAGGATAAAACATGTACTGAAAGGTTAAGGCCTGAGGGCGGTTTTCAGAATTTACACGGCAAACATTGTTCGCCCCAACGTGGAAGCAGTGTGATGTGAACTGGACATTTTGCCGTAAAAAGCTGTTCAAATATGTCCATAAATATGTAGCAACTTTACCCCGAACATGTATGAGTTATATACCAGGAGCAAACTTCCTCCTTTTATTCTGACTCATTTTCCGCATTAAAATAAATCCAGACTGAATCGTGTCTCTGAGGAAGTTGAGAATGAAGCGTGCCGTGTGTCCGCGTAGGCCTTGCTTGCGGAGTTTGTGAGTTAGTGCGGATTTGTGTACTCGGTCGAATGCGGCAGTGACGTCTAAATATGCTGCTATTATTTTGCGTTTGATGCCTTGACCACTTTTGGTGAGGTGCACTCAGCCTAATGAGATAGTGTGTGGTTGATTTTGACTCTGGAAGCAACACTGAAATTCGTTGAGCAGGTTTTTTGTGTTCGAGGAAATGTCGCAATCGTGTGTTGATCATACGCTCGACCAGCCTACTAGCGCAGATAGTAAATGAGATATACCTGTTTTACCGTTTTGAGGTAGAACGATCTTTGTGCGGCTTTGGTAATGGGATGCCTACACTTTTCCGCTATGTAGCGGTACAGGTGTTATTTGGGTGCAGATCATGAATGGCCCGCTAGTAATTTTATGGAAAGTAAAGTAAAGCTGGTAAATTAAGGAATTTTGCTGAGATATTTGAAAATCTGGCAATGAATATCGTCCGGCTCAACCAACGTGCTTCCATACTTGGTAATGCAAGGTTCAATTCGGTCAAAGTGGGGACGGGGATGGCCGAGTGTTTAGAGTGTTGAGCTCTGAGTACGAAAGGTCCCTGGTTCAACACTCGCACCGCTCGGAACTTTTCCCAATACCGCGGCCCACCGGCAAAACAGTGTGCGCGGAGCCATTATCTGTGAATGTGCATAAAGTGCGTCGTAGATCACCCAATAAACAATTCGTGCATAGTGAATGTCTGGTTGCAGTCTTCTGTGACGTCAGAGCTGAAATTTGTATTGGAGGCGAGGGCAGCCATAGAGTTTACTATGGTGGTGTCTTAGGTACGTCCGTTAACCTGAGACGCTGTCGTGGTGTAGTTTAAAGTAGTCTACGGCTTGTTGTGGGTCAGTAATATACTGTCCTTTTCGCCGTCAGTTGGGGAAGAGGCCTGATGGTGGACGTTTCAGATTGAAGCTCTTCATCAGGTCCCAGATTCTGCGGTAGAGTGAACTTATTGAATTGTGACGCGAAAGAATTCAAAGAGTTTGGCGTACTGTTCGAATTGTGCTCCGGCGGTGTTTTTGGGACTGTATGTATACTGATAGGTATGCTTCGCACACGCGCCATTAATGATCTGCACCTAAATAACACCTTTACCGCTACCAAGAGTTTGGATGGGCCTGGTAGGCGTGGTGGGCTCGGTATGCGTGGTGGCATCGGGCGAGGTTTTGGGATGAGTTTGGGTGGTAGCGCAGTGGGTGTTGGGAGGGTCGGTCTGGCAGGAGACGGTGGCCGTGTGCTTGCGGACAGGCTGTGTGGCAGCTGAGGTAGCCTTGGGATTTGGCCTTGGTTTGGGCCGGCCGGATGGGTGGGACAGGGGCCGGGGGGCCCGGGGAGGGAGTGCTGGGAAGGCATCAGGTTTGGGGGACGCTGGCCGGTTGGATACAGGGTGGCGAAGGGGTATGGCTGGGTCCTGAAAGGCATGAAAGCTACCAGGAATGGAGGGGATGGAGGCTGGGTCTGGGGGAGGGGGGTGAAGGTGGGGAGAAGGCCGGGTCTGGGAAGGGGTGGATGTAGGAGGAGGCTGGGTCTGTGGTGGGGTGGATGTGAGGAGGAATGGGGTGCGGTGAGGGTGATGTCGAGGATGAGTTGGGCGTTGAGATGGGAGGTGTGCTGGACCCTGGGAGCCTGCCGCTGGTGGGTTGGTAGGATGGATTGGAGCTGGCCTGGGTGGAGCTGGTCTCGGAGGTGAGGAAAGCGCAGCTGCATATCTGCACTGGGTGGCGGGGTGCGGTTTTGGGATTGTGGGATTTTGGAAGTGGGAGGATTATTGATTTTTGTGAAACGCAAGTGTTGGCGTGCTGTGGTGAGTGGTACACTCTGTGCTGCCTCATACCGCCGCACCTCTCTCGAATGCCCACTTGGGGCAGTCGAGGTCGGTGGTGGGATGCGGCCCATCACAGGTTGCACATCTTCTATCGGTCGATATGCAGTCGGACGTTGAGTGGTGTGCTGCACATCGGCCGCAGCGTGGCTCTGGTGACGCGCACGCACGTTCACCGAGGCCGTAGCGCATGCATCGGCAGCAGCGTCTTGGGCGAGGTACGTAACGACGTACGCCATGCTGTTTCTCGTGTGTGTACGTGTGGTGGGAGCTGTGTGTGTTGAAAGCCAGTACCCAGATGTTGTGTGTGGGTCTTGCCTCCCGTCTGATGTGATCTACTGTGCATGTAGCGTCGAGTCATAGTGTTAGGGTCTGGCCCGCCCCACAGGCAAGGTGACCCTACTTACTTAAAAAGACCCAGATTCGTTGCACCCTGTACTGAGCTATCGCCTTTGGTCCCTGCTCCAGTCGCATTGGCCCTGAGCAGTAGGGTTGTCGCTGTTATAATTCTTCCTGGAGGGGGAATAAAGGTTACCTGGGAGACAGTTGGAGATTTGGTGTGGGTCGAGTTCCTTCTCGAGTCGCAGGAGTGCTCGTCGAGGGTGCTTGGAGCTCTTGTTGCTTGCTGTCTTCCTGCTTCTCTGCTTTTTTCTTGCTTCTTGCTCTTCTTTTCTTTCCTCTTGGGCTCCTTCGGCTTTTTGCTTCCTGGTGTCGCTCTTGAACGTGGGCGCGCGACACCTCTTCTACGAGTCTCCCTATGGAATGATCTCGTTGAGGCTTATGACCCCCCTCCCCTCCAATCACACGGTTTTCTAGCCTTCCCTATCGCCACGACCAAAGGTTAATAAAGGTTAACTCACGAATGGAAGTGGCGACAGTGAGACTTGGCCTCTTATATAAATTTGTGTGTCAAAGTGGACGAGCCACGGGGCGCTCGGCAATATGGCAGACCGTAGTGCATATGGCAGAGCGGCAATATGGCAGAGCGGATAGTGGGTTCGCGCAACGCTCGCTTTGGCTGCGCCGGCCGGGGAGGCGACTCCTCTCCAGCAACGAGGCCGGCAAGGCCCGAAGAAACTCACCCAGCGCCCTGCCGTATCGGGCAGCGAGCAGGCCGCCGCCGCCGGCAGCCATGCGTAAACGTCTGGCTCGATGGTGGCGCGCCGTAGTACGCCGACGCCACCAACACCCACAACGGCGTAAGATAAGGACCAACAAACCTATTCCACTGTGACCTGCTGATACACGGACAAGCCAGCAGCCCACCACAATCAACAAGCCCGACCAAGACTCGACACTGACTCCCGCGACAACGCAAGCCACTCAAGACAAGATAGACACCATCCTCGAGCTAAACTGCGACTACTCCAAGACTACAGCTACAACTACTACAACTACTACAACTACTACAACTCCGTGATGAAAACCAGACTCGCGCCGCCAGACAACAGCGACGACCGCGACAGACAGACTCCACCAGACAATCTGGGGACCAGAAGACAAGACGGACAGCCTACCGGACCGACCCGACCGGACCACCCGCTCTGTACTGGCGCTCAACGTGGGACGACAGACAAGACTACTCCGGGCCCTAACCTGGCGACCCAGACAACAGCGACGAGACCAAAGCAGCAGCCCACCACAATCAAGAAGCCCGCCCAAGACTACACTGACTCCCAAGACGACATCGCACCCAAGATGACATCTCACCCAAAACGACAAGACAGGCTACAGCTCCGAGCCAAAGCGAAGACTACACAGCACTCAAAATAAGACAGACACCAACTTATAGACAAGCTGCGACAACTGCAAAACAGACTACAACTCCGAGACAGCAGACAATACGGAGAGCCCACCAGGACCAACCTTAATAGACCCCCCCCCCCCACCGACCCGACGACTCGACGAGACACCCCGCCCCGACCCCCGCCGCCCTACAGTTATATTCTTTAATGTGGAATGGCAACTTCGCTGGGTGATTTGTTGCCATTCCGGTCTGTAGCTGTTGTGATATAGTTGGTTGGCATTTGGCGTTAGCAGCCGATGCGCCTTTGCATCAGCATTTAACTAAATTTCGTTTGTTTTTGTCCAGATATAGTCCACCATTCCACTCAGTAAACAAACTAATCAATTCGCACGTCTCCCAGCGTGACGTGCTTCAATTTACTCGCGTGGCGAGTTGATTTGGCCGCGTCTGGTTTGTGTCGGTCGGCCTGTGACGTATCTTCGGGAGACAGCAGGGCCGCCCCGGCGCCAATGAAGTAGTTCCGCTGGGAATAGGGCAGCTCCGTCACTACGGCCGTTGGCGATAATTTAATCCAAATCGAAGCTCTCTGAGGCTCTGCTCTTCATCTCACATCATCCATCATGCCATCCCCGAGGACAACGCTCTTCACGACCACCATCTTGACCTGGAGCACCCATCAAGGTCCGCTTAGTGTCCGTCAAGTAAAGGCACATCAAGGTTAACTTGGGGACCGCAAAATCCTTCATGCTGTTACGACTTCGATTGCGCATTAGGCATTATTACGACACGGATGCAAAAAATGCGGAACCGATGGTAAGCAAGACGAGATCTAGGTACCGTCGGGGAGCGTATCTAGGGTGTATGGCGACGTGCGATAGTCCGGCCGGGGGCACTGCACGAGCGAATCCAACATTCGCCGAAAACGGCAGGGAAAGCCTCCCCACCTGTTCCCCATTGCCTTCTTTCTGTCCACCAAGGTAAACTTCAGCACCGTCTCCACATGATGTTTCCTCTATTTTTGGTCACTTGGGGTTGGGGGGATACTTGAGAGAGGTGCAAAGGTGCATCTTGGTGGAGGCGCAAAGGTGCACCTTGGTGGAGGTGCAAAGGTGCACCTTGGTGGAGGTGCTAAGGTGCACCTTGGTGGAGGTGCAAAGGTGCACCTTGGTGGAGGTGCTAAGGTGCACCTTGGTGGAGGCGCAAAGGTGCACCCTGACACAAACACTATGTCGCTGCTAGACATTGACGCTTAGTCGGCACACGGTGACTCCCTGGTGGGCACTTCCGAACCGGACCACAGCATCTCACCTCGAGTTGGCGTTCACCATTGGCCGTTCTTATTTAGAGCACCACATCTTACGGACCATGGAAACATAATCTTACCAGCTGTCTTTCTCATTATGATTAACGAGATGTTCGCCGCTCACACAAGTAAGTAGCTACACTGCGCACTATTCGCGGATGAAATGGCCAATTGGGCCACTACACTAGGCTTCTTAAAAGCACAAAGTGCAATCCTAAATGCACCAGTCGACATTTCCATGTGGTGTGTGAATTAGAGTTTCGCCTTGTCCGCACATAAATCGACTGTCGTCATATAACACCTTTGACCCACATACAAAACGTGATGTCGCATCAGTAGGAATATAGTCAAGCGGCTGAAAATGTTCAAGTTTTTAGGAGTTAATATGTCATTGGAACAGTGGGACTAGGCAAAACTATCCGTGCAGTAACTAGCGGACTTTGAGGAAATGGTAAAATGTTGTGACGGTTAATCTAGCATTAGTTCGAATCATCCTGAAATGTAGCAACGTTGTATTTAACGCCGCCTCTTCATCACTAGGCACAGAGTGGGAAACCATTCAAACCAGCTGCTTCAGAGGAGTCACGGGAGCACCCCTGGCCAGTGGCGCAGCCAGGATTTTCTTAAGGAAGGGGCCGGCCGAAATTAGATGTGCAGAGGCAGAAAACGCTTTCGGCGCGCGAAGCGGACCGAATATTTTGTTTTTGCGTTGTGAAAACCTCAAAATTTCTTATTTTATACGTGTATTTTGGTTGCTAAGAGGCGGGGCCCCGGCCTCCCCCTTCGCTGCGCCTCTGCCCCTGACACAAGTCTCTTAGCTGACGTGGACATTGCCGCCCTCAATTCCGGAGGACAAACAGGTGCACCGCAAACCACGCCGCAGCGCTACCATATACCAGAGCGATACAGCCCCTCTGTCCTCCAGCTTTCTCATTATTATCCAAATTTGCCCTCCTCTGACGGGCCTTGACCTGACCACTCGCTGCGGACTTGACGCCTGCCCAAATTATTGTCACTTTCAGAGATTGTGTTACCAACAGCAATCACAAAACACTGACTTCACGAATGAATCCAAACATGATGACAAAATAAGCATAGGCATCACTGGGGCCTGAGCATTCTAAAAGTCATCTAGAGGAAATGTCTATTTTTTCCGGTGAGGCGGCGATCATTCTGGGTACTGCCTGGTTCCTCATCGGGTGTAGAGGTCTAATGTATTCATATGCTCCACGCAAAGCCGTCCTGCAGACAATCAGTCATATTGTAGACTGCTCCTAGCATGTAATATATATCATGCAACAAGCTGGGTCATTAGCATAAATAGCATCTCTTTATTCCGGGTCTCGAGTCACGTGAGCATTAAAGCAGTGAGCAAGCAGACGAACTTGCTAAAGGAGCTCTAGCTGCCCATGCGTATTCAATCACGAATTTCTTTGAAGATGATTGCAGTCATTCAGCAGCAGCGTTTTCGCGAGCCTCACCAGAACACATGGATGTAACGCCACTCAGACCAACAATAGGTGCATACATACAAGGTACACGTCAGGTCGATAACTCATCCTCACTAGGCTTATAACTGATGAAGCAAAACTGGCACGACAAGCGCCGGGGTATGACCTGCGCATAACGATACTGCCAGTCATGCAACACATCACTAAGCATATGTCACATCCTGGTAGAGTGGAGGTAATTCGACACACGGGGTAGTTTGTCAATTCAAGCATGTAGCTCGATAGGGAGCGTGGTCGTCTCGGTTGGTTTCTGGTTGGGTAATGAGCAGCCAGAAACTAGTTGTTCTTGATTTATTGCAATGCCATAACATTGGCACGGACAACCAATCAACAACATGCATGTCAGCCGTGTACACATTGTATGCACACACACACACCGGTGTTACCTTGTCAAATTGTCAGCCGTGAGCACATTGCATGCACACACACCCACCCATCGGTGTCACCTTGTCAAATTGTCAGCCGTGTACACATTGTATGTACACACCCACCCATCGGTGTCACCTTGTCAAATTGTCAGCCGTGTACACATTGTATGCACACACCCACCCATCGGTGTCACCTTGTCAAATTGTCAGCCGTGTACACATTGTATGCACACCCACACACCGGTGTTACCTTGTCAAATGGTCAGCCGTGTGCACATTGCATGCACACACACACACACATCGGTGTCACCTTGTCAAATTGTCAGCCGTGTACACATTGTATGCACACACCCCCGCACCTTGTCAAATTGTCAGCCGTGTACACATTGTATGCACACACCCACCCATCGGTGTCACCTTGTCAAATTGTCAGCCGTGTACACATTGTATGCACACACCCACCCATCGGTGTCACCTTGTCAAATTGTCAGCCGTGTACACATTGCATGCACACACACACACCGATGTTACCTTGTCAAATTGTCAGCCGTGAGCACATTGCATGCACACACACACACCGGTGTTACCTTGTCAAATTGTCAGCCGTGTACACATTGTATGCACACACACACACCGGTGTCACCTTGTCAAATTGTCAGCCGTCTACATTGCATGCACACACACACACACCGGTGTTACCTTGTCAAATTGTCAGCCGTGTACACATTGTATGCACACACACACACCGGTGTTACCTTGTCAGATTGTCAGCCGTGTACACATTGCATGCACACACACACACCGGTGTCACCTTGTCAAATTGTCAGCCGTGTGCACATTGTATGTACACACCCACCCATCGGTGTCACCTTGTCAAATTGTCAGCCGTGTACACATTGCATGCACACACACACACCGGTGTTACCTTGTCAAATTGCCAGCCGTGTGCACATTGCATGCACACACACACCCACCCATCGGTGTCACCTTGTCAAATTGTCAGCCGTGTGCACATTGTATGCACACACCCACCCATCGGTGTCACCTTGTCAAATTGCCAGCCGTGTGCACATTGCATGCACACACACGCACCACACACACACACACACACACACACACACACACACACACACACACACACACACACACACACATACGTGTTTACCGTCACTACCGAGGACTATGTCCTGGCGGTCACTAACGAGGACACCCCTTAGTTACCACCTGAGAAGCATCGATTTGTTCTCGGTGATAGGGCATGATCTGCTGAGTAAGATGGAGGGTCAATTTAGGAAGAAGCATCAAATTGTTGGCTCCCAGCGTGGATTGAATTACCGAGGACGTTGGCAAAACCGAGGACGGTGTGTGTCCATACATGTTTATCGTGAATACCGAGGACAATGTGTGTCCATGCATGTTTATCGTGATTTCCGAGGACAATGTGTGTCCACATACATGTTTATCGTGAATACCGAGGACAATGTGTGTCCATACATGTTCATCGTGTACACCGAGGACCGTGGCCTGATGGTCACCAATGGCAACATCCTTTGAGATGTGAAAGCAGTATGTGTGCTATTGATCCTAATAAGTGTATCTGTGCGGTCTTATATGTCTGTGATAATTCCTATTTCGAGTTAATCATGGATTCGTAGCCTAATGTTCAAAATCGTGAAGGGGATGGAGAGGGGAAATGAAAGCGAGGAAATGTACCCAATTGAAAAGCTGTTGGATTCTTGTCACAGTTTAGCGAAAATTGTGGGGTATTTACATCACTGGAGAAGACTTAGATATATCGCTCGTTTAGATATATCTATCGTTTAGATCACGAGTGTACTTTTTATCCGAAAAGCGCCCGAAAAACATCGGAGGACTAATTCCCATGTACGCAAGTTGCACTCTTCTCAGTCTCAATGTCCACGCTCCCTCATGTGACTTTCAGAGAGGCGTTCATTAACTGAGGCGTTGTCAGGATACCATCCTGGGTATGCCACCAGCCAAAACGGCCATCTGTTCGTGGAAAATGAAACGTGAAAAGCATGTCTCAATTTTGTTTTCTCATATGTGTAGAATGTGTGCTTTGCTCGATAGGGATTTGACTTCGATCTGTAGTACACGCCCTATTTTAGTGGATAGTCGTACAGTTGTTTGGGCATTTTTAGTAGGATATGCAGGCATGTAATTACGCCTGGCGTGGGATGTGCTGGTCCTCGCCACGCGGCCATTGCTATGTCAGCTCTGTCGACGCTACTGTTGCCAGTCAGTCGTCTGTTGTGAGCTATGTCCAGTGACCTCTCCCTATTTTTATATCCACTTCAATAACATATAGACAAGACTTAGTTGAGCTGACTGTGCTGTGAGAAGTAACGGTTCAAGATTCACGATGCTAAGTGTGGAGGAAACTATGTCAATGCATTTCGAGGTAAAATATCTCCTAAACACAGAAATATCGTGAAGGGACCAGCTACTTGCGGTTCCATTTTAACTGGCTATAACAAACTATTCAGAAATAATGTATCGTTACATCCTGCCGGCAAGCTGAGCGAATTTAGGCCCACTGGACCAAGGGCGTCGCCACCGGGGGGATGCAGCGAGGACAGTTTCCCCATGCCCTGTGGAAGACGGCGTTTTCCCCCTGACATCTGAGGAGGCACCGTCCCAGAAACGCACAGAAAAGTTGAAGTGCTCTCTAGATGAAAGGCTTCACACTTAGGATCGCCACCATCCAGACAATTAATAATAGATAAAAATCAGAGCTTTTTTTCTGTAGGAAGTCCCACAAAGCTCCAGAGATACAGCAGAAGAGATGGGAAACAATGTCTCTGGGAGAGAGAGCAGGAGTCCACCAGGACGCACGAGGTGACCATTCAGGTAGGCAGAGGTCCGAAACACGGAGGAGTCCCAAAGACGAGAGAGGAGGCATTTCATTTGGAAACGGAGGTCCCAAGGAGAAAAAAATCTAGCGGACTAAAGAGGGTCCTGAAGACGGGCTCGGAGGCCCCCTGAACAGAAGAGAATGCCTCGAAAACTGGCAAGGAGGCCAAAAGAATTAGAGAAGGCTCCTGAGACAGAGAAGTAACCAGTGCGATAAGAGATGGAGTTCCAAGATTCAAGACCCTCAAGACGGGTAGCAACGACACAGCCAAGATTTTCCTAAACGGGACCGACCAAAATTTTACTATCAGGAAACGTAGACTGATTTGGGCGCGCGAAGGCGCCGAAATTTTTTGGTTTTGAATGATGAAAAGTTAAAATGTCTTGCTTAATCTAGTGTATTTTTGTTTACTAAGGGACAGGGCGCCAGGTCTCCGTCCCCTTGGTTGCGCCTCTGACGAGTAGAGCTTGTCCATAATACAACTGGTGTCCGAGGCGTGGGGGGTGGCCTCTTATATAGAGGAGACTCCTGGTTTATGAGAAGAAGCCCACAATAGTGCAACTGGCCCCCAGGACGCAAGGGGAAGCCCAGAAGATCAGGGAGGACCATGGGATATGAGAGACGGCCCCATAACGCGCAAGGAGACATCTAAAACGAACAATGAGACTCCAGGAATTGAGACGAGGCCCTCGAAGACATGAGAGAGGCCCCTAATTTGCTAGAGGAAGCCAATGGAAGATGAGAGGCGATCGCATTGCGCAAGATGATTCCCTGAGATGGTTGGTAGGCACCCAGCCTGGAAGGGCAGGTCCCAGAAAACTGGCAAGGATCCTTCCACCACCTAAAACAATCAGATCAGGTTCGTAAAAGACGGGCGACAGACATGGTAGAAGAAGCCGCGAAATACAGAAGTAGGACCCCAGGATGAAACGGCTGCCACCGAGACGAGTATGGAGCCACCCAGCTTAGACTAGGAGGCTCCTGAGGTGTGGCAGGACGTCCCTAATTTGGAAGGAGAGGCCCTGAGATAGGAAAGGAGGCCATATAATTGCAGAGGAGACCCAGTACTGGCATGGAAGGCCCCCACAGGACTTGAGAAAATACCACTGAGATACCACTGAAAGGAAGCCCTTAAATTGAAAGAATGCCCCAAGGGCAGAAGAGGGGCTCCCAAGCGTGGTAGAGCTTCGCTTTGGAAGAGGAGGCGGAAGAATGGAAAGGAGGCCGCCCCGGATGAAAGGAGGCCCCAAAGACGAGATAATAGGGCAATAAGATAGGAGCGATGGCTCCCGGATGCGACAAGCGGCCCACAAAATGGATCAAAAAGCTCCTCCTAGGAAATAAAAAAGAAGTCCTCTGAGGTAGGACAGTAGGCTGCAAATTTAGAAGCTGACGTTTCTAGGAAATCAAAGTAATTCATCAGTACTCCATCAAGATTGGAAAAGAGGCCCCAAGGATAGAGGAAGTGGCCTCTCGAAGGGAAACTGAGACCAGGAGGATCATCAAAGACGGGCAAGCAAGCCCCCAAGGTAGAACAGGCCCCAAGACAGGTAAGGAGGCCCCATGCACTGAGGAGGATGATAAGACGAAAGAGGAAGCCAGTAGGATTGGAGATGATGTCACCCAAGCCCCCAAGATGGGTAAGAAACATGTATGTTAAAAGACGAAGCCCTGCGACGTGACAGAAGACCCCTAATTTGGAAGGGGAGGACCACGCAATAGAGGAGATTCTCGGCATGGAAGACAAGACACCTAAGACGGGAGAAGAGAACCATGGAATATGAAACTGGCCCCTAGGTTGCATGAGGAGACACTCAACTTGGTAAGGAGTCCCCAAGACATGAAAGGAGCAAAGATCCGAGGACCGGTGGGGGTGGGGGCAAGAGGGACAGCTGCCATCCAGCTCTGAATCTATCCGGCGTTCCCCCATAAGCAGCATTTCGTTCCTTCCCAACCCTCAGTTGTCCGTGCCAAGCGCATGCATTTTTGTAAAAGTATCCAAGCGAAGCTTCCTTCCATTATTTCACGATAGATTAGTCCAGATTTCAGAAGTTCTCCTCAGCGAAAACAAAGACCTTGAGCAATATCAATATATGCTAATAGGGGAAAAAAAACAGCAGAATTGTAAATGTTTCGCAAAATAGAAGCTACTTGAAGAAATCTTTCTCTTTTTGGCGTGGTATCCTATATGGGACGCACACAGTATTCACCATCACATGACGTCATTTAGGACTTCATAGGACTCCCCGGTGACGTTGGGATTAGTCCAAGCTGCGACCCTTAGCAAAAATAAAGCCCGTGACGTAGCCAAGGGAGGGAGTAATGGGCACATCCCCTGGAGCTTGCGTAGGCCCCAGGATTCGGTGCACAGTACCGGCGTCATCGGTTGCAGCCGCTCTCTGACGTTAGCAAGGAGGGCAAACGTATCCTCCTCCAATCACATTCTGGCATTTAAAAAAGGCCACAGGATGCTCCAAGTAACCCATGTTAAAACATCCCATCAAATCCACTGCAGGACCCCTCAAACACGCAAGATACTCCATCTGACCCATTTGGAGACCATTGGTCGTCGATAGGACGCCCATTTTGGTTGATAGAAGGCCACACCAGACCAAATGGAAGCCCCATAATAGATACGGGAAGCCCGTTTTCCATAGGCCATAGTTGACGGACACGATACGCCATCATACCAAGAAGAAGCCCAACCAGACCAAAAAGGGGCCGCATCAGAACCACAGGAAGCCCGAGATGACCAACAGTAGGCACTGTCTGTCGCTACCAGGCTAAAAGAAGGTCCCATCAGACCAAGACGAAAGCTCCGCCAGATCAAGACAAGGCCTAAAATGGCCAAGGAATGCTCTACCAGTCCAATAGGCCTCCATCAGAAGCACAGTAGGTCCCCGATGGTCAATAGAAGACCCTGCTTAACGATAGGAGGCCCAACCAGACACATAGGAACCCCATCAGGGAGATATCAGGCACCGTTCGTCGATAGGCTACACCATACGATCTACAGGAGGCCCCATCAGACGAAAAGGAGGTCCATTAAAAGCACTGAAGGTTACAGATTGTCAACAGTGGCTCCTGTTGATGGCTAGGTGGCCCAAATAATACTTAATAGATAATAACAGACTTAACAAGAACCCCAAGGATCAAACCGGGTTGAGCCCGTAAAGGGAAGATACTACCATCGTGGACAAAAGATTATCAGCGCCACAACCAATACCACATTCTATATTCCAAAGAAACTATCCACCAACATCCTATACACCTACCAATCCTTATCTAGCCGTGTTCACTCAATCCCGCATAACACACGCGTGGATCGAGTACTCCATTAATTGATTTCAGCTCCATCCATGGCTGCTTAGAGAGTGATTGCCTGGCACAGTACCCGTCTGAAAAGTCATTGCATTCAAGTCGCTTTTGGGCGAAAATTGTCCAGGTCCAATTGTGGAATTTGGGGGCATCATATCCCCCGCAGGTGCCGTAATACTTATATCACTGAAGATAAAAAAGTTAGGGTCTACAATACCGTGAATGCTATCGCTACGACCATAACTGTACTTTTGAACTGAAAATAGCCGGAAAAAATATCGGAAGTACTAGTCTACATGCCCCTCTTCTCAGCACAGTCCATGCTCGCTTCTGTCATTTTCCGAGATAACTGCATTCACAATGGCGTAGCCAGGTTTCAGCTCTGGGAATTCCCCGAGCCGCAAGGGCTATGGGTCCGGTGAAAGTTAAATGTCAAGCACCTGTCTCAAACCATAGGAGTGTTTTGGTCAGGAGCATAGAAAATGCATTTTGCTCGATAAGGATTTGATTTGAATTCGTAACGAACTTGTCGTTTTATAATTTAGTCGTGCAATTTATCACCATTGTTAGCTTTTATCATGGACGTCGCCACCGCTGGTGTATTTTGGATCCGGGCTCCACCTGCTATTATTTGGTGTGGTCTGATCAACTTCGGGAAAATGCGGTATTTGATAACAGCGATGGAAACCTTTCGACAACTCTTGGGTGGGTCCAGTTCACTGGAGGATACAGCTGACGAATTGACAGGGGCCAAACCGCCCCATTTTCACTGCAACCTACATCCAAAATCATGGATGGAGAAGGTAGAAGAAAAAAATTATTGGTGGGGCCCAATGCATCGAGGCGATGTGTGTTGCCAATTTGGTTGATAGGGCCCTCCTCACATGGTCCCATGTTGAGAGAACAAAGTGTTGGTGGGACGGAGGTAAAGGTGGTCGGACTGAGACTACACCAAAAATGTAGGAAACTCAACACATGCATATGGTTTCATTTCTCCTCGGATTTATAGCACTGCACTTTGAACTTGGAAATGGAAGACATGAGAAACTACAGAAATAATTGAAAATTATGAATACTTGACGACAGTAGCAATAATTGAACATGAACAAATTTAGATCCCGTCCTTTGTGCACTAGGGTGTGCCCCTAACAATCAAGCAAAACGAATCCTTCGGGATGCATTTCACTTCAATTAGCCTTGGCAACGCAAGAATGCATGTACAATTGCACGTCGATCCGACAAAATTTAGAGGTGGCGACAAAGGCAGTCTTTTTGCTATCGTAGCTTACGGGTTTTAAACAAAAGGTGCGTGGGCCCGTAGCAGCTTTTTTACAACAAGAGAGCTGAGCAAACGACATTAGCACATTATGTGCATCGAAGTTCCGTCGGTTTTTGGTCAACCTGTGAATGTTGTATGACTTCAATTGTTAAGTTATCCGCTTCGTTTTAGATCCTCCTTCTGGGTAGTGACAACGTACACTGCGCATGGCAAAAAGTGTGCAATAACGGTCATGGATAACGTCGGACAGCTTCCCCATGGCATGCTTGATGGCAAGCATGCATGGCATGCTTCTTGTTGGGCACAATTGATATCGGCAGCCGGCTTAGCCCCGGGGAAACCTCACTTCATGTGCCGTCTTTGGGGGCATGCTTTGTGAACGTGCTCACGACATCGCGCCGGGGTGCAAGTACGAGCGGATAACTTAGTAATCGCAACTCGTACAACTTTTGTCGGCATACAAAGAAAAAGACGAAACTTGAGTGTACATAACGTGTTGAGGTCATTTCTCTAGCTATCTTATTTAGAACGTTGCAGTGGGCCAAGATCCTTAGATATACACCTTGTAAGTTGGGGTGACAAAAAGCGACGTATGTAACGACCTCTAAATTTTTTCGGATCGACCTGTAATTGTGTGCGAAAATGTGTCCCGCTAAAGATGGTCGAAACAAGATGTAACCCGAGCGATTTAATTTTCGGTTGTTTGTTGGTTTCGGTTGTTGTTTTTGTCTTCTATTCTCGTTTTTTTTGGGGGGGGGGGGCCTTCCAATGGGACACCTAATTGTGCACGAACACATTTAGATTTTCCGTAAACACGCCGGTTTTTGCGTATTTCACGTGGTTTCTTCGTATAATTTCAAATAGAATCAAAGGAATCTTCCGATGTTTTCATACGATTTATAGCAGATGTACCATTGTCACGCGAAGTCTTTAAAAAAAAGCGCAGCACCTGACTGCCTTCAGGAATTTCGCGTTTAAGCAAAGGAAGAAGCTCAGCTGACTGTTTTTTTGTACAAAGTCGCACGCGAAACGCACAGAATATGTAAACTTCTGGTTTGAGCTGGAATTATATGGATAATATTGCATTATCCATAGTTTGGTATGCTGATATAGGAACACACCACGATTATCAATGTCTGTGAGTCTCAAGGATGTCAGCTTGCGGAGCTCAACGTGTTCATGAGCAACATTATGAAGTCTAGAATTAAGAGCAAGCAAACATTTGACGCCAATATGCCCACTGCAAAATCGTTACATTCTCAAAGTATATTGGAGAGATCGAGATGAAGCTGCCCGCCTTCACTCCGCACCAGAGGCGCGATATAGAGGGAAGGACACTTGGGCATGCACCCCCATCCATGGAAGTGCGGCGACTCTCTGACCGGGAAAAAGCACCCACGATAGGCTGCGATGCACTATGTCCCCCCACCCGCTTAACAATTTTTTTCAAGCAAAAGATGTCTCTATCAGAGGAATATGTACGTCTTTAGAAGAAAACAGCCTCCTGAGAGGAATAGATGCCCTTTTGATATGTACCGGTGCACCCATTCAACCTCCCCAGCTCAACAAATTGTCACCCCCCCTATGGACTTTGAGAGTTGTCCTATCCGAGGAAATGGTGCCCCTCTAAACGATTCCAAACGCCCTAACTACACACAGTTGTACGCGTTGATGAAAGAAGAGCATGGTCCGAGCGTGGCGTTGATATTTTGTAATTACTCCGAATGATGGCTCTTTAAAGGTTTGGGAATATTTCTCTATTTGGCCTGTCTTGAGTCAATGACCAACGATCGTGGCCCGAAATTTGTTCAAGATATGCAAAACAGATGTATATGAAGGTACTATAGTTTCGTATCTGTGTCTACTCATTCGGCAGCTATCCCGGAAAAACCTGAGGACGTGGGGCGGGGATCTCGAGAGAGCCTCACCCTGGGCCGGAGAGAGTACTACATGAGCGTAATACCATAATTCCACTGCAAGCACAAGCAAAAGATAAACCTAATGGTTTTCTACGCTTCCTAAAAAATCTCATTCGTACCATCTACGAATTGTACGACCTCTTCCGTGCTTCACGCTGTTAAATATGCCACATTTAACCTAAAACGACTCGTAATTCGGAGATAATCGTGTCATTTTGGTATCAAATGAGTCTGGGAAAATTACGTGACTTTAAAGGTAAAGGGAACTTCACTAAATGCATGGGCGATATTGCCCCTTTGGCGGGCGTACCCATAGACCATGATGTCTTAAAAAAACTGATATGGCATACTATGTTTTCTTCATTTTTATTTTATTTTATTGGTAGGCACGGTTGGTACGGTTGGTAGGCACCCAGCTTAGAAGAGTTAGTTAGTTAGTTACTTATTTGGGGTTAAAGGGCGCATCGACTGCAATGGTCATATAGCTTAGAAGAGCAGGTCCCCGAAAACTGGCAAGGATCCTCCCACCACCTAAAACAATCAGATCAGGTTCGTAAAATACGGGCGACAGAGATGGTAGAAGAGGCCGCGAGATACGGAGTAGGGCCCCAGGATGAAACGGATGCCACCGAGACGAGTATGGAGCCACCCAGCTTAGACTAGGAGGCTCCTGGGGTGCGACAGGATGTCCCTAATTTGGAAGGAGAGGCCCCGAGATAGGAAAGGAGGCCATATAATTGAAGAGGAGACCCCAATACTGGCATGGATGTCCCCCACAGGACTTTGAGAAAATGCCACTGAGATACCACTGAAAGGAAGCCCTTAAATTGAGAGAATTCCTCAAGGGAAGAAGAGGAGCTCCCAAGCGTGGTAGAGCTTCACTTTGGAAGAGGAGGCGGAATAATGGAAAGGAGGCCGCCCCCGGATAAAAGGATGCACCAAAGACGAGATAAGAGGGCAATCAGATAGGAGGGATGGCTACCGGATGCGACAAGCAGCCCAGAAAGCGGATCAGAAAGCTCCTAGAAAATCAAAAGTCCTCTGAGGCAGGACAGATGGCTGCAAATTTAGAAACTGACGTTTCTAGGAAAAAGTAATTCATCAGTACTCCATCAAGATTGGAAAGGAGGCCCCAAGGATAGAGGAAGTGGCCTCTCGAAGGGGAAATGAGACCCCGGAGGAGCCTCAAAGACAGGAAAGCAAGCCCCCAAGATAGAAAAGGCCCCAAGACAGGTAAGGAGGCCCCAGGCACTGAGGAGGTTTATAAGACGAGAGATGAAGCCAGTATGATTAGATATGATGTCCTCCAAGGCACAAGGGGAAGCCTCCAATATGGGTAAGAAACATTTAGGTTAGAAAACGAAGCCCTGCGACGTGACAGAAGACCCTTAATTTGGAAGGGGAGGACCATGCATTAGAGGAGACTCCCGGCATGGAAGACAAGACATCTAAGACGGGAGAAGAAAAACATGGAATATGAAACTGGACCCGAGGTTGCATGAGGAGAAACTCAATTTGGTAAGGAGTCCCCAAGGCATGAAAGGAGCAGAGATCCGAGGACCGGTGGGGGTGGGGGCAAGAGGGACAGCTGCCATCCAGCTCTGAATCTATCCGGCGTTCCCCAATAAGCAGCATTTCTTCCTTTCCCAACCCTCAGTTTTCCCTGGGAAGCGCATGCTTTTCTTTCATATCCAAGCGAAGCTTCCTTGCATTATTTCACGATAGATTAGTCCAAATTTCAGAAGTTCTCCTCAGCGAAAACAAAGTCCTTGAGCAATATCAATACATGCTACTAGAGGGAAGCAGCAGAATTGTAAATGCTTCGCAAAATGGAAGTTACTTGAAGAAATATTTATCTTATTGGCGTGGTATCCTATATGTGACGCACACCATATTCATCATCAAATGACGTCCTTCAGGACTTCATGGGACTCCCCGGTGACGTTGGGGCCCAAGCTGCAACCTTTAGCAAGAATAAGGCCCGTGGCGTAGCTAAGGGACGGAGTAATGGGGACATCCCCCTGGAGCTTGCGTAGGCCCCAGGATTTGTTGCACAGTACCGGCGTCATCGGTTGCAGCCGCCCTCTGACGTTAACCAGGAGGGCAAACGTATCCTCCTCCAATCACATTCTGCCATTTAAAAAGGCCACAGGATGCTCCAAGTAACCCATGTTAAAACATCCCATCAAATCCACTGCAGGACCCCTCAAGCACGAAAGATACTCCATCTGACCCATTTGGAGACACTTGGCCGTCGATAGGACGCCCATTTTGGTTGATAGAAGGCCACACCAGACCAAATGGAAGCCCCATAATAGATACGGGATGCCCGTTTTCCATAGGAGGCCATAGTTGACGGACACGAGACCCCATCATACCAAGAAGAAGCCCAACCAGACCAAGAAGGGACCGCATCAGAACCACAGGAAGCCCTAGATGACCAACAGTGGGCACTGTCTGTCGCTACCAGACTAAAAGAAGGTCCCATCAGACCAAGACGAAAGCTCCGCCAGATGAAGACAAGGCCTAAAAAGGCCAAGGAATGCTCTACCAGTCCAATAGGCCTCCATCAGTAACACAGTAGGTCCCCGATGGTCAATAGAAGACCCTGCTTAACGATATGAGGCCCAACCAGACACATAGGAACCCCATCATGGATATATCAGGCACAGTTCGTCGATAGGCTGCACCATACGATCTACAGGATGCTCCATCAGACGAACAGGAGGTCCATTAAAAATACTGATGGTCACAGATTGTCAACAGTGGCTCCTGTTGATGGCTAGTTGGCCCAGATAATATGCTTAATAGATAATAACAGACTTAATAAGAACCCCAGAGATCCAACCGGGTTGAGCCCGTAAAGAGAAGATACTACAAGCATGGACAAAAGACTATCAGCGCCCCAACCAATACCACATTCTATATTCCAAAGAAACTATCCACCAACATTCTATACACCTACCAATACTTATATAGCCCTGTTCACTGAATCCTGCATAACACACGCGTGGATCGAGTACCCCATCAATTGTTTTCAGCTCCATCCATGGCTGCTTAGAGGTGTCTGTACCATGTACACCTAATAGCACAAATCTCATCCCATCCACCACTAATTATAATACAAAAACAAGATTTTGCAACCTAACGCATTTCTCCACCATATTTTTAGGTACACTCAATCAGGGACTCCCCACAACATCAGCAGTCAGCCTATTCTAATGATCAACCGTCCTTTGATTGAAAAACCTGAAACTCTCCTATACTTGAAGGAGTACATATGTAATGCCGTAAGCCTTTCTCCATATTCTCTATATTCGCACTTGAACAAATTTTCAAGTCTTGCTGTCTAGCATGTGGGATTACATTGGTTCGGTGGCCCTCTGATCATATTTGTCCCACTCCTTCAGGGAGATGTCCTGGTTATGCCACTGTATGAGCTCATAACTTGTGTATAGTTAGCGAGCATTTATAAGGCAAATTATAAAAGCGGTTGTTGCGTGGAGATTGATATCTTTTCTCACAAATGTTTCACATTTATCCGTTTATTTTGATCTGCTACAATCACAGGATCTCTTGCAGCGAAGGAGATTAGTTTCAGTAGAGGGTTCTGCCATAGGGGAGGGGGAGGAAGTTGGACACCGGTTCAACCCACTTTTCGGAGTGAGTGAAACACAATGTATATCGTCCCACACACCTTTGCGGAGGTGGCCTATGAGCCTTCGAAATATGGACCCATCATCGCTACGTGCCCACGGCGTGGAAGGGCCGTGTCTTCACATATTTCTGATTGCAGGCCAAAGCGGAAAATCTGGAGGCAGTCCAATGCGCTTCCTGACTCAGCCACCGCGGGGGAGAGGCGGGGGAAGTTTCCCCTTGCCGTGAGGGGGGTGGGAGGGGCGTCGCAAAGTTGTGGTGGAACAAGTGATTGCGAGGCACAGTATCCGTCTGAAAAGTCATTGTATTCAAGTCGCTTTTGGGCGAAAATTGTCCAGGTCCAACTGCGGAATTGGGGAGAGGGGGGGGGGTCATATCCCCCGCAGCTGCCGTAATACTTATACCACTGAAGAGAAAAAAAAAGTTAGGACCTACAATACAGTGAATACCATCGCTACGACCATAACTGTACTTTTTAACTGAAAATAGCCGGCAAAAATATCGAAGTACTTGTCTACATGCCCCTCTTCTGAGCACAGTCCATGCTCGCTTCTGTCATTTTCCGAGAGAACTGCATTCACAATGGTGTAGCCAGGTTTCAGCTCTGGGAATTCCGCGAGCCGCAAGGGCTATGGGTCCGGTGAAAGTTCGATGTCAAGCACCTGTCTCAAACCATAGGAGTGGTTTTGGTCAGGAGCATAGAAAATGCACTTTGCTCGATAAGGATTTGATTTGAATTCGCAACGAACTTGTCGTTTTATAATTTAGTTGTGCAATGTATCACCATTGTTAGCTTTTATTATGGACGTCGCCACCGCTGGTGTATTTTGGATCCGGCCTCCACCTGCTATTATTTGGTGTGGTCTGATCAACTTCGGGAAAATGCAGTATTTGATAACAGCGGTGGAAACCTTTCGACAACTCTTGGGTGGGTCCAGTTCACTGGAGGATACAGCTGACCAATTGACAGGGGCCAAACCGCCCCATTTTCACTGCAACCTACACCCAAAATCATGGATGGAGAAGTTAGAAGAATAAAAAATTATTAGTGGGGCCCAATGCATGGAGGAAATGTGTGTGTGTGGAGGCAGTCCAATGCGCTTCCTGACTCAGCCACCGCGGGGGAGAGGCGGGGGAAGTTTCCCCTTGCCGTGAGGGGAGTGGGAGGGTTGTCCCAAAGTTGTGGTGGAACAAATGATTGCGAGGCACAGTATCTGTCTGAAAAGTCATTGCATTCAAGTCGCTTTTGGCCGAAAATTGTCCAGGTCCTATCCCCAATTGTGGAATTTGGGGGTCCTATCCCCCGCAGCTGCCGTAATACTTAAACCACTGAAGAGAAAAAAAGATAGGGCCTACAATACCGTGAATATCTCTATCGTTATCGCTACGACCATAACTGTACTTTTTTACTGAAAATAGCCGGAAAAAATATCGAAGTACTAGTCTACATGCCCCTCTTATCAGCACAGTCCATGCTCGCTTCTGTCATTTTCCGAGAGAACTGCATTCATAATGGCGTAGCCAGGTTTCAGCTCTGGGAATTCCGCGAGCCGCAAGGGCTATGGGTCCAGTGAAAGTTAAATGTCAAGCACCTGTCTCAAAACACAGAAGTGGCTTTGGTCAGGAGCATAGAAAATGCATTTTGCTCGATAAGGATTGAATTCGTAACGAACTTTGCGTTTTATAATTTAGTCGTGCGATTTATCACCACTGTTAGCTGTTATCATAGACGTCGCCACCGCTGGTGTATTTTGGATCCGTGCTCCACCTGCTGTTATTTGGTGTGGTCTGATCAACTTCGGGAAAATGCGGTATTTGATAGCAGCGGTGGAAACCTTTCGACAACTCTTGGGTGGGTCCAGTTCACTGGAGGATACAGCTGACCAATTGACAGGGGCCAAACCGCTCCATTTTTACTGCAACCTACACCCAAAAGCATGGATGGAGAATATGGAAGAAAAAAATATTGGTGGGGCCCCATGCATGGAGGCAATGTATGTTGCTAATTTGGTTGATAGGGCCCTCCTCACATGGTCCCATGTTGAGAGAACAAAGTGTTGGTGGGACGGAGGTAAAGGTGGTCTGACTGAGACTACACCAAAAATGTAGGGAACTTAACACATGCATATGGCCTCATTTCTCCTCTGATTTATAGCACTGCACATTTTTAACTTGGAAATGGAAGACATGAAAAACTACAGAAATCATTGAAAATGATGAATACTTGACGACAGTAGCAATAATTGAACATGAACAAATTTCGATCCCGTCCTTTGTGCACTAGGGTGTGCCCCTAACAATCAAGCAAAACAAATCATTCTGGATGCATTTCACTTCAATTAGCCTTGGCAACGCAAGAATGCATGTACAATTGCACGTCGATCCGACACAATTTAGAGGTGGCGACAAAAGCAGTCTTTTTGCCATCGTAGCTTACGGGTTTTAAACAAAAGGTTCATGGTCCCGTAGCAGCTTTTTCACAAGAGAGCTGAGCAAACGACTTTAGCACATTATGTGCGTCGAAGTTTCGTCGGTTTTTGGTGAACCTGTGAATGTTGTATGACTTCAATTGTTAAGTTATCCGCTTGGCTTTAGACCCTCGTTCTGGGTAGTGACAACGTACACTGCGCATGGCAAAAAGTGTGCAATAACGGTCATGGATAAAGTCGGACAGCTTCGCTTCTTGTTGGGCACAATGGATATCGGCAGCCGGTTTGGCCCCGGGGAAACCTCACTTCATGTGCCAACTTTGGGGGCATGCTTTGTGAACGTGCTCACGACATCGCGCCGGGGTGCAAGTACAAGCGGATAACTTAGTAATCGTAACTCGTACAACTTTTGTAGGCATACAAAAAAAGACGAAACTTTAGTGTACATAATGTGTTGAGGTCATTTTTCTAGCTATCTTATTTAGAACGTTGCAGTGGGCCACGATCCATAGATATACACCTCGTAAGTTGGGGTGACATAAAGCGACATTTGCAACGACCTCTAAATTTTGTCGGATCGACCTGTAATTGTGTGCGAAAATGTGTCCCGCTAATGATGATCGAAACAAGATGTAACTCGAGCGATTTAATTTTCGGTTCTTTGTTTGTTTCGATTGTTATTGTTTTTGTCTTCTATTCTCGTTTTTTTCGGGCCTTCCAATAGGACACGTAATTGTGCACGTATACATTTAGATTTTCCGTAAACACGCCGGTTTCTGCGTATTTCACGTGGTTTCTTGGTATAATTTCAAATGGAATCAGAGGAATCTTCCGATGTCTTCATACGATTTATAGCAGATGTACCATTGCCACGCGAAGTCTTTAAAAAAGCGCAGCACCTGACTGCCTTCAGGAATTTCGCGTTTAAGCAAAGGAAGAAGCTTAGCTGACTGTTTTTTTGTGCAGTCGCACGCGAAACGCACAGAAAATGTAAACTTCTGGTTTGAGCTGGATTTCTATGGATAATATTGCATTATCCATAGTTTGGTATGCTGATATAAGAACACACCAGCTTATCAATGTCTGTGAGTCTCAATGTGAATGTCAGCTTACGAAGCTCAACGTGTTTATGAGCAACATTATCAGGTCCAGAAATAATAGCAAGCAAAATTTTGACGCCAATATGCCCACTGCAAAATTGTCACATTATCAAAGTATATTGGAGAGATCGAGATGACGCTGCCCGCCTTCACGGGGCTACTCCGCACCAGAGGCGCGATATAGAGGGAAGGACACTTGGGCATGTACCCCCATCCATGGAAGTGTGGCGACTCTCTGACCGGGAAAAGCACCAACGATAGGCTGCAATGCACTATGTCCCCCACCCGCTTAGCATATTTTTAAAAGCAAAAGATGTCTCTATCAGAGGAATAGGTACGTCTTTAGAAGAAAAGAGCCTCCTGAGAGGAATAGATGCCCTTTTGATATGTACCGGTGTACCCATTCAACCTCCCCGGCTCAACAAATTGTCAGTCTAAGGTGCCCCCCCCAATGGACTTTGAGAGTTGTTCCTATCCGAGGAAATGGTGCCCCTCCAAACGATTCCAAACGCCCCTAACTATACACAGTTGTACGCGTTGATGAAAGAAGAGCATGGTCTGGGCGTGGCGTTGATATTTTGTAATTACTCCGAATGATGGCTCTTTAAAGGTTTGGGAATATTTATATATTTGAACCGTCTTGAGTCAATGACCAACGATCGTGGCCCGAAATTTGTTCAAGATATGCAAAGCAGAGGTATATGAAGGTACTACAGTTTCGTATCTGTGTCTACTCATTCGGCAGCTATCCCGGAAAAACCTGAGGACGTGGGGCGGGGATCTCGAGAGAGCCTCATCCTGGGCCGGAGAGAGTACTACATGAGCGTAATACCATAATTCCACTGCAAGCACAAGCAAAAGATAGACCTAATGGTTTTCTACGCTTCCTAGAAAGACCAGTTCGTACCATCTACTAATAGTACGACCTCTTCCGTGCTTCACGCTGTTAAATATGCCACATTTTACCTAAAACGACTCGTAATTCGGAGATAATCGTGTCATTTTGGTATCAAATGAGCCTCTGGGAAAGTGAATTTGAATAATCAAATGAGCCTCTTCTGGGGTACGCCCTTTGGCGGGCGTACCCCATACACCATTATATCTTACAAAAACTGATATGGCAAAAACTGGTACTAATCAACGCATCAACGGCTTGAATACCTCGTGTAGTGTTCTAGAAAAAACCGGAAAGCTTAGCTGTTCGCACCAAAACCGTCTTCTCCTATTTGTCCAAGTCATTACGTTCGCAGTAATTAAAAACATCCAGTAGAGTTCGCAAGCTAGAACCAACAAGTCTTCCTCTAACTGAACCCGTTTAATTTCAAAGGCCATTATACACGTGCTTTCCACGACACTCCTCATTATATTTGACAAGACCTTAGCCACTATTTCACTATAACTATGTTTGCTATCAATGTTACTACTCCACGACGATGCGCTATGAAAACACTCCTCTTCCTTTTGCTTCATTTATGTAATCTACGATCATGTTCCCCAGGCCCGACGAGAAGAAAAGGGGAAAATTACTTGGAAAATCCAGAAGCCGAAATAGCTTTGCTATTCATCTTACCCTTAAGCACATGTAGACAGTCTTCACTTGTAGTACGACCATTGCAGGAGTTCTTTCCATTTTGGTTAATTTGGGGAAATCTATAGAGGTCAGATTGTCCTCGATTCGCCGATAGCTATTACCTGTATGACATGTAGACTCATATAGAACTGGAGACAAAAGCAGTCAGTGCCATATTGTTTTAGTCATTTAATATAATGTTTTCTTTTCTCCTCTCCCTGACCTCTGCTTTACTGCTTCTGATGCCACTCGCTCGAATGGCACGCGTGATCACCTCTAGCTTCAAATCAAAACCGTAAACATTGTCCCGTATACGCTGTCGTTAGTATTATTCACTTTTAATCTCTGCACACGCACTGTAAATGACAAGTCATCATTGAGAAGGATATTGTTAAGTCACCATAATCCAGGTCCCTTCGCATATGTATACAGTATAATTCCAAAATTTACTTGGCTGTGATTGGTACATTATGACCTGTGTGGAGATTTACTCTGAAGACTATTGTATTTAGACGCTGAAGCATCTGATTACCGACCAAATTCGACTATCAAAAAGGTGCATCACATTTGAAGTGAACTGATATTCTTGGACGTTTGGCGTGAAAAACATCCCAGAACTGCTAGGTATACCTGGCGGTGACGTAGCTCTTTTCAATTAATTCAACAATCAAGAATTGCGTACGTGTTCAGTCATAGTTATTTGGTATTTGTGTCCGCTTTCCTGCTTAGACGGACATTTGTTCAATCTAATCTGAAGTTAAATTATTCAATTATTTTTAGGTTAGGCGGACAAAATGGCCAGCCAAAAATAAACGTTTGCTCCTGTGGGAAGGATTTGATTTGTGAATATCAATTCATCTGTGTTGCATAGAGTTGCGTTTCACGAAAGCTATTCTTTCCATTGTCACCACAATTCTGCACTGTAATTGGTGAAGTTCGCTCGCGAACACATAAAAACTGATATCGATTTTATATGTGGCAAAACGACACCCCAGCAGCTGATTGCTATTGCCCAGGGTTGGGCTAGGCTTAGTCTGACATGAAGCAAGCTTGCCACAGGTGTGGATAATATTTTGCTGAAACAATCTACATAACTACGTGCTGATTTAGTACACTTCTTCGCTAGCCAGGATCCGGCAAAGGCGGCGGATTAATTCTTCCTTGGGAGGGGGGTGATGGGGAAGCATCATTCAAAATCGTTCAAGACTTACCACACTTTTGGTTCGCTTAACTGTAACCCTCGCACGCTCCGGAGCGGATCTTCGTCGTTAAAGTTCATGAAACTGGATGAACAGATGCAACTGCGCCTCCCACTTCATCAAAGTTAAAGACAGATAATGTGGTGACCGTCAGGTGTTGCAATAGGGTTATGATGGAGTTCAGTATTTAATTCATGCAGTGCGAAACTCCCAAAGTCCGAAAGCCTCGAAACAATCAGTCTATCTATCTCGGCCTAAAACCCGAAGACCTCAGAAGCTGAAAAAGATCATCCGAGGTACAGCTCGGCCCCGTATCCTTTAATCCACCTTTAATCACTTTGGAAAGCAAACCTATGTATGCACATTAGCTCAGCTGATTAGTTTCAGCAAGCGAGGAAGTATTATCATTACACTAGAATCTGGTTTGCTTCCACCATGAATGAAGGATGTCTCATCCCATCAATAGTCCCAAACTGTATCGTCTTCAAATTGCAATGGGTGTCCTGCAACAACCTAGTATGATGATGATAATTTTTGTTCAGGAATCTGAACAAAGTCCTTCGTTGTCAGCGCGACGTACTCCCCGGGTATTAAACGGTGGAACATTAACTTAGAGGTAATATATTAACCCTTCTCGTCATTCCGGCAAGATCCTCACACACCGTCACGGGCGAGGGGTGGGGGCTCATTACATTACCATCTAATTTCCAAACTAAGCGTCGCACGAAACCGGAAGATGTGTCATCGGAAAGCGCTCTACGAATATGACTAGGAACCACCCGCAGCACTTTATCATCTCAAAGTGTGACGTCAACAGGGGGTATTTGTGGTCACAATTGACGTCAAGTTGTATGCTCTGGGGAGTTTATTTGGTATATTTTAAAGACAAAACTTGCTTGGAATCAGAAAAGGGCGACGAAATGGACCGTGATCCCAACATTTTCGCGCATTCCAAAATACAACGTTTTTATTTCAAAGATGTTGAGTTTTCGACTTTATTTATTTTGTTTGTGTGTAATTGATAGAACACACCGAGAAACTTTGTTTTAAGTAGGATAAGCCCCATAGAAATTGCTTAACTTAGCAAGAATCTCCGATATTTATCCCTAATAGCAAATATGCAAAACAAGTAAGTCATCAAAAACGCAAGATTCCAAAAATTCCTCTGGGGTACCTTGTTGCATCTCTAAAAGTAAGCAATCGCTGAAAGTTTCATTCAAACATCTTCACCCGTTAAAGCGTGACGACTGGTTGAACACTTTTGAAGGTGACCTCACTTGACATTAATTATCTCGAGACCGTGAACGACCTGACCTTAACATTTTCACGAAGCATGTCAAATTGATGTAGGAACAGGTATGCCAATATTCGGCCCGCTGTTGCACGCTTTTTTTTTTTACTATCCGCGGAAAACCTAATGGGGGTATAAAAATATCCCCCGATACTGCACGGGTTAAGATGCAAACCGAAAGATGTTTTAAACGTACTTCGCCTAAGTACGTAGGGCACCAGATGTTCTCACCCTCGGTTACCTAGTTCTCTCACCCTCTAATGCCTAGTTACAAAGTGTGGCCCATACTATCTGTCCTAACTCTTAACCTCCAAACCGTAGTCCTATCCCATCTCATTAGAATGGTAGAAGTATGTCTAACCGAAGCGCCAATCCATTTGCAAGAACATATTTTCCCGAACGCGTGTGCCGGCCGCCCGCCGCAAGCCGAGTCAGCCGTGGCCAAGCGGCGCGGACGCCTCACTCCGGCACCCTGCCGACCTTGCACCAAGTTGCAAACCTGGGTGGTGTCAGGCTGCAAACATGAGCGCGTCACATCTCCACTGCAACTTTCGGCTTGCTCACACTTTATCTACGTAGTACACACACACACTCCTGCTGGACACACACGGTCACATATATGGTTAAAACCGAGGATAGCGAGAAAACCCGGCAGGGGACTGGTAAGCATCTGACAATGCTTCAGACGAAGTTTGAATACCGAGGACGTCAAAAACGTCCTCGGTATACACCCAACGTCCTCGGTTCCCAGGTGTGCAAACAGAAAATGGCCTCGGTATGCACGATGTACAAGTGCACACACACACACACACACACACAAACACACACACACACACATATATGTATATAAATATATATATATATATATATGTAAATATATGCACGTATACATATATGTATATACATATATATATATATATATATATATATATATATATATATATATATATATATATATATATATATTATATCTATATAGAAAGTGTTGTTTAAAATGTGTCATGCGATTATGTAAATGACCCAGTTATAATTTGTGAAGCTGTCGAATGCGATTATATGTCATTCATTTCAATACCTTGTCTTGAAAATGACCTAGACTTAGGTCAAAACGTCGACTAATATATAACAAGCTTTCGATATATTTTACCTGGGCATAGGGACAATGCCAAGCGGCTGATTCGAAAACTGGAACAAACGAAACGGAAGGTGATGAACGACGACGAGTTGCGGCTTTGGCAATTCCCGGCAGTCCGGGGTACTTGTATGGTAATGTAAAGGTACTTGCATGGTAATGTAAGGTGAATTCCCACAAACCAGGAACCCCGATAAGACCCGACAAATCCCAAATACCAACACCGATCTACCATGCCGCCAAAAAGCATAATTTTGTCACCATACCGTATCTATCAACTGACTATACTCCCCGTAGCACTAACGAAATTGCGGACATCTTGAAGGCACGCAAGTCTAAGGGTTACTTGGCTTCGCTTGCTGTCGAAAGCCTATTGACAAATGTTCCGGACCAGCGCACTATCGACGTCATACTGCACTATGCATACCACCATGAGCATCTTTCGGCGCCGAAACTACCCCAGACGTTCATGGAGCGTCTTCTCCGGCCTTGCACCTCTGAGGCCACATTCAGGTGTCCCGATAGTAATTTGTACCTGCAGTTTGATGGCGTGGCCATGGGGTCATATTCGCGCAGGCATGCATTTGCCAGGTTGCTCGTTACGCGGAACATTCGATCTGGCATGCAATAGCAATACATTAGCGACATATTCCTTGACATAGACAGTCACGACTAACTGGAATCTCACCGTCAGAGAGTGATCGACATGTCATGACTGAACTGTACAGTATAACACAGTGTGGGCAACAGGCCTTGACGTTCCTTGACGTCCTGATCGACACGTCTGACGGAGACTGTGTGACGGATGTACACAAGAAGCCCACGGACGAGGGCAGATACATGAATGGAGGTGGTGACTGCTCGGACTCATATAAAAAGGTATAATTTTGGCCTATGTGTGGAGTAAAACTAATAATTACTCTACATGGCCACTCTTAGATCGCAAGCTGGGCAGGATCAGACAAGTTCTGATAAACAACGGATATAGAAACACCGACTTTGAATCTGTGATAGAAAAACTACTGAGTGACCATCTACGAAGAGACAGAATTCCACATCAGTGTCCTGGCGATGTTAAGGTGTTCTATAAGAGTACCTTGGCGCCCGCATGGAGAACGGATGAGAAAGTAATCCGTCTCATGGTTGAACGCCACTGCCGACCCACCAACACAGATGAGAGGCTGAGATTGGTTATTCGTTAGAAGAACCCACGAACTTCATATCTTGTGATAAAGAATACTTTCAGCCAGACTCAATCATCATTGACGCAAACCAATGCAGTATGCAAATATAATTGTACTGCTGGGGCTCCAAAATCCACCAAGTACACTACAATGATATGACCACGGCGACTTTGAGTCGGCGCCTGACCATGCACCTGGAGGAGGGGCACCAGAAATCCACATGTGCGACCACCACAGCACCACTTTCACTAGAAACACGTTCACAGCCGTCACCACCACTCTAGCACGGAGCACTGATCACAGGCGTCTTTCAACATTAGAAACCATACTCATCAGAGAAACATCACCGCTCAATCAACATTCAGAACAAGCACATGACACTGATCCTTCTGTATGATACCCGTATGGTCGGGTGGGACCCGACCTGTCAATGGCTAGACATCTGGCTAGACATCTGGTGCTGTGTCTAGACATCTGGCATCTGGTCATCTGGTCATATCTAGACATCTGGCAGATGTCAATGGCTAGACATCTGGTGCTGTTAGTTGGCACGTCCTTCTTGAAAGTGAAATTAAAAGCATGCCTCCGAAAATCCTTGCCTGGAGCTGCTCCCAGGCAACCTAAAATGTTGGAAGAAATGGCAAAATGTGCACAATGAATACTTAGGAAAATTCACAAAACTTCAAAAACCTATCTATAGTGGTTAGAGGACAGCATTAGGAAAAACTAAAAGGGCGCCTATTTGGCCCCCTCAACATGAATTGGGTCAAATGCTATAGCGGTGTTTTCAGACATGCTTAGTTCATCTTACTATGTCCCCCTTAAAGCCTCTGATAAAATGCTTAAACCATGAGGTGTGGATTCCTCCCCTCATCAGCATGCAGCATGGTCGGAGTATCTTGAACACCTGTCTCAAAATCAAATCGTTCGGCAGGTTTGCCATCAGTAATCAAAGAAAATAGCTCCACGATGCTACTGTGACGCAGCCTATGTTGTTTCAGTGGCAATTTTGGCTGGTTCTTTGTCTCGCGGGGCGGCTGCACTGCAACGCCCAAGTTCATGCCCAGCAAGCTGCCCAGCAAGCTGCCCAGCAAGCTGCCCAGGCGGCCCCGCCAGTGGCTGGCGGCGCCGTCCAGCCTCCGGGGGCCGTCGACACGTCTGCCACGGGCGCGGCCGCCCTGAGCGGAGCTGCCCGCGTCAGCTCGGGCTGGCCAGACGGAACACCCGCCGGCGGTGGTCTGCACCGTCTGCCCAGGTGGCTGAGCACGCTGCAGCACGCGCTGCTGCACCACCAGCTGGAGGCCAGCCGCATGCTGCACATGATCACCGGCACAAGGGCGCCTCCGGCTGGCGCACCAGGCACCGTCGGTTCGCCGCCACATGGCCCGCCCGTGAAGAGGCTGTCTGCATCCAGTCGGCCTCATCTTGTTCCACTTCAGCATGAGATGCCGACGCAAAATCCGCCCTACATTATTTCGCCGCCTCCGTTCAGACTGTCTACGCACGATCTGCCGCCACAATTCTCTCCTTTGCCAGTGTCGTTTCCGCAAAGTCAACCTCCATATAGTCCTCCGTCCCATATTCAGCCTCTGTACAGTTCTGTTCCGCGTAGCCCACCTCCACATGATGCTGCTCAATACAGTCCCTCGTATAGCCCTTACACACATGGCCCCAATATATCTCCACACAGTCCAACACTGCATATCTCGCCGCTGAACAATCAGCTTTTACCCATTTCACTTCTGCACAGCTCGCCTGTGAACGGTCAGCCTCCATTTGATCCACCTCCACAAAGTCAGCCTCCATATGATCCACTTCCACAAAGTCAGCCTGCATACAATCCGCCCCCACGGAGTATGGCTCCCAACCTCTCAGCTCATGGTCAGCCCACACTAAGTCCATCTGCGTACATCCTACCAGCGTACAGTCCACCAGCGTACAGTCCACCTCAAAACCCTTCCCACGCGCAGAATCCGTATATGCAGAGCACGCCCCATCAGAGTCAGCGCCAGCACAGTCTGCTGCTTCACGGTTCGTCGCTGCCCGGAGCCGGCAGTGTTGGTCTGAAGCAGCCTGAAAGCACCGTTGGTCTGACGCTGACAGAAGACATCGCTCAGCTGATCCAGCGGGGACGAAGTGGTGACTTTGATCCGGCAGTGGAGTCAGTGCTTGAGGCGCTGCTTCTCTCCAGCAGAGCAAAGCGACTCAGCACCAGCTATCTACCGCCACGCAAGCCATCAATGGCCGACTTGGACATCAGCGTTGCTGCCAGCCATGGAGTCCATCACGTTGGCAAAAAGGTGACGCCGGTCTTCCCGGTTCGCCACATAGTTGATGCGTCCCTCCATGGCGCTGTTATCCCTGCAGGGAGTTCTCGTTCCGACATTCATCAAGTTGTGCAAGACACTGCCGCAGTGGCATTGCCTGGCACTTTAGCTATCTCTCCAGCCAAATCCAGTTTGGTTCCTGACTATGCCCCGGTGAGCCTCTCTCATCCTGAGATCAAGATAGCCCCCTACAGCGAAGCACAACCATCTCCCGTCAGGACAACGGCCGTATCGGTCACACACTCGCCGGAACAATACGGCGTGGGTCAAGACACCGGCTCTCTTGACAGACTGGCAAAGACAGACGCGTCGCCGTCGTACGTTGTCATCAGCGGTAGCTCCTCTACGGCGAGCGGCGGAAACGGTCACTCACCCTCCGTGTCCGCACGTGCAGGAGACGGCTCCGGCGGCGGCCACCAAGAGTACGCGGACGGGAAGGTCACGCAGTCGCGTCCGCAAGCGAACGAGCCGCGCGACCTCAGCGTCCCGGCCAGTGTCGTGCGTGTTGGCACAGCCGTGAACATCGCGGACGCTCACCAGAGTCACCCGGCGGAGAGCCGTCGCGGACTTGCTCGCGCCGGCGGCCACAGTGACAGTCAGAGGCCCCAGTCGGGAAGCGGCGCCGGCGATGTTGAGGCCGGGTCGAAGACCACACGACGGGTCAATAGCCGGATAAAATGGCCCAGAACTAGCTACCTCCTTCCTCGGAACTCCTCGCCGGTCAGACAGGAAGTGCCACATGAGTCTGGCCGGAGCTCACAATCAGACCACCAGACGGTGCTGAGCACCATGGTTAGTCCATCACCCGATCCAGTCCACAGTGCCGACCAGAAATCTAGGCCAACAGGAGACCCTCTGCCTGATCAGTTGCGTGAAGTCCAAAAAGTGATATCAGGCGTGTCCCCTGGCATTCCTGATCAGCTTTCGCCTCCTTCCCGAGGTGCGTTCTATTCTGTCGGTCGCGTGGAGTCGCAGACCGAGACTTCGCGAGCACCCGCCGTCGGCTCTGGGGCTCGCTTCACCACCATCGATCTGACCGGCCTGACACCACCGGATCGGTCCTACTCTGACGGCCGCACGCCGTCCGATGTAGGCGGGACTTCCGGCCAGGCCCACGGCCCGTCAGTCGACGGCGGCTCGTCCCAGTCCGACCCGGTGGAACGCCTCGCCGACCAGCAGACCGGCGGCGACCGACAGCCGGTCGTCGACACACGTCCTACCGTCCGCGGACCGCCGACAGAGCCCGGTGCCGCCGACCTCGAGAGGCAGACTCAGGCCGTCAAGGTGCTCCACACTTCCACCGGCGCCCCCGTGGCCGTGGCCGCTGATCGCGATCCAGGCCAGGCCGGCCACGGCGCCCGCGAGCCCGTTCTGGACGTGCGCCGCCGAGGGCCAGCCGGCACTGAAACGTTCCACACGGACGGAGGCGGTGGCGGGCGATCTCGTCGGCCCCAGCACACTCCCGATCGGCCTCTCGGCGGTCGAAGAGGTGGTGGGATCCTGCGTCGTCACGGATCTCGGCGCGCCCAGGCACCGTTCGCCGGGGACTTCAGCTCAGATTTGCGGTCCAGCGGCGTTTTAACAAGCAATCGCAGAGCTCAAGGTAGTCAGACGTCGCAGGAACCGCACGCCAGCCAGGCGTCTCGTTCCGGACGAAGACGCAATGGCTTCTCAAGAAACCAGTCTTCTTCCGCTTCACGCATGCGCGATCTTATCGCCAATGGACGTATCTCTGCCAGGCCGGGTGGAACACGAAGAGGTCGCTTCAGAAACAGAGGACACACCCGTCGTTTCGGCACCGGCCAGGGTCGCAGACGAGGCTTTGCTGGCGGTGCAGTGGGGATGGTTGGCACCGGTTTCGCAGGACCTGGCAATGGTTTCACGGGACTTGGTACTGACTTCATGGGACTTGGCACTGATTTCGTAGGAGCACCAGCGAACGAAGGTATTGAGCCACCCTTCAGAGATTTCAGGGACGGCCCCGATTTCGATAGTTATGCATTCTATTCTGACCTTGACAACTTGTACGCCGCCGAAAACAACCCGATTCTGTAGCAGGTTTCCATGCGGAACACGGCTGTTTATTGCAGCCATTTGTGACCCTCCCTTGAGCTCGGATCACAATGCTTTTCATTATTGAATATGGCACCGTCTGGGCTGGTCTGCTCAATGAGTTCGCATCCTGGTTCAATACAATGCTTAGCCTCCACCCGCCCCCCCCGTGATCATCATAAATTGACACCCCTGTAGCGAGCCTGAGAATCGCATTGGCCTTTGCTCTCACTGGCATGATTTGTCACACAGTGTTGTGTTAACAGGTTCGACTCATGAGTCAATGAAGCGTTGATCAGTGGAGGTGGTTACATGCACTTATCTTTATGCTCTTGTGTTGCTTATATCGATCATTAAGCATCTCCAGAATGCAATGTTTACCATCGTGGGAGATTATAGTACCCAAGGTACGTAACTATTGAAACTTAGCATATGCGCACAAGCTGTACATACTGAATATGTAGGTGTGATAACAATAACCTGTTCTGAAAGTTCATCCATGCATGAGTGTCAGTGTATTTGAGCTCATACATTGCTTTTTGTGCATTTCGTACAATATAAATTGCCCATTGTGCATAAGAAATGTGTAGCTCTCTCAGCAAATAAATGCGCTCGGTGCTGCTCATCTGAAGTGGAAAGTCGCCTGTGGCAGCGGTCATCTGAAGTGGATAGTCACCTGTGGCAATGGCTATGATATGTATCATGACATATCATAGCCATGCCACTCACACCATACGGTCTCACACCACATCATCTCATGGCAATACACCCTATGCCACTAACACAACACAGCCACATGCTACACGGCCACACACCACACGGCTATACACCACACGGTCACACACCACACGGTCACACACCACACGGTCACACACCACACGGTCACACACCACACGGTCACACACCACACGGCTATACACCACACGGTCACACACCACACGGTCACACACCACACGGTCTACACCACACGGTCACACACCACACGGTCACACACCACACGGCCACACACCACACGGTCACACACCACACGGTCACACACCACACGGTCACACACCACACGGTCACACACCACACGGTCACACACCACACGGCTATACACCACACGGTCACACACCACACGGTCACACACCACACGGTCACACACCACACGGTCACACACCACACGGTCACACACCACACGGTCACACACCACACGGTCACACACCACACGGTCACACACCACACGGCTATACACCACACGGTCACACACCACACGGTCACACACCACACGGTCACACACCACACGGTCACACACCACACGGCTATACACCACACGTTCACACACCACACGGTCACACACCACACGGTCACACACCACACGGTCACACACCACACGGCTATACACCACACGGCTATACACCACACGGTCACACACCACACGGTCACACACCACACGGTCACACACCACACGGCCATACACCACACGGTCACACACCACACGGTCACACACCACACGGTCACACACCACACGGTCACACACCACACGGTCACACACCACACGGCTATACACCACACGGTCACACACCACACGGTCACACACCACACGGTCACACACCACACGGTCACACACCACACGGTCACACACCACACGGTCACACACCACACGGTCACACACCACACGGTCACACACCACACGGTCACACACCACACGGTCACACACCACACGGTCACACACCACACGGTCACACACCACACGGTCACACACCACACGGTCACACACCACACGGTCACACACCACACGGCCATACACCACACGGCCACACACCACACGGTCACACACCACACGGCTATACACCACACGGTCACACACCACACGGTCACACACCACACGGTCACACACCACACGGTCACACACCACACGGTCACACACCACACGGTCACACACCACACGGTCACACACCACACGGTCACACACCACACGGTCACACACCACACGGTCACACACCACACGGTCACACACCACACGGTCACACACCACACGGTCACACACCACACGGTCACACACCACACGGTCACACACCACACGGTCACACACCACACGGTCACACACCACACGGTCACACACCACACGGTCACACACCACACGGTCACACACCACACGGTCACACACCACACGGTCACACACCACACGGTCACACACCACACGGTCACCGGCTATACACCACACGGTCACACACCACACGGTCACACACCACACGGTCACACACCACACGGTCACACACCACACGGTCACACACCACACGGTCACACCACACGGTCACACACCACACGGTCACACACCACACGGCTATACACCACACGGTCACACACCACACGGTCACACACCACACGGTCACACACCACACGGCTATACACCACACGGTCACACACCACACGGTCACACACCACACGGTCACACACCACACGGTCACACACCACACGGTCATACACCACACGGTCACACACCACACGGTCACACACCACACGGTCACACACCACACGGTCACACACCACACGGTCACACACCACACGGTCACACACCACACGGTCACACACCACACGGTCACACACCACACGGTCACACACCACACGGTCACACACCACACGGTCACACACCACACGGTCACACACCACACGGTCACACACCACACGGCTATACACCACACGGTCACACACCACACGGCTATACACCACACGGTCACACACCACACGGTCACACACCACACGGTCACACACCACACGGTCACACACCACACGGCCACACACCACACGGTCACACACCACACGGTCACACACCACACGGTCACACACCACACGGTCACACACCACACGGTCACACACCACACGGTCACACACCACACGGTCACACACCACACGGTCACACACCACACGGTCACACACCACACGGTCACACACCACACGGTCACACACCACACGGCTACACACCACACGGTCACACACCACACGGTCACACACCACACGGTCACACACCACACGGTCACACACCACACGGTCACACACCACACGGTCACACACCACACGGTCACACACCATACGGTCACACACCACACGGTCACACACCACACGGTCACACACCACACGGTCACACACCACACGGCTCACACACCACACGGTCACACACCACACGGTCACACACCACACGGTCACACACCACACGGTCACACACCACACGGTCACACACCACACGGTCACACACCACACGGTCACACACCACACGGTCACACACCACACGGTCACACACCACACGGTCACACACCACACGGTCACACACCACACGGCTATACACCACACGGTCACACACCACACGGTCACACACCACACGGTCACACACCACACGGTCACACACCACACGGCTATACACCACACGGTCACACACCACACGGTCACACACCACACGGTCACACACACGGTCACACACCACACGGTCACACACCACACGGTCACACACCACACGGCTATACACCACACGGTCACACACCACACGGTCACACACCACACGGTCACACACCACACGGTCACACACCACACGGTCACACACCACACGGTCACACACCACACGGTCACACACCACACGGTCACACACCACACGGTCACACACCACACGGTCACACACCACACGGTCACACACCACACGGTCACACACCACACGGTCATACACCACACGGTCACACACCACACGGTCACACACCACACGGTCATACACCACACGGCTCACACACCACACGGTCACACACCACACGGTCACACACCACACGGTCACACACCACACGGTCACACACCACACGGTCACACACCACACGGTCACACCACACGGTCACACACCACACGGTCACACACCACACGGCTATACACCACACGGTCACACACCACACGGTCACACACCACACGGTCACACACCACACGGTCACACACCACACGGTCACACACCACACGGTCACACACCACACGGTCACACACCACACGGTCACACACCACACGGTCACACACCACACGGTCACACACCACACGGTCACACACCACACGGTCACACACCACACGGTCACACACCACACGGTCACACACCACACGGTCACACACCACACGGTCACACACCACACGGTCACACACCACACGGTCACACACCACACGGTCACACACCACACGGTCACACACCACACGGTCACACACCACACGGTCACACACCACACGGTCACACACCACACGGTCACACACCACACGGTCACACACCACACGGTCACACACCACACGGTCACACACCACACGGTCACACACCACACGGTCACACACCACACGGTCACACACCACACGGTCACACACCACACGGTCACACACCACACGGTCACACACCACACGGTCACACACCACACGGTCACACACCACACGGTCACACACCACACGGTCACACACCACACGGTCACACACCACACGGTCACACACCACACGGTCACACACCACACGGTCACACACCACACGGTCACACACCACACGGTCACACACCACACGGTCACACACCACACGGTCACACACCACACGGTCACACACCACACGGTCACACACCACACGGTCACACACCACACGGTCACACACCACACGGTCACACCACACGGTCACACACCACACGGTCACACACCACACGGTCACACACCACACGGTCACACACCACACGGTCACACACCACACGGTCACACACCACACGGTCACACACCACACGGCTCATACACCACACGGTCACACACCACACGGTCACACACCACACGGTCACACACCACACGGTCACACACCACACGGCTATACACCACACGGCTCATACACCACACGGTCACACACCACACGGTCATACACCACACGGTCACACACCACACGGTCATACACCACACGGTCATACACCACACGGTCACACACCACACGGTCACACACCACACGGTCACACACCACATGGTCACACACCCACGGTCATACACCACACGGTCACACACCACACGGTCACACACCACACGGTCACACACCACACGGTCACACACCACACGGCTATACACCACACGGTCACACACCACACGGTCACACACCACACGGTCACACACCACACGGTCACACACCCACGGTCACACGGTCACACACCACACGGTCACACACCACACGGCTATACACCACACGTTCACACACCACACGGTCACACACCACACGGTCACACACCACACGGTCACACACCACACGGCTATACACCACACGGTCACACACCACACGGTCACACACCACACGGTCACACACCACACGGTCACACACCACACGGTCACACACCACACGGTCACACACCACACGGTCACACACCACACGGTCACACACCACACGGCTATACACCACACGGTCACACACCACACGGTCACACACCACACGGCTATACACCACACGGTCACACACCACACGGTCACACACCACACGGCCACACACCACACGGTCACACACCACACGGTCACACACCACATGGTCACACACCACACGGTCACACACCACACGGCCACACACCACACGGTCACACACCACACGGTCACACACCACACGGCTATACACCACACGGCCACACACCACACGGTCACACACCACACGGCCATACACCACACGGTCACACACCACACGGTCACACACCACACGGCCATACACCACACGGTCACACACCACACGGTCACACACCACACGGCCACACACCACACGGTCACACACCACACGGTCACACACCACACGGCTATACACCACACGGCCATACACCACACGGTCACACACCACACGGCCATACACCACACGGTCACACACCACACGGTCACACACCACACGGTCACACACCACATGGTCACACACCACACGGTCACACACCACATGGTCACACACCACACGGTCATACACCACACGGTCTCACACCACATGGTCACACACCACACGGTCACACGCCACACGGTCACACACCACACGGTCACACACCACATGGTCACACACCACACGGTCACACACCACACGATCACACACCACATGGTCACACACCACACGGTCACACACCACACGGTCACACACCACACGGTCACACACCACACGGTCATACACCACACGGTCACACACCACACGGTCATACACCACACGGTCATACACCACATGGTCACACACCACACGGTCACACACCACACGGTCATACACCACACGGTCACACACCACACGGTCACACACCACACGGTCACACACCACACGGTCACACATCACACGGTCATACACCACACGGTCTCACACCACATGGTCTCACACCACACGGTCACACACCACACGGTCACACACCACACGGTCACACACCACACGGTCACACACCTCACGGTCACATATCACACGGTCACACACCACACGGTCATACACCACATAGTCACACACCACATGGTCTCACACCACACGGTCACACACCACACGGTCATACACCACATGGTCATACACCACACGGTTACACACCACACGGTCATACACCACATGGTCATACACCACACGGTTACACACCACACGGTCATGCACCACATGGTCATACACCACACGGTCACACACCACACGGTCACACACCACACGGTCACACACCACACGGTCACACGCCACAGGGTCACACTGTCACACACCATACGGTCATACACCACATAGTCACACACCACATGGTCTCACACCACACGGTCTCACACCACACGGTCACACACCACACGGTCATACACCACATGGTCATACACCACAGGGTCTCGTCAGTTTTGAAGGAAAGCGGTGCTGGCGGAAAACCGTCAGGTTGGCCATCGCTTCTGACTGCAGCGATTGTCACAACCGAGTTCTGCACATCGATCACTATCAGTCAATGGAAAAAGAAGATTCCTTTTAAAGCTGCCACACGGTACCGCCGCCATTGTTTCTGACGTGGCCATGAATGCCCCCTCTGTTTGAGGCTAGCAACGGCAGATGGTCTGCAGGAAGCTTTACGCGTCGTTGTCTGATTAACGTTGAATCATTTGCATGGCCACGTCAAATTAAATACGAGGATGGCGTGTCTAGAATTCACCCCAGGGTACATGGCCGATCAGTTTAACTGTATTCCTACGTGGTGGCTTGGATTACGAGGCGCGGCTCCTTACCTAACTCTGAGAATTGCACGTCATTTTCACGTCGTTCGGGCGGAGCTTCTAAAATCAGCGACTTCGCTGCAAATTTTTTGGATGTCCTGCATATAGTTAGCTTAGTTTACCTCTGCTTAGGTTCTTCATACTTCACTAACTGACATATCCCTAATGACAGGAATGTTTTAAAACCCGCACCGAAAAGGGGATGGAGTCCTCCCACCTACCTATTTTTGTTCGAATAAATATCATAAACGAGCAGGGATACTTCATTGAAAATTTGTGACTGTTGCAAATTGAACAGTGCATCGCATGCAACAATAATTTCCCAAATCCATTGATAAGCATGGGAATTTCGGAGGTGCAAAGCCGACCGACCGACCGCCGGTCGGCCGCCACAAAAGTTCATTGGCGAGGTGGCGTAGCGGCGTGGCTTGCCGACCGGCCTCCACGAAGGTTCGCCATCGTGGTGACGTGGCGGCGTGGCCTGCCGACCGGCCTCCACGAAGGTTCGCCATCGTGGTGACGTGGCGGCGTGGCCTGCCGACCGGCCTCCACGAAGGTTCGCCATCGTGGTGACGTGGCGGCGTGGCCTGCCGACCGGCCTCCACGAAGGTTCGCCATCGTGGTGACGTGGCGGCGTGGCCTGCCGACCGGCCTCCACAAAGGTTCGCCGGCGTGGTGACGTGGCGGCGTGGCCTGCCGACCGGCCTCCACGAAGGTTCGCCGGCGTGGTGACGTGGCGGCGTGGCCTGCCGACCGGCCTCCACGAAGGTTCGCCGGCGTGGTGACGTGGCGGCGTGGCCTGCCGACCGGCCTCCACGAAGGTTCGCCATCGTGGTGGTGGAGGTGGCTGCCGACCGCTCCATGGGCGTGGTGACGTGGCGGCGTGGCCTGCCGACCGGCCTCCACGAAGGTTCGCCATCGTGGTGACGTGGCGGCGTGGCCTGCCGACCGGCCTCCACGAAGGTTCGCCATCGTGGTGACGTGGCGGCGTGGCTTGCCGACCGGCCTCCACGAAGGTTCGCCATCGTGGTGACGTGGCGGCGTGGCCTGCCGACCGGCCTCCACGAAGGTTCGCCGGCGTGGTGACGTGGCGGCGTGGCCTGCGACGCTCACGAAGGTTCGCCATCGTGGTGACGTGGCGGCGACCGGCCTCCACGAAGGTTCGCCGGCGTGGTGACGTGGCGGCGTGGCCTGCCGACCGGCCTCCACGAAGGTTCGCCATCGTGGCTTGCCGACCGAGTTCCACACAGCCAGGCGTCGGCTGCTTACGACGTCGTTGTGTTCACTGCATAGGCTAATGATCATGAACATATGTTTATCCGTGTGTTCGCTTTGGTGGCACTGGACTACAACACCCCTCGGCCACTATCCACCCTCGGCGAGGGGCATTTTATTTTAGATTTCACTCTGGGCTGAACAGAAAACTGGGTGGCCTGAAATACTGAAACTAATTCTTGGATACAAGGAGCTTACCAACCGATACAAATTAACTTACGCTATTACAGGTATGCCTATATGCAATATAGTGTGCTTCGCTGGTCAATCTACAGTCACTGATACCCATGGGCCAGTGATACTACGTGTACGCAGAGGGTTTCGGAAAATGCCATCGATAGTTATGTCCAATCTTTCGACATTTAGTGATGGTTACCTGCATAACATTCTTGTTATGACATGCAGGGTACTTGCATAACATTCTTTTAAATGTTGTATCCTTTTCCAGATAATGCATACATATTTCGCCATTCTGAATGCAGTTTCCCCATTTTGCGTTCGCAGATATGGGCGAATGAAACTATTAACACCAAACCATCAATATTTGACTATTTGACCTCATTTGGCCTTGAAAACAGCAGCCTATGGTGATCAACCTATGGCCTAAATTCATCCTGTCGAGAGGGCACTACCGCCTTCATCTCTCCTCCAAATTATATGCTTCTAACTTCAGTAGTTCTCGAAATATAAGGTGGCGTAATTAGCCTACCACGGTTCTCCGGTTCGCATTATGTGACACTCTCCGGTTTGCATTATGTGGCACTCTTCGGTTCGCATTATGTGGCAGACTCTCCGGTTCGCATTATGTGACACTCTCCGGTTTGCATTATGCGGCAGACTCTCCGGTTTGCATTATGTGGCAGACACTCCGGTTTGCATTATGTGGCAGACTCTCCGGTTTGCATTATGTGGCAGACTCTCCGGTTTGCATTATGCGGCAGACTCTCCGGTTTGCATTATGTGGCAGACTCACCGGTTTGCATTATGTGGCAGGCTCTCCGGCTCGCATTATGTGGTATGTTCTTCAGTTCGCATTATGTGACAGACTCTCCGCGTCGCATTATGTGTGTGTGTGGGTGGGGGGGGGGTCTCCGGTGTGTGTGTTGAGAAGTGCGAAGGAGAAGCAGTGCGAAGCAGCAGAATAAACACACTTAAGATAAACGGATTGAATTAAAGACAAGTTGCAGCGAGTGCGTAGTAGCTGGCACTTTCTTAAGCTGTGCAGCAGCACTTAGCTGCCGGACATCAGTATTAAGTTGTTTGTCCAGAAACTCATTGCGTGGCGTGGGGCTCCTGATGAACATGCAATGTTGAACCGTGCAAACTCTAGCGAACGGCACATGGAATAATAGACGCGAACGCAGAGTTCCATTCGGAATGGCAGGCGGGAAGGCGCTCCAGAAGGAACATAGAATACACAATGTGACAGTGAAAATTGCGTAGAAACATCACACAATGCTGCAACAGCCTGCCGCCAGCGGTGCTAGCTTAAGTACCCAAATAGTTCATCCCAGTGCGGCTGTACATCTGTCAGCCGACAACGTCCACCGATTCATCTTAAACACTGGTGATGAGCTCTTTCTAATCTGCTCCGATGTGTTTTTGCCGCTCTCGCCCACACCACGCTACAAAACTCGAGAATCAAACGCACATTGGCGCAATGGACTGCTACATTTGGCTCGGCGTAACATGGGCTAGGGGGATCGGCCGTGCCTGCCTGTTTGACGAAACGATTACATCATAAGTCCGAGTGCCCCAGTCATTTGCTTGACGACTGCATCGACGTGTGTCCCAAATGTCACCGTTTGACGACTGCATCGACGTGTGTCCCAAATGTCACCGTTTGACGACTGCATCGACGTGTGTCCCAAATGTCACCGTTTGACGACTGCATCGACGTGTGTCCCAAATGTCACCGTTTGACGACTGCATCGACGTGTGTCCCAAATGTCACCGTTTGACGGCTGCATCGACGTGTGTCCCAAATGTCACCGTTTGACGACTGCATCGACGTGTGCCCAAATGTCACCGTTTGACGATTGCATCGACGTGTGTCCCAAATGTCACCGTTTGACGACTGCATCGACGTGTGTCCCAAATGTCACCGTTTGACGACTGCATCGACGTGTGTCCCAAATGTCACCGTTTGACGACTGCATCGACGTGTGTCCCAAATGTCACCGTTTGACGACTGCATCGACGTGTGTCCCAAATGTCACCGTTTGACGACTGCATCGACGTGTGTCCTAAATGTCACCGTTTGACGACTGCATCGACGTGTGTCCCAAATGTCACCGTTTGACGACTGCATCGACGTGTGTCCCAAATGTCACCGTTTGACGACTGCATCGACGTGTGTCTCAAATGTCACCGTTTGACGACTGCATCGACGTGTGTCCCAAATGTCACCGTTTGACGACTGCATCGACGTGTGTCCCAAATGTCACCGTTTGACGGCTGCATCGACGTGTGTCCCAAATGTCACCGTTTGACGGCTGCATCGACGTGTGTCCCAAATGTCACCGTTTGACGACTGCATCGACGTGTGTCCCAAATGTCACCGTTTGACGACTGCATCGACGTGTGTCTCAAATGTCACCGTTTGACGACTGCATCGACGTGTGTCCCAAATGTCACCGTTTGACGACTGCATCGACGTGTGTCCCAAATGTCACCGTTTGACGGCTGCATCGACGTGTGTCCCAAATGTCACCGTTTGACGGCTGCATCGACGTGTGTCCCAAATGTCACCGTTTGACGGCTGCATCGACGTGTGTCCCAAATGTCACCGTTTGACGACTGCATCGACGTGTGTCCCAAATGTCACCGTTTGACGACTGCATCGACGTGTGTCTCAAATGTCACCGTTTGACGGCTGCATCGACGTGTGTCCCAAATGTCACCGTTTGACGACTGCATCGACATGTGTCCCAAATGTCACCGTTTGACGACTGCATCGACGTGTGTCCCAAATGTCACCGTTTGACGGCTGCGTCGACGTGTGTCCCAAATGTCACCGTTCCGTTCGCGAAGATGCCCAGCTCTCGCATGGCGCCACCACCCCCACCCCCCGCCGCCGTTGCCTCGGCTCTCGCTTGTGCACAAATAAGCGCCACCCACAAGTGAGCGACCACCCACAGCCGCCGCTGCAAGCACAAGTGAGCGTCCGCTAAAAAGTGAGCGACCACTCACAAGCACAAGTGAGCGACCACTCACAAGCACAAGTGAGCGACCACTCACAAGCACAAGCGAGCGCGGCGGTGGAGTGAGTAGAGTGGTGAGTTAATCAAAATCATACATTTATCTGGGCTCGACTTCCGTCTCCACTGGGTCGACCACTGACAGGGTCGGCTAAAGTCGCTTTGCAACGCTCTCATATGGTCCTATAGTCCATGTGGGTGTCCTAGGGTGGGTCAACCTCCCACGCTCATTTGGGTGGCCTAGGGTGGGCTAACCAAGCCTTAAAATTATAACAGTGCAATTGTCACCGGCCATATTGTTGTGAGCATACGTTATTTGTGTTCAATTCCGAGAAGCATTTGTTTGCAGACTTTGCAGGCTGTCCTTGTTTTCTGAGACAACAGTCGCCGATTTTTCTCAGGTAATTAATATGCTAAATATAATCAAATTTTGGCAGGTTTTTAAGTGACAGCACTGAGTAACCTGGATGGGCGCCCATAAACAACGCGTGTTTCATTGCTGTATACCTTACGGTTATGGCGCTATTCATTTTTGTTTACGTTATCTGATCACAACACCATCTATGGGGCGAAAGTGTAGTCAATTGAAAACAGCATTTATCTGCAGTTTGTGGCTGTTAATACGTCGAAAGACGTACAGCCTAATACAAGCCCTGCAACAAGGCCAATCGGCCACAGTCGTGTTTTGTTCCACCCCGTGTGGCGCATCGTGCCCTGTGCCCCTCCCCCCCCTCCACTGGTCGGAAATCGGAAAGCGTTTGTCAGGAACTGTGGTCCGTGGTCGACGAACTCGGAGCAAGCATACTCGCTGTCGGTGCGGATGAGACTGCAGGTATAACACCGGAAAATCCGGCGGTGCGTACCGCGCATTTGAGCCTTTTGAGGGCAAGCCATTTCGTCGGTTCACATGTCAGCACCACTCAAATGACCAAAGTTTACGACGGCTTTTTGCCCAGCTCGATGGTTTCACAGCAGGCCCGACGTCACAGGCGGTTCAATTGGGAAAAAGCCAGCGGCCGGTCTAGAGAAGAAATCAGTCGCACCATTCGTGGCCGTGCCCGGGCACGTGCAGCAGCCGAACCAAAACACGCTCGGGGGGCTAAGTTCAGGTCAGCTGATTGTGTACGATCTTGCTATTGGCGCTCAGAATGGTTGCATTCAAATGCTCCTGACATGGCGGCCAGGAGGATCGGCTTCCTGAGTTTGGTCGGGTGGCTGACGCCCGCTGCTCACAGTTTGCCGGTGTGCATATTGATGTCGGTCGTCCGTCCAGAGTGAACAACTTAAAACTTCAGTGCATTGCATAGTGAATCATTGCGTGCCGTTGTGTTTTCGCACGCTTTAACCCATGTGTGTGGGTGTGGATGTCACCGGTTTCAAACCGTTTTTCCTGAATGAATGAATCAACAAACAATCAACAATCAATCAAAAATCCGGAATGAAATCAACACAGTTCAAAAGTTGGTAAACTTCTTTTAATGTAATGTTAAGACATCTTTTGGCGCTTATATGATTTGTTCCTGAAGTTCACCATTTCACTATTGTAACCACCCAGTCTCCACGGTGACTCCCTCCCCGCGTCCACTATATCACTAGTACTCGCGCTTCTTCCAGCTCCTCAAGCCGACACAACGTTGCTTAAATACGAAATCCATTGAGTGGTCAACTGTCACAGTACTACAACTGAATTACCAGTGTTGTCTGTTCGACTGAGTGGTGCAGGGCCGGAGCAGCATAAATCCAACTCCTTCACTATATAGCTGCAGGGTAAATGGCTACGTGAAGATCCCAAACGTGACCGGCTGTCTCTGAATGCCGGTTTGTTGTCATCCTGGTAAACTGTCACGGGAAGCCCGAAGGCGAAGCAGCACGCACAGTACACGCTGCCAATAATAGCTGAAAAGCGCCACGGTATACCCTGCTAATAAAAGCTGTGAAGAGGCACGCACAGTATACCCTCCAATGATAGCTGTGATGCACCACAGTCTACCCTGCCAATAATAGCTGTGAAGCACCACAGTCTACCCTGCCAATAATAGCTGTGAAGCACCACAGTACTCCCTGCCAATAGTTCTGAAGCGCCGCAGTCTTGAACCTGCGTTCCCAGTGTCCGCCAACGTGAAGCATAATTCGGTGAGAGAGTGTATCCGGAAACTGCATCAAGGTATCAAGAAAGCTTGCTTAGCTGGCATTTGCATCGAGAACCGTGATGTCGGCGCTATTTCAGGCAAAAAGGAAACGAAAAAAACTGCTGAAAAATATGGTTGCATATTCGTTCAATAGATGGAGATGTGATCGACTCAATTAAACGAAAATGAATTGCGCCATAACGAAAAGTGTGTATCGCCATGGAATTTGCCCCATTTATGAAAGATCAGGTTGATTACCAAAAATATATCTGGTTCAAAACTTGTCAAAATCTGAGCATGCTTAATTCTCGATTATCTAAAAAAAGATCGGCAAACATGGTATTAGAAAACGGCACCTCTAAAATACGTCTTGAAATACTACACAATCATGTAGGCTCACAGCGATATGCCCCGTCGTAATTTCACTGCTATGATTTAATATCTGACAGAAAGTCCTTTTAATATCTGATCAAAGGTCAACTTGGTGACCCACTCTCTGTCGTCCACATTCTCATAAAGCTTGGCGTCCACGAATATGAGACACCTTGCCGGACGCCGCCGGGCATGTTGACAACACAGGCAAGCAACAAAGGAAAGAGCAAGACGCTCTCGGTGCACCCCGACAAAGCAGGCGCTCACACTGAACACTGGCCATGTACAACCACCTGCTGTCGCCTTCCAGACCGATGCGATTCCAGCCAAGATAGGGCCGTGTGTGAAACATGACATGAAACTCAAAGCAGATTTGAGCCTGTGAATGAAAAATGATGGTGGCCGCTCTGAGAAGCGGAACTGTAGTCGGTGTAAATCATATCCGTCTGGGAGCCAGCGGCGATGTCGCTTCCGGTCACGTGCGCCATCGTGCCCGAGTTCGTCGCGATCGACCGACCGGGCGCAAAACCGTGCTGACGCTCTGATATAGCCGGCTTCATGTGGCGAAACAGTCACTGAAGGACGGTTCGCTCCAAAATGTCTCCAGGTGGTGTCGAGAAGATTAACTTCACAAGATGAACTCGGACCACACTAGTGGTCCGAGTGCTAGCTAGGAGCCCAGGTCTGAGCCTTGTTTGGACTGCGGACAACTGGGTTCAACAGAACTGCTGCATAGTTGATTCCAGCGAGTCCCTGTTACTGTCCTGCACTACTGGCGTTTCAAGTGGCAACGGGCAACGGGAGGCTGCCGGAAACTCGACTTGCGTGCCCGACTGCCCGGCAAAACTCGAAGTGTCTGCCCACTCAGAGCAGCGCGACAGCTCGCCGTCGACGACAGCTCATCAGAGACTCACGGCCGCGGTCTCCCGCTGCGCACTTCAGCCCACAACTGACCAGGGGTCGCATGTCACGTGACCCGCCACGCCCGGCGGAGGTCACGAGGGGCAGCGGGCCGGCCATCGGCACCTAGTCGCTGACTCAGCATTCCAGAGCGGCGTACCTGGTGGACATGATGCGACGGCCAGTAGCCGGCAAGTTGCAACACTACAGATGGCCACCGTTGTTCACCACAGCGACAGCAAGCAGTTAGCTTCGTCACAGTATAAATGTAGACTGTGAGCGGTCATGGCTGTAGGAACCAATGGGAAGACAGGGCAGCGCCTGCTCACCTGTGAATGAGTTTAATATCGACCCCATGGGCATCACAAGGAAAGAATTGAATTTAAAATGGCTCCTGCTCTCCTCGCCTTTGGGGAGGAAAGTGCGCCCCTGTAAGTGCTTCATGCTTCAACTTTTGGAAGGTAGTTCGTCCCTGTGAGTAGCAGCTGCATACTTCACCTTTGGGGAAATTAGTGCGCCCCTGTGAGTGGCAGCTGCGTGCTTCATATTTTGAGAGGTTAGTGCGCCCATGTAAATTGTAACTGAATACTCCACCTTCGAGGAAGTTAGTGCGCCCCTGCAAGTGGTAGCTGCATACTTCACCTTTGGGGAAGTCAGTGCGCCCCTGTAAGTGGCAGCTACATACTTCATCTTTGGGGAAGTTAGTGCGCCCCTGTAAGTGGCAGCTACATACTTCATCTTTGGGGAAGTTAGTGCGCCCCTGTAAGTGGCAGCTACATACTTCGCCTTTGGGGAAGTTAGTTCGCCCCTGTGAGCGGTAGCTGCATACTTCACCGTTGAGGAAGTTAGCTCGCCCCTGTGAGTGTCAGCTGCATGCTTCACCATTGGGGAAGTTAATGCGCCCCTGTGTGTTGTAGCTGCATACTTCACCGCTGCTTTTTGAAAACAGGCACCACGATGGCACGCCTCCAGACACCCGAAAACTTACCCTGCAATGCCCACAGGCTGAATATTTTGTACATCGGGATTGTTAGTTCATGAGCACATTCGCTGATTATACGCGCACTGATTTCTCCGGTTAATGCACGCTCTGCTACCGGTAACATCAAATGATACACATCTTACCGAGTCACGGGTGACAAGAACATTAGTCAGCTTGTCCAGGGAATGACTGGGACCCTTTTGAGCAAAAGTGTGGTTCGGTCAGTCATCTTTTCCGTGATTTCCGGATACTCGCCTGTTACCGCCTGCTACTGAGGAATGGAACATGCTTACTCTTCAAACATTTGTGGTAAGACCAGGAACATTTTGAATTCAACTGTATGGCTGCGGCGATGAGCCATTTCGATTGCACGGAAAAAATGGTGTTGGTGTTGGACTTGAACTCGATTCTAGGATAAATGTACGCCAGCACACATGTACATAAGGTCAAATGTACGTATGGCGAAATGTACGTAATGACAAATATACGTATGGCTGATGTACGTAAGCAAATGTACGTAAGCAAGTATACGTATGCGTAAAAGTACTTATGGCAGATGTACGATAGCGCAAAAGTACGTATGGCAAATGTACGTATGGCAAAGACACGTAAGCAAATGTACGTAAGTGCAAATGTACGTAAACGCAAAAGTACGTCAGCGCAAATGTACTTATACGTAAATGTACGTAAGCGCAGAAGTAAGTCAACGCAAATTGTCGTAAACGCAAATGTACGTGTGCGCAAATGTAGGTACATTAACTCATACGTACATTTGTTCTTATATACTTTTACGCTTACGTACATTTATACTTACGTACATTTGCGCTTACGCACATTTGCGCTTACGTACATTTGCGCTTACGTACATTTGCGCTTACGTACACTTGCGCACACGTATATTTGCTCTTACGCGCACTTGCGCATATGTACATTTGCGCATACGTACATTGGCGCTTACGTACATTTGTGCATACATGCAATTGCGCTTACGTATATTTGCACCTACGTACTGATGTAATCATTAATTGTGCCGCGAAGTTATTCGGCCCACCGCTCTGGCGGCCGCGGTGTTGGTAGCGCTGGGCAAGTTGGTGTTGGGAGTCAGAGAGGGGCGTTTCTGCACCGAGCTTGATGACCGTAAGTCATGGCTAAACACATGTGCGCCGGTTAACAGCGTCTGATTTTGTTAGCCGAGTATAGGCTACATTAGCCCAGGCTAACTCTTAGCCGAAACTGACGGATGGTTGACGGGTGCATATGGCTGTAAGATTGCAAAGGAAAAGTCAAGATATGCAATCCACATATTTAAAAGCATGATACGTTTCGGCAGCTCCTGCAAAAGTAGTTCCAAGGATGCACAAGGACCAGTGAAAGGCTAACAGCGATATGGACCAAAGTCGACTCGGATCAAGCTCGTGTTGGCTATTCTACCGATTTTGTATACGTTTTAATTCTGTTCGAAGTGGAGCGCGGCCAGGGCACTGGTAGACCCTGGCGGGGAGCCATTTTGGCCACGCCCCACCCCGAAAATGGTCGAACATCAGGGACAAGCTACACATTCCAGTGTCTCAAAGAAACTCTAAAGCTTTAATTTTGTTTGGCCTCTTTAGGCGAAAAACAAACAAATCTGAGGAGGTAATGATAATCAGTGTATATTTTTTAATCATGCCCCGCCAAGCAAGCACTTGCCAACATACCCCTTCACCCCCACTCCCGAACGTGATGCCTGGATTCATGAGTGGGCCAGGAATTGATCCAGGATATTTGGAGGGGACAGGGTAGGTGCGATATGAGGGAATGTGCCCTTTCGTCAGGCCACCAACCTCTGACCTATAATTATTAGCCTGAGCTCGATGGGGAGGGGGCAGCATGCACTCCTTGGCTCGGTACCACCTGAGCTGAAAGCTGTGATAATCAAGCTATTTGCTTCTATATCATCTTATGATATACTGGCATCTGTCAGGTACATTGGTAGGCGTGGCGACTCTGCCGTCGGTGGGGTGTGGGGGCGGTGGGTTGGTGGGTGTGGGGTGTTTTGTGTTGGTGTGGGAGCTGTGCTGGGTGTGTGCAAAAGTAATGCTAGCCAAGCCTAAACTCAACTGAAACTGACTGAACTACTTGAGGTCTGATCTTAACTCTGTCTTAACTCTTGTGTTGATCACATGACATGATCATAGATCATTTTCCAGTTTTTCTTAATCTGTCATTAATTGAAAGTTCAAATATAACAAGACATTCAGTGACACTCTTTGATAAACATAAAATCAGTGAATTAAATGATCACCTCATCAGCAACTTGGAAGGCTTTCAAGATGAAACTGATGCCAATCAAGCATGCAACAAACTTATTAAGGCATATGAAACAGGTATTACAAAATTATCTAAAACTTTTACACCCAGTAGAAGAAAGAATCCAATTAAACCATGGGTAACCCCTGCACTTCTGTGTTCAATAAATACAAAAAAATAAACTTTATGCAAAATATATTAGGAATATAATTTTATTGAATGAAAATAAATGCAAAATGTATAGGAACATGCTTTGCAATGTGCTTAGGGATGCAAAACGATTATATTACAAGAGGGCATTCCAGGACAGCAAAGGTGATGGCAAAAAAACATGGAAGTATTTGAATGAAATTATAAACAAGAATGAATTGCAAACAGTTCCCCCAAGGTGCTTTGTTGATAACTCTGGGGCTACCTGTGTAAATGAACAAATACCTGATAAATTCAATACTTTTTTTTTTCAACGATAGGTAGTGAATTGGAAAAAATATACCTGCAGCACACAATAGCCCATTATATTACCTTACACAGCCTACTCATGCCAGCATTAACAATATTCCTTCTGTTAATGAAGCTCAAATTGAAGAAATTGTTAAGTCTTTGAACCCTGTGGGTGGAGGTATGGATAAAATTAGCACAAAAATTTTGCTTGGAACATATCGAAGTATTTTGCAACATCTAACATATTTCTTCAATCTTTGTCTGAGCACTGCAATATTCCCTGATGCATTAAAATCTGCAGTTATAATTCCTGTATATAAATCAGGGGAAAATAATAAATTTACTAATTATAGGCCAATCTCTTTGCTACCAATATTTTCGAAGGTGCTGGAAAGATTAATACACATTAGTGTATCATCATTTCTAAATGAAAATAATATCATACACCCACTGCAGTTTGGTTTCAGAAAAAAACATAGCACATACATGCCAATTGCTCTGATGCATAATGAAGTGACTAAAGCCCTTATAAATAATAAATTAGTTTGTACCCTGTATCTGGATTTGAAAAAGGCCTTTGACACTGTCGGCATCAGCATTTTGTTACAAAAGATTTACTTTATTGGCATTAGGGGAAATATATATAAACTGTTAAACTCATACCTATCAAATAGATCTCAAAGAACCAAGATACATGACATTCTCTCCCAAACATTAAATATCACAATAGGTGTTCCTCAGGGTTCGATTCTTGGACCTCTGCTATTTCTTCTGTACATTAATGATCTTTGCAATGTTTCCAATTTACCTAGCTTTTACCTCTTTGCAGACGATACAGCCATAACTATTACAGCTAATGATCATTTTGAGTTACAAACTAAAGTAGATGAGGTAATACCCAAAATAATTGCATGGTTTCATACCAACAGATTATCTCTTAATGCTGATAAGACTGGATATCAAATTTTTTCCAGGAAACCATGTGATGACCTTCATGTAAAAATAAATAGTTCTAATATTACAAGGCATAGCTGCATAAAATATTTAGGTGTATTAATCGATGAAGACATGACATGGAAAAGCCATATCAATGCCATTTCTTCAAAAATTAGCAGAAATATTGGTATTATAGGCAAATCTAGGTACTTTCTATCAACTTGTGAATTGCTTCTTCTGTATAATTCTCTAATACTGCCATATCTAAATTACTGTGCTGTTGTCTGGGGAAGTACTTACCACTCTAAGCTTGACAAGATTATTAAGTTGCAGAAGCGTGTTATTAGGATTGTTGACAAGAAACCTTACTTATACCATACAAATGAATTGTTTATCAAGCATAGAGTCCTTAAGTTTCTGGACATAATTGATGAACAATGCATTTACATCATGCTAGGTTTTCTAAATCACTCATTACCAGCACCTCTTTCTGATATGTTTCAACTTCATCAAGAAGGTGGCCTCAGAGTTAGACAACACTTTCAAATACCCTTTTCTGATATCAATTACAGGATGTTTTCATTACCATTTATTGCACCAAAAGCCTGGAATAAAAGAATCTGCTCTCACTTCCATAGAATTGAAGATGTACCTAGAAGTAAAATCATTTTGAAAAAAACACATCAGGCAATACATTACTAGAAAATATGAACTTGTCCAATGAATGTCGGTGATAAGGTTGTGCTATGCATGGTGATCTTGTTGTCTTATTCGGATATTTTCGTTAAGTATCATGTTTTCTTTCTTTCTTCTTTCTTCATACTTCGTTTGTCCTTTCTCCTTTCTCCTTAGTGTAGTAATAGTTTAGGAGATGTACGTGCAAGATTAGGAATTTTATATTACTTCCCCATTAACACCTATAGCAGTTTTTTTTTCTGGAGCCCTCGAAGACGTTACTAGCATTGCCAATTGTCTGAGAGGGCTTCAGGAACATCTTTTACTAATATCTGGTGGCAGGATCTGTCCAGCAAAAAACAGGAGCGGGGAGTGGTGTGACCTAACTTGACTTGCTTACCATGACCTACTTCTCATCCCTGGAATTTAACGTAATTAGGTCGCACGGGTATGGAAGGGCACTCCTGCCTACCTATTAATAGGTAGGGGAATTTAAAAAAAAAAAAAAAAAACTTGGACTGAGCTAATTAAAACTCAGCTAAATCACTCCTTTGCTGATTTTGCCTATGTCGGGGGTGTGCTGTGCTGCGTTTCCCCGCCACCTGCACCACACATTCCCCAAGCCCAAGCCGGCTTGATGTTGTTTGAGCTACCGTCCCTAACACGAATTTATATGTGTGCGAGGTCAAAGTTTTGGGAACACCATATAGGTAAGTGAGTGCCTCTAGCCAAATTAGAAAGAATGCGCTGTATTTAGAAAATTAATGAGAATGCAATTGGTTCGTGGTTGGAATGACTTGTCCCGAGTTGGGACTTTTGGATGCTAATAGTAGCATAATTGTGTGTGTACCACACAAAATAGGTGCTTGTGATAAGCCCCAAGTGGCTTCGGGGAAAATCGTGGAAACTGATGATTGTAGGGAATTCAGCCCACAGATAGCAGAATAGTTCCCGCTGAATCACAATAGGCGGAACTTGAGATGGCTTATGGACACCCCGCGGTTGTAAAATGCAACTGAGCCGTCATTTCTACCGGCGGGATCATCAAATTGCAGTGGTGATTGCTGAAATACATCCTATCTTACTGCACTAGATCAAAGCTGCTCTACTCTCTTAGACAAGCAATGCAATGTCATTGCTTGTCTAGATTGGCAAGCAATGCCAATTTGGGAAAATGTATCGATGAGTGGTATTCTTCCCTTCACATTATTTGGAATGCGATCCCATTTGAGTCAGAGACTTCCCTCTTGCTCCTCATTTATAGTTCCGATTCGTGGGGATCTGTCCGTAAGTCCGGATAGTAACGAAATTTGAGGTCTTACTCTAATCGCTGCACGTTTAGATACATTAAGTTTCAATGAATGTGCCAGCGTTATTTAGACTCCAAGAAAAAAACGTCACTGAGTGGAAAGCATAAGAACCAAAAGTATATATAGACCGTCCTTGTGCTGTATGCAAGCTAACAACATTAGAACAATGAACACAAAACAGGTGGGTGTGGAATAAGACATAACTTCCGGTGACCAAGGTTTATCGAAGTCAACCAGTCACCATTTGTCGGCCAACGTCATACACATTTGTAGCCCTAGGTTATATCGCTATGCGTTCCTGGTGTTTTAGTATCAAAGTGAAAAGAAGCACGCCGAAATTGAAGCAAGCCATATAAAGCTATTTCACGGTTGAGATCAGGCCGCACAAGATCATTGGGTTCCCTGCATAATGTGACGTACCCTCTCGTAAAATATTGGGAATATTGCGGCAAGGAGTTTCGAAATCTTCACCAAACGCTAGAAGCTACCTTCCTGTTCCGTCAAACGAGCTAAATTTTCATCACGTCAGACCATCTCGGTCACTGACCTAGAATGCACTGTGTCACGATCTATGTCCAAGGATATTTAGGGGGGACGGGGTAGGTGCTGTATGAGGGAATGTGCCCTTTCGTCGGGCCACCAACCTCTGACCTATAATTATTAGCCTGAGCTCGATGGGGAGGGGGCAGCATGCACTCCTTGGCTCGGTACCACCTGAGCTGAAGGCCGTGATAATCAGGCTATTTGCTTCTATATCATCTTATCGATATCTTATCTTCTATATCGATATACTAGCACCTGTCAGGTGCATTTGTAGGCGTGGCGACTCTGCCGTCGGTGGGGTGTGGGGGCGGTGGGTTGGTGGGTGTGGGGTGTTTTGTGTTGGTGTGGGAGCTGTGCTGGGTTTGTGAAAAGTAATGCCAACCAGGCCTAAACTCAACTGAAACTGACTGAACTACTTGAGGGCTGATCTTAATTAGCTCAGTCCGAGTTAAGATCAACCCTCAAGTAGTTCAGTCAGTTTCAGTTTAGCTTAGGCTTGGTTAGCATTTCTTTTCACACACCCAGCACAGCTCCCACACCAACGCAAAACACCCCACACCCACCAACCCACCGCCCCCCCACCCCACCGAAGGCAGAGCCGCCACCCCTACACATTAGGGTGTCCCAGATTACATGAAGGTGTTCAAAATCACGAGGTCACCCCTTCATCCCGAACCTTGGTCAATTTTAAGCTTTCTGACAAGTTTTCAGAATTAACTACCGGTAATTATGCTTTGTTTTTACGATTTGAAGTTTTAGCGATTTTTTGGCCCGATTTGGTGTTATGTGCGACGTTGGCGTTGCAGTCCCCCTGGCAAAAGTCGACGTTCTGAACAGGGATTACTGCATTTGCTATATTCAAAACCACTTAAACGTCGAAAATTCAAGAATAAGCATTTAACATAGTTTGAAAATACTCTACAATTAGAGGTGCAAATTTGTCACCTAAGTTTTTTCTGTGATTTTTAATAGTGCTACAAATGTTGTGTATTCTAGCGTACTCAAAGTTCTGAGAGACTCAAGTATTTTCTTGGTGGTTCCATATTATCCCCAAATGCATACATTTAGCTCTTACAAAATGAGTCGGTTTATTTATTATTCATGTGAACACAACAGCTTATGACACACTTCACCACTGCACCAATATGCGGTGATCTAGCTAAACACAGCCACTAAAGCCCAATAACCCGTTCTCACCATCATTATAGCAGGGTTCGGCGAAGCCCATCCTCGAGTCTCCTCCTCATTTACATGAGCAAATAGTCGCACTTCTTATGTCCATAGCTCTGCCGGTGCCACTCCACAACTTGTGCCAAATCTTGTAGATCACTCTCGTTAGTGGTTCTATCAATCAATCAACTCCTGGAGGAGTTTTATACCCCTTTCAGCTCCATCATTCACGACCGCCAGACTGTCGAAGTATTTTTTTAACTTGCAGAAGCTTTCGCTTTGCTCCCATGTCTCAGCACGTGTGCCTATCCACTCCGCATCGATCTCCAGGAGGTTGAATAGCAACCATGACCTCTGACCCACCAGGTCTTCCAGTGCGTTAACCCTGGATAGCGGCACAGGTGCAGGCTTCCCCATTGGTACTGACTGTGGGCGAGTGAATGACGCAAGTTTCGTGGCGATCAATTCTCTTTCAGCATCAGAGATGTCCGTGTCACACAACGACAGAATGACGAGCGACTCGTCGAGGTATGCTGTGTGTCTTCTGATGGACGACAGTACAGCCTCCGCTACAGCCTTGAACTCCGGTATACCGCTCAGCTCCATCATCTCCTTTGCATACGACAGATCGTTCCTGGGAGCCACTGTCGCCAGTGATGAGCGCAGAAAGTAAGGCCCGTGGAACAAGGCGATGAATATGGCTGCAATCTGAATCTGCTGACCTTTGGTCAAGTCTAGCTCGAGTTGGTCCATCATGAGGCTCATCTTTAAGATGTAAATGGCATCAGCCATGAACCGGGCCTCGTGCATGGCTCCAGGCCGTCGGAGGAACGTCGTGTCACGTATGTCAGCCCCCAGGTACAGCGCAATCAGTTGGCATAGCTCCTTGTAATAATCCTGGGGAAATGTACCCGACTGCAGATGCTCGAAGGCCCATGCCAGAACACGCTTGGCCTTCCTGTAGATGAATGACCCTGGTTCATGTTTGCTCCAGCTGAACAACTTTAGGCTTCCTCGGGTGTCCCTTTTGGACCACGAAGCCTTGAACTTCTTGTACATTGCTTTGTTAGGTCCTTGCGTCTTGCCAAAGATCGCTGCGGCTGCATGAGTGACATGACATTTATGCACATGTCTCCGACATTCTAACCCCAGGACAGCATGCCCTACTGTCTTTTCAATACGCCAGGTAGCGCCGGACTTGTGGCCAGAGTTGGATGCTGTAGTGTCGTACACAATACCCGTGACTGTGTGGAGTTTAACATTGTTCTCATTTAATGTGTTTACCACTGTTGCAGCCACATCAACACCCTTACTACTTTGGAATAGTGGTATACCCAGAAGTTTCGGTACCGGGAGCTCATCGCCACCACTTATCAAAACTGCTCCCCGGTCTTCCACGTCGCGCCCCTTTGGCGAGATCATCTTCGTGTCGAAATGCACAACAGGATGCGAAGGCGGTACGAAATTCTCCCTAATGTCATCAGCTGTATTCTTTCTGGCCTTCTTTGCAGCGCGATGTCAGCTGCTTTTGGACGTGGCTAATTTCTGCGCTTCGCCCCCAGATAAAGCTATTGTATGGGTGGTTGCCATCGCTCGTTGTCTGAAACTCATATTCAACCGGTCATGCGTTACACATGGTTCCGTTGCGACGCGCTTCGGGCCGGCACATTCTCGCCCCGTAGGCCGATAAAAGTCCACGTCTCTATCGGAGGCATCGCCATCTGACTCATCGAGCTCTTCATCCGCGTCAGTTTGTTCATCTTCTTCATTTATCTGACTTGTACTTGCCCCAGCGCCTTCACATGTCGGGTCTCATCCGCATCGTTCCTGCTGCAGTCTCCTTTTCTCGCTAATATTTATTCGCTTGGCCATCAAACCGTCTCTCCCAGCCATACTACTGGGCTGATCCGGCATGCACATTTGCTTGTACCACTGCAAGTCTGTTTTCCATTCAGTTTGTAGCCGGCTTCTTTTCTTTAGTCTTTCCTCCAGATCGACTGGGCTCAGGTCACAAAGCTGGACGAGATAAGCTTTGAAAGCATCCGTCTGTTGTTGAGATTTTGGTGGCAGGTGGGTGAACTTCTTGTAGGCCTGGAGAACCCTCAGCACCCGAATTATGCAAAGGCTCAACTTCACCACTGGAATGGCACTTGGTTTCCACAAGAGCTCTATAAGCTCTTGAGCGATGGTGCGGGCGATGTAGGATAATTTAGTATTTTATGTGTTTGTCGTAGATACAGGAATCTTTGGATGACACTCTTGTTCTGGGGCAGTTTTGAGAAGGGGAAATATTCAATGGGTGGGCCGGTCATTTCGTTGATAGGCGTTCGGAGGCCTGGACGATGTGGGCGAATTTTCCGTGCCCGTCTATGAGTGGACACAGCGGCCGACTCCTGCCCACAGCCAGATCGAGTGCGGGTCTGCAGAATATTGCCCCTCCGGACAGGATTGTCACTTTTGGCGCCATGGGGACGCCCTGATTTCCCCATCTGAGTTATCAGGCGAATTAAAACCAATAACTAGTGTATGTACCCACATCAGCTGTCCACAACTGCCCGGCTTGTTGTAAAAAATGAAACCGCTCCAATTTGAATTTGTGACTCACGTGGACTCGCACGTGCATTTTTATTAATGTACTTTGATGTAAAAAATAGACCAAAACGCGCCTGTGCACTGTGCAGTGTTTCGGCAGACTTAAAGATGGGTTGTGTTGTTGAGTTCACATGGGATAATTTGCATCTCAAATGGGTTATTTTACTTCCAAAATGTATTCCACAAATTATCTTTCGCTTTATTTACAGCACCATTGGAAAAATAACCAAAAACACGGCACTTTCATGTACATGGAAGATACTGTCATGACTGATAGCAAAATTGGGTTATCTGGGTGACAAATTTGCACCTCTAATTTTAGAGGATTTTCAAAATTATGTTAAATGCTTATTCTTGACGTTATTTAGACGTCTAAGTGGTTTTGAATATAGCAAATGCAGTAATCCCTGTCCAGAACGTCGACTTTTGCCCGGGAGACTGCAACACCAGCGTCGCACATAACACCAAATCGGGCCAAAAAATAGCAAAAACTTCAAATCGTAAAAGCAAAGCATAATTACCGGTAGTTAATTCTGAAAACTTGTCAGAAAGCTTAAAATAGACCAAGGCTCGGGATGGAGGGGTGACCTCGTGATTTTGAACACCATCATGTTATCTGGGACACCCTACTACACATTCATGTGTGCTCAAATTGGTGTTAATATTTGTATTTAGATTGACGTGTTTTGTTTCTAATGTATTTGAAGTAGGCAGGCACGGATATAGTGGATGATAAATTCTGACTGATGCTTATATAGGTGCCTTCTGAAACTTGTGATTTGATGCTGCACAGCATAGAAATTGGGCATTATGGTGCGATGCGTTACATAATATCTCATTACTATTTACCATTGGTTAAGTATAATGACAATGGTCTCAATGGAAATCCGATGGAAAGTTAAAAACCCAGCGATTGTATCCAATAAAAATGTTTACCTCAATATTGTTTGAAAAAAGAACATGATCACTTCGATTGCAACCCGGATTCCGGAATACAATAATTTGCAATACAGTCGCCCCGGGGCATAGCGAGGAATTGTCCAGACGGATTTTGCAAAGAGGCTTGGAGCAACACTACAAATTTTAAAGTCCCTTGATTTCGGCTGCTCTGTTTGGAAAGGAACCAGTTATTTTTCCTTGAAAAAGTGTTTTTGGTTGGTTGGTTATTGGTTTTACGACACGTCGACCGTTGAGTCATAAAGCGTCGCCAATCTCTCACGCCGATTGGTCGCGGGCGAAGAGTAGCGACAGGTGAGATAAAAAGTTTTTTTTTCATCTTCATTTGGGTATCATCGGATCCCCTCCTACCGCAGAACTGTAGACAAGCATGATACTGTAAGTAAGCGTGGCACTGCATTCCTAAATCATGAATGCAGATCGTCTAAGCATGCTTCTAGATGCAGGATGTCAAAACGTCATTGGGAAGGACGATGATTCAGTATTCGGCCCTGGGCAAGTAAGCACTTGTGAGTGTCCGTAGACGCTCGTAAGGGCCAGCACGCATTCGTACACGATCGTAAAGGCTCGCGGACATTTGCAAGGGACCATACACGTTTGGGCATTCGTAAAGGCTCATAGACGTCGTAAATGACCCGTAGACGTTCCTATGAGCCCATGAACATCCGTAAAAGTCATACACGTTTGCAGGAGTCCGCAGACGTTCGCAAGAGACCATAGGCATCTGTACGTGCACGCAGACGTTCATAAGGGTCCGTAAGCGTTCGCAGGGGCTCGTAGATGTTCTTAGGGGACCGACAACAGCATCGGCGGCCATAATAATTGGTCTTTCTGTCATAGCCATGGCGCTCCTGCAGACGATTACGTCACGCTCCACCTTAATTACGTACCTGCAGTCGCCAAACATAACCGCCCACTGGACACAGAAACTACACAGCGCCATCATTAAAGCAGCCGAGCGACAGGACGGTTGACTCCTAGTACCGTCTCATTAGTTTGCTCCTGGAATGGTCCATTGGAAATCTACAGTGGTTTCGAAATGAATCACGAGAAAAACTTGGGGGTGGGGTGCGGTCAAATTGACCTCCCGAGCTGCGCTGGTCAAAGCGCCTCTCCGATTATTTGAATTTTGGTGGTCGATATGTGACACAAAATGGTTAACCTATGGCTTCAGATGACACCATAGGGAAGTATAATCTACTTTAACAACCCTTCTCAGCATGGGTGTTAATTTTAGAAAATTATTGGAGGGATGGGCACAATACATGAAGACAATGAGCGAACCTAAATGGATTGGGAGCACACTCCATAGGGTCCCATGCTAACAGTTGAAAGTATTGAAGAGGGAAAAACCAACATTGAAGGGGCGCTTGCCCCCTCAAAAGTATACAAAACAACATACTTGCTTCTCAGGCGTACGATCATCCCCTACAAGCTACATTCCGCACCTCTGCAATTTAATAGTGTCCTGGATAACTTCGAAAATCGGACGATCCATCACCGTCTTACTACATCCCTCTTTCATCCAGCTAAAGCTTAGACTTGACGATCCGCTTACAACAGCCTTTCAGATTAAATGGAGATATGGAGAGATAAAGAGAGAGAGAGAGAGAGAGAGAGAGAGAGAGAGAGAGAGAGAGAGAGAGAGAGAGAGAGAGAGAGAGAGAGAGAGAGAGAGAGAGAGAGAGAGAGAGAGAGAGAGAGAGAGAGAAACAAAAAATTATATGGTAATAGTGATCACATCATACGCTTTTCCACATATGTTGGAAGTGTAGGATCCGGTCAGCAATCACTACAAGATTTATTCCAAATTTTGTTAAAGGGAATTAAATGAGTCCAGGATCATCCTGGATGAAATTAACTGGGAAAAGTTATTGATGGATTTAGATGCTTATGAAAGGTGGAGAATGCTAAGATGCAAACTGTTCAAGGTCAGGATAAGTTCATTCTCAATATCCAGATTAGATTAAACAAGGATAAGCATCCTTCGTGGCTGACCAAGGAAGCAAAACATTGACTGGTATCAAAGAAGCAGGCATTTAAGAATCCAAAATATCTTAACTCTGAGGAAAACCTATAAACATATATAATAGCTAGACATAAATTCAGGTGTGTTGGGGCGTGTCTAAAATACTGAATGAACCCGTAGGAGTAAAGTGCCACAGTTCTAGGTCCATTTCTCTTTATGATCTTTGTGAACAACACTGAGGTACACTGTAAAAGAGATTAGCACCCCTTTGGTGCTATTTCAAATGTCAAATTCCAGCACCAAAGGGCTGCTTGAATTAAGCACCTTTCTGGAGTTGGCATCGCATCGCAAAATTTCAAATGCTAAATATAAACATGGTGCTTATAACTAGCACCTCTTCATTGGACTATATTCAGTAGCATGCTGCTTGAAATGAGCGCCCATGGAGTGCGTGGGCTTTAGCACCCCCAGGGTGCTAGTTTTTGCTCACGCCAAAAACCCGCACCTCATGGGTACGGTTCGCCTATGGTGCTAGCATATTTAGCATCCATTGGGTGCTTACACCGAAATTGGTCTCCTTGATAGTAACGTACGGGTGCTGCTGACTTACTGTATTTATGCGGATGGATGCCTTCTTTTGCTACATGTTAGCTTTCGATACCGATCGGAAATATTACAGCAAACAGGATGCTTACAGGCGATATACCCTTTTAATGCATTTGCATGCATATAGCAATGCAAAGGAATACGTATTTTCTACTTTGCAAACCGCAAAAGAGGACATGCATATATATATATCTATATATATATATATATTATATATATATATATATATATATATGTATATATATATATATATATATAAGCAAATTTAGTAGGTATTATGGTAACATATCGTAACAGTACAAAACATTGGAGGGTTTTTATTTCAATCTCAAATTTTGTAACTAAAAAAACCTAACCTCATGTACTCTAGCCCAGTTGTTTGCTTCATGAAGGAAAATGTGTTTAAAACTTTTATCATGGACACCTTAAATGACAATAATACCAAATAAACCAACCAAACATAACCCAGACAATTTCTTTAATTTGTTATGCAAGCTCCACATTTATCACAGTTCAGTCTTCCATGGCACAGTGCCAGTCATGAAGAAATGGTGATGTAAAGAGCGGATCCAATGGCTCTATGGCTATGTAATTATGAAGAAACCAATGAAATCCATAATAATGTCATATAGTCATAACGTGTTAAAACTTAAAAAGAGCCACAGTGACCCATCTAGGTTAAGCCTAGAAAATTATCCTGTAGCAACAATTGGTGGTGATCATCCAGGCTCTATAGCTTTCTTTCAGCTAATAAATTCTGAGCAGCACAACACACCGTCCAAAAACCATTGTCTGCGAAATGAATTTTTTAGCCCACAGAATAAGCTGCAACTGGCATAGCCCACTCAGCTTTTCAACGTCCATAGGTGAACAATGGTGCCATAAAACAACACTTTAGCTTGTTTGCCCCAGAGCAATACCACATATGCCTTGGTAAGCATGCCAGGTATTATATGTTGTCAAGCTCAGGTATGTTGGTTATTGTAGCTTGAGGTTGCATCAACTGCGTAAGTCATTCAGCGCCCGTAATTTCAGGGGTGTATGCAGCGAGGTTGGCAAGATGCTGACATCATCAGATTTATACCAGGGATGTAGAAAAACATTTGCTGTGAAGACACACCAACCTTGTACAGATTATGACAAGCTTGTGATTCTGGATCCAGAGGTTCTCTTGATCCCAGAGAGACTTCTCTTCTTCACTTCAATCTTGCCGCACGACTGCACAGATCCGCACGCCATCCAATCCCAAACCAAAATGGCCGAATGTTCGTGCAGTTGTTTCGTTAAGCAGCGTTAAGGTGCTAATGTTCCCACCATTTTCACATGCTGCTTATTTTAACTACCCAATTGCTTACTGTAAGCAGCCATAGAGTGCTCAAACTCCCGCCAAAAAAACACGGACTGTAACAGTACTAAATATAAGCAGTTGTATTATTCAGGACTGCTTGGCACAACACTCATGGCTACTAGGATCAAGCATGCTCATTATCGCGGTCTAGCACCCGCAGGCTAGAATTAGCCTCTTCCAGCCGAATAGTACATATGGTGCTTGTTGCTAGCATCCTTATGCTTGCTACTAGCATCCTTAAGGACCAGCGTTGTTTGAAGCAGCCATTTAGCATGCAATCAGCAGCAAAAGTGCTAATCATTTTTTACAGTGTAGGGCTGAGGAATAGGGTGTTCAAATTTGCTGATGACATCAAGCTGGTAGGAGTGGCTAACAGGTGATCAGTCTAGTAATATTCAACTAGATTTGGAGGACCTAAAAAGTTGGCTGATCAATGACAGGTGTCTTTCAACCATGAAAGTGTAAGGGTATGTGTCTGGGGCCTGGAGGTGAGACATTCGAATATACAATGGGAGGCAGGGAACTGGATGTTGTTGAAGAGAATAGAGACTTAGTTGTGTTGGTTATGATGCAAAAAAAAAAAAAAAATACAGTGTTCCTCGGCTAGGAACCGGGCAATCAGAATGCTGGGAATCATTAATAGAAGTGTGAGGTATAAAAGCAAGGAAGTAATGGAAGAATTACCTCACGATGTGCCACTTGGAATATTTTGTACAGGCCCTTACAGGCCCTTCTGCATATATATATATATATATATATATATATATATATATATATATATATATATATATATATATATATATATATATATATATATATATATATATATATATATATATTTATATATATATATATATATATATATATATATATATATATATATATATATATATATATATATATATATATATATATATATATATATATATATATATATATATATATATATATATATATTTATATATATATATATATATATATATATATATATATATATATATATATATATATATATATATATATATATATATATATATATATATATATATATATATATATATATATATATATATACCAGAAAGCGTGTCAGAGCAAAGCCAGTGGAATGAGTAACTTCGAATATGGAGAAAGGCTTTTGATTTGCACTCACTCATGTATAGGTGATTAAGGGGTGATGTGATTGAAATGCATCAAATCGTTAAATCAGGCCGATCCGAATGATGTTCTTGTATTTACAGCATCGCATAGTGGTCATCAATTCAGGTTAGACAAGTCAAGGTGTAGGACAATTAAGCGACAGCAGGTTTTCAGTCAAAGCGTGGTTGATCAATAGAATAGGCTGCCTGCTGATGTTGTGGGGAGTCCTCATTCAATTTATTTAAAATAAGGTGGATAAGTATTTCAGGTTGGAGAATCTTGTTTTTAATTTCAAATTATAGGTGGATGGGGGGATGTTGGTTTATTCTGGTACGTTGGTGGATGGGGGATGTTGGTAGATAGCGTCTCTGGAATTTAAGATATACTACGGGTTGCGCATCTTTTTGTCCACGCTTATAGTATCTTCCCTTTACAGGCTTAACCCAGATGGGCCCCTGTGATTCTCATTAAGTCTGAACACTCCATAACTTTATGACTTTATGATACATACGGTGCCACATTTCCCTTCGTAAGCAGTGCTCCGCGTCCTGGCAAACCATTGCACCCTAGTCACAGAAGTAGTTTGTTGGTGGATCACACCACGGGCCTCTTTTTGTTGCCAGGGACCATTATTGTCACCATGGCTCCTTTAGAAAATACCGTCCCAAAATTCGAAAAGTGGTGGCGCTGCCGCTGCCCAAGCGCCTTCCGGGGTGGAATCTCCCTAACAAGCCAAGTTTGTTGGCGCACAAGACTAGATACTGCATGGAGGAGGAATATGGGAAAATCCGCTATCGTGGCTGATGATTCCGAAGATATACAATGCTTTCCCAAATAACCCATGGCGTGACTCAGTAACCAGCGTTTCGCGTGTAAACGTCAGGAGGGCAAAAAGCCAGTGCGCTACGTTACAGTATCCTGCTGCACATTTATTTTGTCATATTTTTCAATCCAATTATCAGGGTACGCAACTGATAAAAATCGCATCACGTCACATACCCATATTTCTATCAATTATAGCCGTACATAATTGAAGCACAAAATATGGACGCGCCAGCATAGACGACAAAATGCACATGCACATCACCTATAGCGATTTCTACGAACACCGTCAGGAGAGAAGTACAGCAAGCATCATTAGGATTGTATTTTGTTGGCACGGAACATACAACAAAATATTGATATGAACAGCGCGACCCAGGAGTCTCGGTGACAGAAACCATTGTACCATTCCTACAATTATAGCTAAACAGCTAGATAATACAGAAAGAGCCGGAACACGCTTGATCAAATAGCTAGACGTGATTATAGGAGCCTTTCCATACGCGCCGGTAGCAAATGGTTGGCTCCAATTTTTTTCCACTCTGGAGGAAGTTGGACACTTCGTCATTGACAGCCTTTCACCGATCCCACACCGCGGCGCGGAAGGCGCGTGTCGACGGCAGCTGCCACCACGGCCGACGGTCCGTGTGAGATCCGGCTGACGTGCGAGGTGCTGCGTCGGCGCCCAAGTTAACACCGCTGGTCGAGTCGGGAGCTGGGCTGCCGCACCCGATTCCTGAGAGGTAGCAGAACACGCCCGAATACCGAGACAGAGCGTCCGGCTTCGGGGCCCAGTATGTTGTCCGCCTGAGATGCGAGCGATCGTCAGGACGCCTTGATATGTCAACACTGGAGCCGCCGGGGACCAGCACCGCGGTGCAGTCTCCAAAGTGGCCAGTTTGTCGGGAACGACCGCAGAGGCGCCTCCGCCGCCGGGGATGCTCACTTGCCGCTGTTCTGCATCTGCTGTTTCAGCCTGTCGATGTAGCCGCCGCCGCCGCCGCCGTCGGTGCCGGCGATCTCGTCCGGTATCTCGACACCAACTGCCCGGTGGGGTCGCGTCAGGCCAGGTCAGGTCAAGCATCAACCTACGGAATAGCTAACTCTGCCATTATGCTCAAGACTGTGACACGGTAACAAAGCCAGCCGCGTGACTCGTACGTTCAGATGATGTCTCGTGCATGCTTGTTTCCGCATCATGAGGGGTCTGTGGAATTTCTGTCATCCAGAAGTGCAGTGTTCCCGCTGCCGTCACTGTTATGTGACATAGCTCCGTCCATGGGCCGGCCTCTGGACGCTTCTATTGCCAGGCGGCGAACAGTTTCATGAGTTTCATGCAAACTTCATCAACTTAATATCATAAAATGGCACTAAAAATGAGAGCATTGAAGAGCGTAGTCCATCTTGAATACGACTAATCGGCACATTGGGCTATACATACACTGTAACTCGAGCCAGGCCATGGTTGGAACTTTCTCCCATCTTTGACTCGGTTCCACCACAGTTGGAAATAAGAGAGGATCAACGGAACAAATAGCTCTTAGGGGTGGTAGAAGGAGTTTGCGAAATTCATGACGAGTAGAGCATCAGGCGATAAAACATCATGCGACGTAAATATTTGGGTAATATGTCTGGTCACAGAAGCATGCATGTATATATATATATATATATATATATATATATATATATATATATATATATGTATATATGTACATATATATATATATATATATATATATATATATATATATATATATATATATATATATATATATATATATATATATGTACATATATGTATATATGTATATGTATGCATGTATATATATATATATACATATATATACGTATGCATATATGTATCTATATATATATATATATATGTATACGTATGTATATATACACATGTATGTATGTATGTATGTATGTGTGCATAGTAAGCAGACGCCCACACACACTATGACACACCATAGTGATTACCTGAATATAAATTTGCTCTCATCGAACACGAGGATCATGGCAAGGCAACCAGATAGAAGAAAACTGCAGGTGCTGGAGGCCACCCTCATCGGAAAGAAGGACCCCTCGTTGGCCGTTAGGTCGAAGCACGTAGCACCATAATGTAACAAAGTTCGTTTTGGACGCCCTCATTTAAATGCATTTGGATCCCATGGATCCTGGCATTAGGCATCTGGTCGGTACCTGCACGTCGACGCTGACGTAAGCTGTCTCTGACGCGCTGGTCACGCGCCGCGCCGGCCGGCGCACGTCCCACTACCTTATAAGGCTTTGTCGGAGGCATCACGTGATGGCGCGGTGATCAGTCAAGGTGTGGCTGTGTTACGTCATAGTGCTTCTGGCCAATAGCAGTTGTCTGTTGTAATGGTTCTGACGTGGAGGTCCCCGCTCCTGACCAACAATTGCCCTCATTCGGCTCAGAACTTTCTGCGCGGGTGGACGTACGTGTGTGAGACGGCTCTGAATTATGACGACGTACAGACGTACGTGTGCGAGCTGGCGGCTGTGCCTTTGTTAACGTTCGCATCACTAATGTCTTGAGGCCGTTTGTCACCGTATATTTGTTATTTAACCGTTCAATATAAAACTATAATCACGGTGGCTTTCAAGAACGACTCCTAGATTTGAGAGAGGAGCCACTGAACGTGCGAACGAGTTGTCGCGAAACCGAGGAAAAGCTAGACTATCACTGCCAGGCAACAGACTTGCCTTTTCATCATACTCTTGTTTAATGAATCTCCTGTGGGACCATGGTCAAACCTAAGCCACTGTGGGGGCACATGCCCCCACATGGTAGGTGGCGTCCCTCCGGCGGAGGAAAGGCGCGTCTCCGAGGAGGCTCAAGTGTACCTGGAGAGGCGCCACTGCGGAAGTACCTGGAGGGGCTCTTCTAGCAGAAACACAAATTTGAGGGGTGCACTCAGGCCCTCCTGGAGCGGGCACCTTTCCTTCCAGGGGGCGCTTTTTTCTCATAGGGGCGCCTCTTGCTGGAAAATTAGAGGGGTACACTCGAACCCCCTCGGAGAGGCGCCTTTTCCCGGCTGGAGGGACGCCACCTTCCATGTGGGGGGCATATGCCCCCAGTGCCACACCCTGTATCCGACCCTAGTTGTCATTGCATCGAAATGTGTCCTCGTAAGACAGGAGAGCAAGGGAAAGGTAAGTCCACATTTACTACAACAAAGCCATCGTTCAATATTGTTTGTTTTCCTGTTACAAAAGGGAAACGTGTAACGTAATTACAGCATTGCTCTATGGTGATTGAGAAATCGGACCCAGCACATACGACATAAAGCTAGGTGTTCATTGGCAGTGATAAGCAATGGCACTTGCTAACTTTGGCGGAACTTTTTATCCCCAAAATATTAGATTTAACAACGGTAAATCTGACATCCAGACTTTGAAAATGGAGTGGCTGAAATCCATGGATTTTTTGGTGGGGGTGGGGGAGGCTTACTTCTCTAACCTGCCCAAACTTCCCGAGCCTCTGGTTTGCCCCACCCCATTTCAAAACCGTGATGGCACCCATGGTTGGGAGCGGAGTGCACTTGAGCGTCCTGGAGGGATGTCTGTTATGATTAAAACACTTTCTAACCTATGACTGCATACCGAAATGGTACTTCAGTCTGTTTATGACTTAAACTATAAAACTAGTGGTCTTAAAGAATGATGTCGATGGTTTGTTGCGGGCTCGGTGGCAATGTATGCCACCTCCAACACTCGTTGCTCAGCTTTGGAGAAACCGTGAATGGTGGATATATACTTTTTCCCCCTAATGTCGACCCCTGTTTCGTATGCAGCAGCCTATCCTATTTGGCTACACGCACTATTACAGGCTCGATTGATATTGGGCTTTCCCCTCGGCAGCTATTCAGAAGTTAGGACAGCCAGCTGAGGAATGCCTCAGGATGCCAATACATATGTCATTTGTCTGCTGTTCACTACAACTGGTTGCATTTTTTTGTCATTTTGTTTGCAGATAGGCCACCACCAGTTATTAGTAGAAGTAGCCCCAGGAGCACCTCAGCTAGGTAGCAAGCTAGTAACACTCCTGGGGCCACACAGTGAAATGTGTTATGAGGGGGAAAAGGAAGAAGTTGGATCATGTACATACGCATGCACAAACACACAAATCTGCATATGCACACACATGAAACATGTACACCTACACATATTTCACATACATAGACACATATGCACTCACATATCTATACAAATATACATGCATACACATATACTAACATGCACATACATAAACATACACACATATGCATCCATACACATTCATGCACATACACATGCACACATTTTGTAGTGTGCAAGTGATCAAGGTTAATTTTTTTCTCACCAGTTAAGTTGTGATATATGAGCTAATGAAATAAGCTCTGATAACTTTGTTTTATATCTTCTTAAAAGATATAGAGTTTCCCACGCCCAGTTAGGCTTCGTGTTTCTCTCCATCGGTGTGAATCATAAGAACATTGGAAGTCAATTTGACATAAGCCTGTTTGATGTTCTTGTATCGTAGTGTGCAAGCCGCGGCCGGATTCACCATAATTCGCCTTTCCACATGTATGTGGAAAGGTGTACGTGGTGCATAGACCAGCATTCATATGTCTGTTAATGATGCTAGGTGTTTTCTTCTATCGGATTAGCAGACCCCCGCCCCACAAATATGCTCGGGTAGGTAAACGAATGTTTACGCAATGCATATAAAAAGGCATTTGCGTTTACGGGCATTGACGATACAAATATATTTGTACGAGCTTTAGCGTGCAAGAACACTTACGATACGAACATGCACGATGCATGCGCAATACGAGCATGCATATGTGATGCGAATATTTGCGTACGAACAATTCGGTTTACGAGCAATTGCGTGCGATCATTTGTCATAGAACCTCGCTCGCTGGTTGTACGAGGATCTGCTTGGAGAACGAACTCACGGTATCTTTTCCTTGGCTTCTGTATCTGGTCCGTGCGGTAGAAGCTGAGCCGTTCAGCTTTGTCGGCACCATATGGAGCTATGTCCCGCAATCTCTCGATGTCGAAAATTGGTTCTGAAGAAAGAAGCAGATGTACACAACTTGTCAACGCTGTCTGCAAGTACATTGTACAACAGCATTGTAGGCAAGTAGACAGTTTTGTGCACCTTTGGAAAGAAGTCGAAAACACGACATGAACAGGTGGCCGAAGGTATGATGGGGAGCGGATGCACATGTTGTTGGCATATTAAAACGCCCCTAAATTGCTTGGAGGCATCAACACATGGGCTATTCGAGAGGGGAGGGGAGGCGTGGGGAAAACATCCTCAGTATACTTACTTCTAACCCTTCTCTCTTCAACAATTCACATGTATTTAGGCATTTGACCTTCACGTGCTAGGTGACCGTGACCTTCACACCTGCCACCTGTGCTAGAATACGTCTTCAGTTTGCATATCATTAATATTGAAGCACGAACTTGCATTTGTTTTACAATCAGGGTCAGGAAACAACGATGGAGACAGGAGACTGATTGTACCTCGACCCTGGCCTGCCTGACGTGGCCTGGAAGGTCAACCAAAATAACTGGATGAAAATACTTCGAGAACCTCTAAACGGCCACGTGTGTATGCCGTACCGTAACAGCTTACCGCACCTTTCCATCGTGCTTGGAACACAAAAGTATTGATGGTCAATTTTCCCCCACCCCACCCCATGAATCGCGATGGGTAGAAAATTATCCTTTACCACGAGGGCTATCATTGTATCCGAGAGTGTTTCTTGAAAGGGACATTTCTTTCATCTGGAATCCAAGGTCGGCAGATTTTTGTCATGGCAGAGCCCATGGGTAAGAGGCTCAACAAAATACAAAGAGACATGTTTTTGCCAAGTTTACATCATGATTTGCTATCTCAGTGAGATGTAAATCGGCTTGGAGAACAAAATATGCGCATGAATTGGTACATACCTAGCAATACAGATTATGTACAACGTATGCAGTAGTGATATTAATATCGTTCGAAGCCGCTGACCTGACCCTGACCTGCCAGGTAGGTGCGACTCTGTTCGGGCAGCTGTCTGAGCGGCACGGGCTTAACAGCGGCTGACCTCACACTGACCTGCTAGGTAGGTGCGCCTCTGTTCCGGCAGCTGTCTGAGCGGTACGGGCTCGTACTGGATGGAGAAGTGTCGGCCAGAAACCAAGACCACCACTTGCAGCAGCCACAGGGCGGCCAGAGCACTCCTACCACACCGAGAGGTCATCGCCAGGCTGGCCAGCTGAAGGGCACAGCACACAAATCAGCTGAAGGGCACAGCACACAGATCAACTGAAGGGCACAACACACAGATCAGCTGAAGGGCACAGCACACAGATCAACTGAAGGGCACAACACACAGATCAACTGAAGGGCACAACACACAGATCAGCTGAAGGGCACAGCACACAGATCAGCTGAAGGGCACAACACACAGATCAACTGAAGGGCACAACACACAGATCAGCTGAAGGGCACATCACACAGATCAACTGAAGGGCACAACACACAGATCAGCTGAAGGGCACAGCACACAGATCAGCTGAAGGGCACAACACACAGATCAACTGAAGGGCACAGCACACAGATCAACTGAATGGCACAGCACACAGATCAGCTGAAGGGCACAACACATAGATCAGCTGAAGGGCACAACACACAGGTCAGCTGAAGGGCACAACACACAGGTCAGCTGAAGGGCACAACACACAGATCAGCTGAAGGGCACAGCACACAGATCAACTGAAGGGCACAACAAACAGATCAACTGAAGGGCACAACACAAAGATCAACTGAAGGGCAGAACACACAGATCAACTGAAAGGCACAACACACATCAACTGAAAGGCACAACACACAGATCAGCTGAAGGGCACAACACACAGATCAACTGAAGGGCACAACACACAGATCAACTGAAGGGCACAACACACAGATCAGCTGAAGGGCACAACACACAGATCAGCTGAAGGGCACAACACACAGATCAGCTGAAGGGCACAACACACAGATCAACTGAAGGGCACAACACACAGATCAGCTGAAGGGCACAGCACACAGATCAGCTGAAGGGCACAACACACAGATCAGCTGAAGGGCACAACACACAGATCAACTGAAGGGCACAGCACACAGATCAACTGATTGACAAGGCACCCTGTGCTGTGCACCAGTCACAGCCGGCACTGTGCTGTGCATCCAGGCTGGGGGAGCAACAGCCGCGCCTTCTAACTAATTTTCGCGACATCTCAGAAACCACTATAGATAATGCCACCAAACCGCAGCACCTGTTCCTGCATATGTGCACAGCGGTGCAAAAAGCCTTCAGCTCAGCCTATGTCCAGCCAAAAGTACGTCACAGTGATGTCATCAACCACGACTTTCATTTAGGATTTAATATAATTTGGCTAATCACGTAAGAAGTGGCGTGGCCAGTATGTGTTCAAAGGGGTCATCCTGAAAGGGCCACATCACACACTTCTTTGAAACTGCTTGTATTTCGGGCACTTCGTTTTTTTTTTTTTTATATATATATATATATATATATATATATATATATATATATATATATATATATATATATATATATATATATATATATATATATATATATATATATATATATATATCAGAGTAGGTTGGAAGCAATCCATGAATCAAAAATGTTTCGTTAAAGCTGACCGCATATCTAGCATTGACTGCCTTATTTTGTGTTCTTTCGAGTTCCCTTACTCTTCGTTTTCCTTCTTCGTTCAGTTGGTAAATCAGATCACTGATCAGTCATTTATTGCGCGACGTTTCGTCCTAACATAAAACATTATCAAGTTATTAATGAAAAAGGTAGCGAAATGTGCAAGTACATCGTTCACACTGCCCTTAATATCCTAGATAAAACAAAACAAAGCACTACAAACACTAACATATGCTGGTACAAAACACTAACATCATCGCACACATACGGGACAAGAGGAGACTACGCATCACGGAAGCCATCCTCATCCGTGAACAACTCCCCACTCTTAACACCCAACGTGACTGTCAGGGAATCCTTAACACCCAACGTGACCGTCAGGGAATCCTTAACACCCAACGTGACCGTCAGGGAATCCTTAACACCCAACGTGACCGTCAGGGAATCCTTAACACCCAACGTGACCGTCAGGGCATCCTTACACTATGTGGTGAATTTCCAGGCCTCGTCCAAGCGCTTAGTGCACTTGTGCTTTTATGACGTTGTTTGTTTTTCAGGTTGAATGTGCGCTTATATTGTACTCGTACCTATAAGTGAAAGTGCATTTCGTAGGTAGCACGACAATTATCTAGAACATTAAGCAGCGTAAAAGATGTAATTGTATATTTCGCTACCTTTCTCATTAAAAGCTTGAGAATGTCTTATGTTAGGACGAAACGAAAGGGTATATATATATATATATATATATATATATATATATATATATATATATATATATATATATATATATAAATATATATGTATGTATATAGATATATATATATATATATATATATACATACATATATATATATATAGATATGTATGCATGTATATATACTATATATATATATATATATATATATATATATATATATATATATATATATATATATATATATATATATATATCAATATCATTGTCCTCACTGACTCTCAGACATCCTCTTTATGTATCAGGGACACTCAGAGCCCTGCCTATGCCTGAACTCTCTGTGGTGCTTTTCAGCCAGATACCCTTTTCAGCTGGCATGGGCATTCCAGCTCTCAGAGGCAGGATAATTATCTTGTCTTCGCGGCCCTAGTTAGTCCTCAGGGTGGTCGTCTTCAGATCTCAGGGGCCATTTCTACACAATCTGTTAGATGCATTTGAATCCTTCTCGGTTATGCCTTTCCTACATCTGGAGAGCCCCCTATGGTCACAAGGAGGAGGGGCTGCCCCCTCTGCCCCGCTCCCTTGGCTACGCCACTGCATGTAAGTGTCCAAAGTTGAGGAAGTGAAGAAATGAACGGAAAGAATATCAGCCAATGCATTTGCAACCTATTAGGTTTTATTTGTTTCCCTTCATTATTCCAAGTTCAATTCCTGAAGCTTTCTAGAAGGTACTTTCTCGGGGACACGTTCGAAAAGGTCACCTGATTCATTGCAAAGCTTCTTTAAATTATTTCAAATATAAACGGTTCTTGACCTCGGCCCCAATCTGGACGACGAAATGCATTATGGCGCGGTTCGCATTCTTTGACCCTGCAGGGTATTTTTAAGACAAATAAAATATTTGGTTGTCCTTACCAGGCGTAGTTACGAACAATACAGCGAGTGATATATGTGTGCGCTTGATCTGAGCTGTGGCCTGAGTAAAGATTGAAATGCAGCTTTCATTTTTGGGAAGAAGGGACGTCGCATAATGCGGCGCTATCAATTGCCGTCCGGATTGCTTAGATCGGTGCAGTAGTTCGCCAGATGTTCAGGGGAAAGCTGCCCTCCTCAGCAAGGTGCGTACCACTTGGGACCCCAGCGGGGCGCGGCTTAATTGGTTTATTGAAATGGAGCTGGACGCATTTCGTATTCTTGCCATTCATTATCCTGTTTACTCTAGCACACCTACTTAGTTCTTGAGCGTACAGTTCCGTTTTGTTTTCATTTTCTGGATCTAATTTTCACACAGCCGGCTGTAATTTTGCCCACGGGAACTACCGCTACGCCTCCCACACCGCCATCGTAGCGTTTAACATCACTGTGCTGCACTACTGTTGCAATTCGCCCGCTCGACCCAGGGACGATAAAGTCACAAAGTCATAAAGTTTTAAGGCTTAATAAGAGCCACAGGGGCCCATCTGGGTTAAGCCTATCTAGAAAAGGTACTAGAACTGTACATACTCTCACCCCAATCAATCCCTTATCTCAAGTTCCTAGGAAGCTATATATCCCAGCCTATCTAGCACCATTCACTTGCTATTGCATAACACACTCAACAATTACAAACTCCTCCCATCATACCCATTGTGCTACCATAGACAATCTCATCAGTATCACATCCCGAAGGAAGGTGCTGAATCCACTGCTAGGTACTCCCTACATAAAGTTATAAAGCGTTTAGACTTAATAAGAGACCCAAGGGCCCATCCAGTTAAGTCTGTAAATGAAAGATACCATAAGCCTAGTCAAAAGAGCCTCCCCTACCATCCCACATCTTGAAGAAACCAATCCTCCAATATCCCATACACCTATCAATGCCTATCTATCCTAGCTATCCAGCCCTATTCCCCTGATCTCTCTTAACACATGTGGATTGAATGCCTTATCAATAATTTTCAAACTGCATCCATGCCTGCTTAAAGGGGTCTGTGCCGTGCACACTTACTTCACATAAATCTCACCCCATCCATCACAAATTAGAACTGAAAAGAAGATTTTCCTGTCTAAAAAATTTGCCCACCTACTTTTAAATACATTCAACGAGGAACTCCCCACAACATCAGCAGGCAGCACATTCCATTGATCAACAACCCTTTGACTGAAGACCTGTTGTCGCTTAACTGTCCTACACCTCAACTTGTCTATCCTGAATTGATGACCCCTATGTGACACTCTAAACTGAAGAGCGCCATTCAAATTGACCTGATCTAGTCCTTTAACAATTTTGTACATTTCAATTATGTCCACCCTTAATGATGGGGTACCCTTAACGATAAGATGCATCGTCTCCATGATTATCAACTGGAACTGCTGCCGCCAGCGAGCTGTGACAGAGGCGTTGATAATGGTGCCCCATGGACGCTCAGAATGGGATCATTCGTGGCCACAGCGATTGAAGACCTCGACGCCTCGAACTGAGCAGTATTGCATACATCCAACGGAGTCTTTCTGAGCGAACGTCAGCTATTTGGATTGCATTCATATTGCCGACCGAAAAAGCAAACCACCGCGTGTGTTGCGATCAAGCTGCGCAATGGAGTTAAGTGTACATATGCGTCCATGCGATACCATATCAGTTCCATAGCATGAATCTTTGCTTAATCTGTGATGCCACCAACAGACATGCCGGAGACAGGTAAAAGTACTATATATATATAAGTATATGTATATATATATATATATATATATATATATATATATATATATATATATATATATATATATATATATTGTGTGTAAATAAAATATATATTGCGTGTAAAGAAAGCATACGACCTTCAATATACCAGGAGGTGCTGAGTTGACATCAAAAGTAACGTTAAGGATTATACTTTATTACTCAACGTTTCGGCCAGGGGCCATCGTCAGGAGTGATATAAAAATGTCAAGTTTAGCAATTGAAAAAAAAAAGCACGCGAGAAAAAAAGCGTGCAAAAGACACGTGGAATGCAGAAAAGCCTCCTCAGTGGTGCAGACACTTAAAGAAACTCCAAACCAGAAACAAACTATGTCAAGATAGAATCCTCTGAGGAAGCCCGAGCCGATGGTCCACATACATATCGATACATACACTCACGCACATATATAGACATAGATCCAATATAACGCGTAATACATAAAATATAATTTATGTTTATGTAATTTAAGTGATATACCAAGACGTCGTTTGCGTGTTTAGTTGCGGCCGTAGATTACGTATGTGTAGAAATTCGAGGACCTTTAGATCAGCGTTGTCCCTGGCTGTTGCTATAATTTCTACTTTGAAGTTTGTGTTAGTGTCGCTGTGTTCCATCTAAGAGCCATTCTTCGTTGTATTACACAATAAAATATATATACGACCTTCAATATACCAGGAGGTGCTGAGTTGACATCAAAAGTAACGTTAAAGGTTATACTTTATTGCTCAACGTTTCGGCCAGGGGCCATCGTCAGGAGTGATGAAAAAAGCTCAAGCTTAAAAAATTGAAAAAATCACGCGGGAAAAAAGCGTGCGAAAAGACACGTGGAATGCAGAAAAGCCTCCTCAGTGGTGCAGACACTCACAGAAACTCCAAACCAGAAACAAACTATGTCAAGAAGGAATCCTCTGAGGAAGCCCGAGCCGATGGTCCATATACATATCGATGCATACACTCACGCACATATATAGACATATATCCAATATAACGCGTAATACATACTATATATAATTTATGTTTATGTAATTTTATGTGATATACCAAGACGTCGTTTGCGTGTTTAGTTGCGGCCGTAGATTACGTATATGTAGAGATTCGAGGACCTTCAGATCAGCGTTGTCCCTGGCTGTTGCTAGAATTTGTACTTTGAAGTTTGTGTTGGTGTCGCTGTGTTCCATGTTATAATGTTTGTCGATCATGTGTTCGCCTAAAGGTGTGTATGCTCTCCGAAGTCTGGCATCTCCCAAGTGCTCATTGTACCTATCCCTGATGCTACGTTTGGTTTCACCGACATAAAATGTTCCAAGACAGCGATTGCACGTTATTTTGTAAACTACGTTTTTCCGTGTGCATCTACCTTTGAGCCCGTTGATACAGGTGTGGCACGTTCTCCTACCAGCAGGGCATGGCGGCATTTCCAGGGCTGAGCGGACCAGGTAAGATTTCAGCGTAGGTCCGCTAGTTCAGGCTACCCTAACATGGTTTAGATGAGACGAACGGATGGCTGCGTTTACCTGTCGACGTAGTTGGTCATCGACAAAAGGAAGTCTCATGTAAACATAGTTGGGATTGCTACCCGTTCGATGCCGACGTTGCCCACCTATCCTACTACTGCTGTGAGGGTGAACAGCACGAGCGGCGGAGTGTACCCGATGTGCTGGGTATCCGTTTTCCAGGAAAAGAGTCGTCATCTTCGCAAGGCTCCGCTCGCATGAAATAGTATCGGAGGAGACTCTTGTGCTGCTCTCCTCATTTGGGATGTTAGAACGCCCTTTTTGGTGGCTATCGGGTGGGCCGAATCATAGTGCAAGATGATGGGGGCTGCCATAGGTTTAAAGTACAGTTCGGTGGTGTAGCTCCCATCAGCCTGAACTACAAACAACGTATCAAGGAAAGGAATCGAACTGCTATGACCAGTGTGTTCTAAGGTAAACTTGATGCTGGAGTGCTGTTGGTTAATTTCTGCAAAGAAGTCTAGCAGAGAGGCCAAGCCATGTGTCCAAACACCAAAAATATCGTCTATATACCTCATGTAGAGAGCTGGCTTCAAATCATACGAAGCCAAGAAGATCGACTCAAGGCGGTGCATAAAAGCAATCGCTAAAGGAGGTGCACATCGGTTACCCATAGCCACTCCCTTTGTCTGCTTGTACATGGAGCTACCGAAACGTATGAGGTTGTTGCTGAAAATATGTGTTAGTAATTTCACACAGTCCTGTACCCCAATCCCGAAAAGACAAATATCCTCCAGATTGTCCTCAATTAGACGAATCACAGCATCTATTCCCTCCTTTATCGGAATGCTGCCATATCAATTTTTCACGTCCATGGTGAAAACAATACTGCCTTCCGGAAGTTTTGTTGGAAACGTTTCTTTCACCCTCTGCAGGTACGACTCCGAGTTTGTCAGATGGGCGGGAACCAACGCTAGTATCTGGACGAGAATCTTACTCAAGAACCAAGATAACTTGTCTAGGGTGTCACCACTCGCCGACACTATAGGGCGCAGTGGAACCTCTAGTTTGTGGTTTTTGGGGAGCCCGTATAATTCCGCTGTGCGGCTGGAATGAGGAAGGAGAGATAACACTGTGTCTTTATGTAACTTCCCTGATAAAGTTTCCTTGATGATAGTACATGTTTCGATTTCGAGACGTTTGGTAGGGTTTGGTTGGGAAGGAATGCTCTGATACTCGTCCGTTATTTTCCTGACCTTTTCAATGTAATCCGTTTTGTTTAGCACGACGAATCCTTTGCATTTATCTGACGGCTTTACTATTACATTATCGTTGTTTTTCATTTCCCGAAGTACTTCCCTCTGTTTCGCATAATTGTCCGACATTTTGTTCGATGCTTTGTTGTGATATTTATATGCTTTTAGCACTTTTGTTTTTAAATCTTTCAACTCAGATTCTATTTGAGTTGTGGCTCTCGGTGGTTGGTATGCAGGAGTGTCGGGAAACATGGAGCGAAGCTTTAGATAACCTGTGCTAGAGGTGCTTTGTGATAAGCCTGCCTGTGGTACCTGAGGTACAGTTTGCTGTTTCGTCTCCCTCACATTCCTCCACCGCAAACCATAGATCGCCCTTTCTACGCCTGATTCTGCCTTTTCCAAGCAGCTACGATCCACTTTCTGAGCTAACGCAAAATTGGGGCCTTTGTCAAGCAATCCCAAGATATCTGAGTCTAGAGGTAACTTACGTGCGTATTAGACGTGCGATTTGTACGATATTGTTCAGTGCCATCGCCGTTGGTGACCGTACCGTGGGTGCGAGAAGTAATGCAACACCCGAGCTCTCTCCACTAGTAGCCGTGTGGTGGAGTAAGTTATTTGTATCCGGGAGTGGCGTAGGTGGTTGGTACGATGAATGTGTGCCTAGGCGAAGTTCGTCCTCCTGTGGTGCGCTGCGGTCAGCTGCTGGCCTCACGCTGCAGTTTCTGACTCCAGAATACATTGAGCGAATGCATTCGATTCGAGCATCGAGCGAATACATCGAGCGAATACATTCGAGCGAATTCAGCGAATACAGAATACATTGGCCTCCTTTAACGTTATTTTTTCAATTTTTTAAGCTTGAGCTTTTTGCATCATTCCTGACGATGGCCCCTGGCCGAAACGTTGAGCAATAAAGTATAACCTTTAACGTTACTTTTGATGTCAACTCAGCACCTCCTGGTATAATGAAGGTGTATATATATTTTATTTACACACAATGTCTAAAACCCAGGAGCATCTAAGAGCCATTCTTCGTTATATTAAACTATGTATATATATATATATATATATATATACAGAGATATATATATATATATATATATATATATATATATATATATATATATATATATATATATATATATATATATATATATATATATATATCTTACCGACAAACAGTCTTCTGAAACCCCAACATGCAATAATTTCTGCCTTCGTGACATCTACCTACTCTTTAAAGTCATCGGCTGAATTGATCGATCTGATGCATGCTAATCGGAAGCATGCTACGCTGGCCTTCTTTAACGTCACCAACTTTTTCACCAATGTTCCACTTGAACGCACAATCATCGTCCTTCCAGACTAGGCCTACCGTCGCGCTACGCTCCCCCTCCCCCTCTCCCTCCAGAGGTGCCTGAATGTGTCATGGAAAAAGATGTTGCGTTTGTGGATCACAAAGGTTCCCTTCAGATGTCCACAGGGTAAACTGTATTACCAAAGGGATGGGGTACCGATGGATTCATCCCTATGGTTTCTCTTCGCGCAACCCTACATAGCAAAAGTTGAGCATGCAGTCAGCTACCGAATTATGTTCAAGTATACCTTTTTATGGTTGGTCACAAGGAAAGCTATGTCTATGTAAGCTAAGCTACGTAAGCTATGTCGCTTCACAGCAATTATTGGCAGGAAATATTGCTTCGCTTCACAATTAGGCTTTGTGTTATTGTTTACCAACTTGATCACGAGCCAGTGTTCAAGGACAGGAATTAGCGTCTGCGGTTGTCACGTGACAATTTACCCTGCAGCCATCAAGTAAGAGATACGGGTATGTGCTGTATCTGCCTTGAATGCCTCAGACGGACAAACAACATTGGCAATTCAATGAGCAGGCTACTCCTGTCCACAGGCTACAAACAATTGATTGTTATGAATTTTAGACTTCGGCAACACAGAATGAGCTGTAAAGGCTGGAAGGAGCTCGTTTCCAAAATGTGCAGCGTAAGGGAGGAGAGGTTTACATGTCAATGAAGCATTTTCTTGTCCTAAAGTAATGATATAATTTCCAACTGTCACGCTTGCTTGCATAATTCAGATTCATCAATCTGTTAATTGCTTGTTGAAATTACATCTGTATCATTGAGAAACCCAAGTTGTTGGGCGTACATCATATATGTGTATGGCGTGAGCTAGTATATTATGGTATATACTGTGCACTGTATGGCAAGCGGGACCTTCAGCTTTTCTGTGCACGGAAGAAAAAAAAATTATTAAAGCGTATACCATCCAACATAAGTTACAATCAGACGCTTTCAGTATGAACTGCTTCAGCACGAAATACAACCGGGCCATCCGTTATTCTTTGTCTGAAACCATATTTGACTATTTGAAGATGTAGCAGCATTTGATGTCATATTTTGTATGTTAGATTGCAGCATGGGCAGTATAAATAACGCCTCATGTGGCCAGTGGAATATACCATCCAGGACCATGGTCATTCTAAAATTGTATACCGCCACAAAGTCGATCGTTTGAAATTCAGTGCGACCCGCATTACTGAACTTTATATTGGGCCAAAGCTCAACCGACTTCATTGCCGTACTTCTCAGAACTGTCTGGACAAATGACCAACTAATTTACACGAACCGGGGTCGTTTGCCAGATCAAATGGAATGCATGCATCAACGTTGTGTGTGTGTGTGTGTGTGTGTGTGTGTGTGTGTGTGTGTGTGTGTGTGTGTGTGTGTGTGTGTGTGTGTGTGTGTGTGTGGGTGTATGTATATATTTAACCACTTCCTATGTTTTTCTATCCTACCCTCTCGCCAGTGTACTGCATTACATCACGGCATTGGCTTATTGCTTTTATCTCCTGCACCAACATCAATTACTAGGAAAAGGCCAATGCATTGCACTTAGCAATGTACTGAGTCACGACCGACATAGAAAAACCAACGAACAACTGGGTGTTGCATCATAATTTACACATATTTGAAGGAAGGCATCGAATTACCTCGGATGTCATACGACGACGACTAAGAAAACATTGCATACCATGCAGAACAATAACGAATGGTATTTTCTACATGTAGTAATGTAACAATAAACGCAGGATGGCCGTTATATGTGGCATTACATGCAACACTCAAATGTTACCTGATAAATGTGCAACGCTTCAATGATGCACATTTCTCAAGAGGAAATATGCGATCAAAGTAGGCATTCAAGTCGTAATCCTGAGTGAGCGGGCTGCTAGGATTGTGACCTGACTGTCTACTTTGATCTTCTGTTTGCCGTTCAAAAAGGATGCCACACCGAAACGATGGGTACTTATAAAGTAATATTTTAAAGTGAAAAGTGATACAAGATGTCACAGTCATTATATGCTCATCCAAATTGTCTCACTCCTCAACAGTACTACAACAGCATAACGATGCATCCATGGACCATCACTGAAGCAACGTACGGTTTTTCAAATATGCATACCGACACCGCCGAAAATGACCACCATTGTTCTAAACCACCTGAGTGTTGTGAGGACGGCTAAAGACTATGAAGGGATTCTGCTGACAGGCAGAGACGTTACAAAAAAGCTATATCGGTCCGGGTAAATGTCATGCAGTTTGATATCCAGCGGTTTTCAATCCCAAACCCTCCACATTCTTGGGAACAACTTCCGTACTAATTATACTAATAATATAAATATAATAATAATTACAGTAGCATCACACATTTTTCATCACGCAGTTACTCCCTTCTAATAGAAACTCTTGTCAGTCGCTGCCAGCTTGATATATTCTGGAATGGTGCTGGGAAAGGGATTTTGACGTAGGGTTGTAGCAAAAAGAAAAATAAACACTGCACGAGACCGAACGTCTAGTGCAAAATATTTTGTTTAGGACGAAACGGCAACATTCGGGCACAAGTTTAATAAGGAACTTCTCCTTCCAACGTTTGCTTAACTGCAATAGATGAAATGCGTAAACGACTTAGCACTGCACGGCTTTAGGCTCTTAATTAAATATGTCCTGAAATGTACAAATAGAATGCAGGAATGAATGGAATGTCGCGAAATGTAATCAGATGCGTAATATAATTGAAAAGCCGTACTGGAGGATGCCAAGCGCGAGTGCAGTACAACAGTTTTCCACCCTCTTGTTTGCATCCTAGAATACGCCATTTAACACGTAATGGTGTTTTGACGATATGAGAAATGCAATTTTGTACATTTCAGCTGAATAGTCCGGCCAAGGTACCTCACAGGTGATGGTCCGCCCGGTACATGCCATTCGTTGGGAATACCGTCCTTGAGCTGACCGTGGTTATAGGAACTCGGGCTGACATGCTGAGTGGGAGCATTCGAAGCTACAGCGAATTGGCTTTTCATCCTAATGGTTAGGTGCGGCGCGCGGTAAAAGATTATACCATCCACAGTACACAAGCACCAGTTAAGCCGTGTGTGGTTTGCTATGTATCAGACCATGAGTGTTATTGAATCAATGAAGTGAAGTGCTATTAAATCAATTATTATATTCCAACCACTTGCCTACAGCTCGTGGTTGATATAAAATGTTCTAGTCACGACTGGTTCAATAATTTTATATCATACCGGCCTTCACGTGACTTTTATGTTCACCCACTAGTGCAGTGGTACGGGGAATGAATAACAAATGGACTAACTCTACAAGTCATTGCACTCAGGCACTGTATAATATGAAGGTTATTGCACCGTACGAACAACACCAACCGTGCATTTACCTTAATGTTAAACCACGGTTTTGAAGACGTTCCTTTCAGTTATGTGGATTAACAAAACACAAACATGGGATTAGCATTTTGTTCATCCAGGGGTAAAGTTCATCCAAGTGACCTAGGCCTATTATTCTAATTTTACATTTTATTATGAAGTGGGATAAATCAAGTAAACCACTCGCGGTATAAAAAAAAAATATTTGAACCAACTTGTCTTCGATGCGTCACTTACATCAATTTTTATTCTCGCTCGTGGTGCAATTGGCTTACCTGGTGACCCAAAGTGGCCTACTTAAGCCCTTCAAATTCACAATATACACCTTATCGAAAACTAAGTTTGTTGTGGGGCAGTTCAGCTAGGACATTCAAACCGGTTGTGTTTTTTTCAACAAAAGAACCAAATTTGGCACAGAGGTAGTCTAACATGATATGAGCAGATTTGGATTAATTGATCCGTCGTGCAATTGCCACCAGGCGGCCGCGGCGGCCATTTTCCAAAATAATACAGGGCTCTGGCTGATGACACTGCTTTGCAATCGTAGCTTCCCAAATGTAGAAGAAATGATACTGCGCCATTCGCTGGGTTACCGTGGCTTACAGAAGATTATCTGATTGCTTGCGCATATTTTTGTGCTAAACGACGTATATTACCAGAGTAACTTCAACACACACACATCGTCGCCTCGCTAGCCCACAGGCCTACACAGGTCTCCCCGTCTTGGCACAACTGATCGAGTCGCTTCACGCGCTTGCCATTAACGCCTCCGGCTGGGATGGCCAGCTGACAAATGGCCAGGCAAGGTGGGGACGTAGGCACCAGGTGGACGTGCCCACTATGTGGGTACGTTAAACTCCCTGGCGAAATTGTGCTGTAGAACTGGAATTTCCAAGTGTTCAGGGCCAATGTCACAAGCTGGAGCTTAGCACTGACTCTGATTCTGTAAAGGCGCCCCAGCAATAATTCGAACTAGATTGATATACAAACACAAATTAACATTAGTAATAGTGTTAGCTGTGTGGTAGAGAGCAATAGTATGGGTCTGGAAACGCACTGCGATGACAAGGATCGAGCGCGTATGTTACCGCGATGACACGGCGTTATATCGAGCGCGTATGTTACCCATCGCTTTATCAGAAGCTCTCGATTGCTCAGTTATGTCTTCCGAACCGAATCATCTCATCGATTGCACTAGAAAATGTCCGTAATAAACTTCGCACTAATTTAATGGGGGTTTCCAGAAGCTTGAGACCCTGGTCAAGTAATTATGACATCATTATCAGAGGTGGGATACAGGAAGTCTTGCGATTGTCATCATTGTCGGCCGGTTAATTGCATTCTCTTCCAGTTTTCTCTACGGAAAAACACAGTTAGTTCATGTGATATCGACGCAGACGTCATGATCACTTCATACACAGGTCGCAGATCACTTCGCATACAGCATGATATTGTAAGCAAGTTCGGTTTGCTCGGCAGTGATAGTCTGGGTTTTTCTCGCTCTGCGACAACTCGTTCGCAATTCCAACAGTTTCTCCAAAACCACCAACCGTTACTGCCCCTGCATTGATCGTGCTGATAACTAGCCAAGCGGTGACCACTTGAATCACAACAGCAATGGCACTGACATGCGCCGTTTCCAGATTCGTGCCGCCAATCCATCAAAAGAAAACATCAGCGAGATAATGCCTCCAAACTTCCACGGACCGCAGTGGCGGACAACCGTCCAACCGGACAGTTGGCTCACATCGGCTGCTCAGCGGCGTCTGACCTCGGCTGCCCCGGGACGACTGCCTGGCCAGGGCCAGTCGCGCACCACCCGGCCACACTGACACGGCTGTCACAGTGGTGACACGGCTCAATGGCTTCCGACTGTGTCACGGCGCAATGACACGGCATCTGCCGGCCGGCCGTCGTCGCCGGTGAGAGCGGAAACTGACTTGGCATAACACCCCCGGCCATAGCCGAGAATCGAGGCGTCAAATACCGATATCAGCGCTCCGGCAGGTACCGGCCGAATGTCTGGGATCCGCTCGGAGCGTTCATGACTGGACTCGATGAGTCCCGACCCACAGGAGAAAGACCCATTTCGAAAGAGGGGTCCTAAGTTGACTTCATTACAATATTGATCGAAGATGATCGTGATGAAATATGACTACGACGTTCGATTAAATTGACCTTCAATGTAAGGACAAAAACATGTTAGTTTTCGACAAGGTGCATTGTGTGAATTTGAAGGGCTGAAGTAGGCCATTTCAGATAATAAGGTAAATGAAGTACACCACAAGCGAGAATAAAAATGCATATAAGTCACGCGTCGAATGCAAATGGGCTAACGTAGATTCATATCGCGGATGGGGTACTTAATATATTCCACTTCGCAATATAATGCAAAATTGAATAATGTAGCTCACTTGGATGAACTTTGCTCTTGGATGAACAAAATGCCAATCCCGTGTTTTTGTTGTTAATCCACATAACTGAATGGAACGTCTTCAGCACGCAAGTCAAAGTCTATGTCTGTTTTTTTTTGGTGTGGGCTAAAATTGAATCATCTAACGACGGAAAGTATGATTATTCTTGAGTCACATGTGTTTGCAGAACCGTGGTATACTAGTATGTGTTAATCTCACGGTGAGTGTTAATCGTACAGTGCAATACAATTTATACTATACAGTGCCTAAGTTCAATGACCTTTAGAGACGGTCAATTTGCTATGCATTCCACACAACTGCGCTGGCGGTTAAACTGGAATACGCATGCAATTCACATGACAGTCGGTATGGGATACAATTATTAAACCAATCGTGACTAGAGTATTTTGTATCGATCACGAGCCGCACGCGAGTGGTTTAAATATAATAATTTAATTACTCACGGTATATTGCACAGCAAGCCAGGTACGGTTGAACTGATGTTTGTTTACCGAATATGGTGTGGTTATTTTACCGCAGGCCGCAGCTAACTATTAGGATGAAAAGCCAGTCGTCAGCAGCCTCGAAAGCCTTCACTCAGCAGGTCAGTCAGGACGCCATAGAACTCAGCCCAAAGACAGTCATCTCGAAAACGGCATTGCCAACGCATGGCATGTATCGGGCGTACCATCATCTGTCAGATACATTGGCTGGATAATTCAGCTGAAATGTACAAATATTTATTATTAAACGGTGACGGGAAAGTAATTTTGCGGTTGAGCTCTAAAATACACTTTGCACGAGACCAAAGATGGAGTGCAAGATATTATTTTTAGAAAGAAAAGGCAAAATTCCTTCTCCAGCACAAGGTTAGTGCTGAACTGCAATGGATCAACTGCATAGCCCTAGCTTTTTTCCATCGCTACTGATAGTATCAGCGACTTAGTTGATGATGATAATTGTGGCGACCATGCTCATAATCTGGACTGAATCTTACTGACAAAGTAATTCAACCAAACCACAACACAGGAGGGCAAAGCAAAATGCACTATTGGTTCGACCGATTGTCACTTGGAGCGAAAAACCAAGGTTTCAGAGAAACTATTCTCAGGATGAGCCGTAACGTTTTCACGGTGGAATTAGTGATTGTTCGTGGTTCTAAAGTCAGCAGCATTGTTGTATATCCGATAGATATGCATCCACATCCTCATAACTATCTCAATGTAATCATACAAAATATCACAAATTGCATGTATTTCGCCCATCGGGCTTCTTTAGTTCAAATATACGCTTAACAAATGTAGTCACTACACAAACTCGATAAGGGAATCAATGTGTTCGTCGGTAATCGCTTGTTTTTCGGCAGTTTCATAGTTTGATTAGTACTTCTTCGTTGTTATTTATCAAGTCACAAGTAATGATTATTCGTAGTGCTCAAGTGAGGAGCATTGTTGTATATCCGATATCAAATATAACGGCATGCTCAAACTTATTTCAAAGTACACGTACAACCACTAAATACCGGAAATTAATATATTTCCTCCATCGGACTTTTTCAGTTCAATCACACGTTTAATAAACGCAATCATGAAACGAATTCGATCAAGGATGCAATGCATTCGTCAGTAATCGCTTGTTTTTCAGCATTCAAAAAGTTTTGATTAGCTTGCGCCAATGCAGTAATGTCGAACATGTTCCTGAACGTAAAGCGCGGGAACGAAATGTAATTCATACATAATATAGTTGAAACGGCTTAGTGACGTGCGAGAGTGCAGAATAACATTCCTTCACATTTTTATTCTGCATCCTAGAGTAGGCCATTTAACACGCAATGCTGATTTGACGGTACGACAAATTGCATTGCTCATATCGTCAAAACTCCATTGTATGTTAAATTGCCTATTCTAGAATGCAGAATGTCGATGCTGTCCTCACGGTATCAGAACTTGTATTTATCATGCTGTCAAAACGCCACTGCGTGTTAAGTGGCCTATTCTAGGATTAAATGTAACAGTGCAAAAGTGTTCTTCTGCACTATCACTCGGCATCCTCCAGTGAGGAGATTCAACTACATTACGTTACAGTTCGCGATGTCTCGTTAATTCTTGCATGCTATTTGTATATTTCATGACTTCCTTAATTTAGAGATTAAAGTAGTGCAGTGTTAAGTCACTTATGTACTGTATCCATCGAAGTGAAGCAACCGACGGTATGAGACATATCTTACTAAGCTTGTGCTGGAGACGGAATTTTGACATCATGCTTTAAAAAAAATACATTGCACTCGACCTTCGTTCTCATGCAAGGTGTTTTCTGGGAACTCGGCATCAAAATTACTTTCCCAGTACCGTGTAGTAATATTCAAAGCTGGCATGGACTGCTTGAGCTTCTATTGGAAGGGAATAACCGCGCGATCAAAAATGTGCAATACTCCTGCATTATTAAACAACTTGTGCCTGAGAATGTAAAGGGTCCGTGATTGAAAACCGCTCAATATGAAACAGCATGACATTTATCGGGTCGATGTAGCTTTTACGTAATGTCTCCTTACCATTCAGCATAATTATCTCATGCTCTTTAGCCGCCCTCCTCTCTCGGGAGGCTCAGAACAATGATGGACATTTTCAGCCAGGTCAGCATCCTTATTTGAGAAAAAAGCATGCCATGCTCTTCAATGATCGTACATGGGTCCATAACCATGTCCATGGGTCCATAACCCTGCTCTTGTAATGTTGTTGAGGAGTGAGAAAATTTGAATGGGAGTAGAATGGGCGTTATATGTAGCATTACAATTCACCTTCAAATGTTACTTTATAGGTACCCAACGTTTCGGTGTTACACCTTTCTGAAGGGCAGATAGAAGATAGAAGATAGAAGATTGTCAAAGTGGACAGTCAGGTCACAACCCTAGCAGCCCGCTCACCCAGGATTGCGACTTTAATATCTTCTTTCATCGCCTATTTCCTCTTGAGAAAGGTGCATTATCGAAGCGTTTTTCATTTATCAGGTAACATTTCAGCGTGACATTTAATACCACATGTAACGGCCATCCTACGGCCATTAATACCACATGTAACGCCATCTCGACCATTAATACCATGTACGGCCATCCCATAATACCACATGTAACGGCCATCCTCGGCCATAATACCATACACCATCCTCGCCATAATACCTGTACGGCCATCCTTGGCCTAATAACATGTAACGGCCATCTACGCCATTAATACCCATTAACGGCCACCACGGCCATAACTGAAGGCCACCTGGCTACCCAGTACGGCCACCGCCATTAATACCTGTCGGCACCTACGGCCATAATACCCAGCCACTGCCATAAACCCGCACACCATATGCATTAATACCACATGTAACGGCCATCCTACGGCCATTAATACCACATGTAACGGCCATCCTACGGCCATTAATACCACATGTAACGGCCATCCTACGGCCATTAATATCACATGTAACGGCCATCCTACGATTGATGTTACATTACTACATGCAGAAAATAACATTCTTTATTGCTTTACATCTTGCCTTATTTTTTCGTTGTCGTATGACATCAGAGCTAATTCGATGCCTCCCTCCAAAGATGTGTGAATTATGATAAAACATCCAAATTGTTCGCTTTTTATGCCGATCGTGACTCAGTACATTAGTAAATGCAATGCATTGACCTTTTCTTGGTAATTGATGCTGGTGCAGGAGATATAACCACTAAACCACTGCAGTGGTGTCATGCAGTGCACTGGCGACGGCACGTGTTTTTACCAGGAGACGAAACCGGATAGGATACAAAAGCATAGGTAGTGGTTTAATTCACGCACATAAACACGCACACACACCCACTCACACACACACACACACATCGTTGATATATCCATGTCCTTTAATCTGGTAAACGATCCCGGTTTGCGCCAATTAGTTGGTCATTCTCCCAGACAGTTCTCAAAGGTACGGCATGTAGGTCGGTTCAGTTTTGGCCCAGTAAAACTTCAGGAATGTCGGTCACGCTGAACTTCACACGATCGACTACGTGTCGGTAGAAAATTCTGGAATCATCTTGATCCTGGAAAACGTGTTCCACTGGCCCTACGGGCCAGTATTTATACTACCCACGGTACAATTCAAGATTCAAAATATGCCATCAAATACTGCTCCATCTTCAAATAATTAGATGTGGTTACAGACGAAGGATGACGGATGAGTTCCAGTTAGGTGGATCGAGAGGGAGGGCTGCCTTGGTTAGGTGGGGCAGGAGGTAGAACTGCCTCCGTCGATCGATCGATCGATAGATAGATAGATAGATCGATAGAGAGAGAGAGAGAGAGAGAGAGAGAGAGAGAGAGAGAGAGAGAGAGAGAGAGAGAGAGAGAGAGAGAGAGAGAGAGAGAGAGATAGAGAGAGCTTCCCTGGTTAGGTGGGCCAGGAGGTAGAACTGTCTTGGTTTGGTGGGTCGAGAGGGAGTGCTGCCTTGGTTAGGTGGGCCAGGAGGTAGGATTGCCTTGATTGAGTGGGCCGGGTGGGCGAGCTGCTGACTTCATGTAATCCTCGGCTGGGACGTGACACAGGAAGCGGGGGGGGGGGCGGTGGCGAATAGCGTCCGCAGGAAGTCTTGAACAGGCCAACTTCAGCGGAGGTTTTGCGGTTCAAGTGCCGGATCGTTTTCTTCTAAAAATGCAAGGAAGCTCCAACTGGCCGAAGTTCGTGTGACCGAAGTACTAAGTGGCCAAAGTTCGTGGATTTCTGCGTTGGGTGTGGTTCTAACCGGTCATGCTCCTAACCAAATGCGTTCCAAGGGTTTCGTGGGCCCTTAGTGGCCAGATTTTCTAGTGGCCAGAATCCGACGGGCTGTTGGCTTTGAGGTCAGATGGACAGGGCTGGCCGGACATCATCTTTGAAAACTCATGGGGCACATTTACTTTTAACACACCACCTCCACCTGCCCCGCTTCTCGGCGCCACCAATGGAAAACATGGAGCTCCGCCCCTGTTGGATAGTAGCACACAAAGTGTGTTGCGCAGTGGCAACACACAGAGGTCGCTTCTCAGTGGTAACACACAAAGGTCGCTCCTCGGTGGCAGCATAGAGGGGTCGCTCCTCAGTGGTAACACACAGAGGTCGCTTCTCAGTGGCAGGACATAGACGTCGCTCCTCGGTGGCAGGACATAGACGCCGCTCCTCAGTCGCAGGACATAGAGGTCGCTCCTCAGTCACAGGACATAGAGATCGTTCCTCAGTCGCAGGACATAGACGCCGCTCCTCAGTCGCAGGACATAGAGGTCGCTCCTCAGTCGCAGGACATAGACGCCGCTCCTCAGTCGCAGGACATAGAGGTCGCTCCTCAGTCACAGGACATAGAGGTCGTTCCGCAGTCGCAGGACATAGAGGTCGCTCCTCAGTCGCAGGACATAGAGGTCGTTCCTCAGTCATATGACATAGAGGTCGCTCCTCAGTCACAGGACATAGAGGTCGTTCCTCAGTGGCAGGACACAGAGGTCGTTTCTCAGTCGCAGGACATAGAGGTCGCTCCTCAGTCACAGGCCATAGAGATCGCTCCTCTACGCCCGAAAAGACATTTCATCATCTTCCATCAACTGCAAGGAAAAAAATTGAGCGACCCATCCAACCGGGATGACACTCTCCTAACCGTTAGGATTGCAGTATGCTGTGAGAATCATCCGTACGTAAATTTTGGGTCTTCAATATTAGCAGTGTTCTCCACTAGTTATTCCGCTTACCGATTGCAAAGATGATTATGTCTACTCGCCACTGATATGTTGCACTGCTATAGTGTTCGGGGATTGTGGAACTGAGGAATCATGGGGACATGGGGACATGGATACAGTTAGTACTGCAATGGGAAAAGTTGCTTTATTTTATAAGTGAGGCTTTGGCAGATCAGCCAGTAGTTCCACAAGGGGTGGAAAGTTAGCATTTTGTCAGCCTTAAGTATCCAATACAATGCCGGCTAGGGCCATTTGGGCATCCTTGCCTTGGCAGGCCACATGGGGTTTTCTCAAAACTGGCATGGCAGCTGATTACATGGGTGGAGAATGGAACAAAATATAGACAATAGAGAACATAACAAAACAGAAGAATCAAGGACAACATATGCCACTTATTACATCCATACCGATTCATACAGCACCTGATATGTAATATGTACGAATCAGGTTAGTAACTCTTTATGATCACAATTTTCCACAATTATCTATGCAATAGAAGTTAGAGGTATAATCTAGCCAAACGTATTGCATAGATGTCCAATATATTTAATTCTTAGATAATAGAAATGCCGTGAAGTGCAAATTCCCTGCTACCTTTGCACTTCTGCTTTCTGCGATGGCATCAATGGCATCAAACTTGGCCTATGCAACCAATGCACCTGCCTAGGTCAGGGCTTCCAAATTCAGTTTAGGTTGGGCATCAGATGTACATGAAGGTCAGAACTATGCTATTCAAGTTGCAGCGAGTATCGTATATGAGCACTTCTGCCCAATGAGGCCGTGCAATGCAAACGCTTCAACCGTACACGGAATCTAAAGACTGTTACATTGCGTGTAAAGAAAATAACGACCTTCAATATTCCAGGAGGTGCTGAGTTGACATCAAAAGTAACTTTAAGGATTATACTTTATTACTCAACGTTTCGGCCAGGGGCCATCGTCAGGAGTGATAAAAAAATGTCAAGCTGCATTCTACGTGTCTTCCACGTCTTCCACGCTTCTTTCCCGCGTGCTTTTTTTTTCTTCAATTGTTGAGCTTCACATTTTCTTATCACTCCTGACGATGGCCCCTGGCCGAAACGTTGAGTAATAAAGTATAATCCTTAACGTTACTTTTGATGTCAACTCAGCACCTCCTGGTATATTGAAGGTAGTTATTTTCTTTACACGCAATGTATAAAACCCAGGAGTATCTAAGAGCCATTCTTCGTTGTATTAGACTGTTACATTGTTTGTTTAGCACAGATACGGCAGACCATAATCATTGATAAAGATGATAAAAGGTGTGGGTAGGTGAAAATTACACATAAGATGTGGGACTTTGAGATTACGATGTAAATACGGCATCCACCGGCATCCACCAACATTTCTGACATTCACCACCATGACATAGATACCCAGGTAACTGATGTGGGTACCTGACATCACAATTTCATTGGGACATTAGCATGGGAGCAAAGCAGATACAAATATTAGCTACAACCATCATTTTGAAGAGGGCATTCATACTCAGAAAATAAGGCATTGTCTGAATTTACCATTGATCTTCATCCTGCTAACCTGAGCAATAACAGGCTTCGTTACTCGAGGCAGAATCCTCACAGAAGTACCATTCAATTCTTACTTGTGGTATCTATTCTCCAAGCTTTTCAAAGCATTACCTCAGCTGGGAACAATACAAATATAGTGGCTTGATATCCATGTCCAAGATACACAATAAGGGGCTGAAGATATTTACTTCGTGTTGAACCCCAATATGCACACTGCACAGTAAGGGCTGATACCCATTAAATTATTTGATATATCATAAATGATAACTACTGATATATCATTCGATTATTTCAGGCAGGATTTGGCAGAAATGACCGAACTGTTCCAAAAGAAAGTTGCCTTGCACTATAGTTTGCATGAAAGAAAGTTGCACTATAATCTGCATAAAAACACCTCCCAGGATGCCCAAAACGACCGCAATCAACCCTTCCACCAAAGATAAAATGTATGCCAGCAGTGTGGACGGCGACTTACGACGCTTCTTTGTGTTCAAACGTGACGTCACAGCAAAGGATGTCATCAAGATCTTAATAAAATTCCAGAAAGGAATGTCCATTTTCTTACTGAGTGCAATTCATATCTGAAAAATACAAGATGAACGCATAAGCATATTTAATAGAGATTTTAAATATGAAAAATGCACAACATGCAATAACTCTATTATAATTAGGAGCACCGAGACAACCATGCACCCCTGGATTCAGCCTGGCGTACAACAGTGTGAAGTGCAACAAGACTGACCCGTACCCTTTGCCTCCCCAACCTATTTGGGGCTGAATAAATGGTTGTCTCATGGTAAATACCGCCAGCTAAGCTGTAAGCCTAAAGCCAATACCGGGTCAAAGTAGATGAATTTTATTTTGAATGCACGTGGCTCATAAATTCATTGGTTTCTCCGTAAATTCCAGTTCATTGCTCGATAAATTCGCGTGACATGTCTGCGTTAAATTTTCATTTCTCGCTGCTTCACCTGCCCGCAAAGAACCAGGATAACCGTTATTTTCCGGCTTATGTAATGAAAAAGAGTCTGTTCTTGTAGCTGCGCGGCCAACAAATGTGGCTAGGCACCCAAAACAATTCGGAAGCTTAATATTAGGGTTATGAGCGCTTTATCAAATAGGCTATGACCGCTTAAACTGCTAAAACTTACTTGGGAGCTACGACACTTTTTAGAACCGCACAACTGTTTCTGAATACCTGCCCAACTTCGTCCTTGAGCGTACACTTCTTGATACGTTCCTGACAGAGATTGGTGCAGAAATCAAGTCGGGAGCACCAGTGCACGCGTTGGAGGACACGTGCCATTCGGTACATCCGAAACAATGCGTGCCACCACACATCAGACGTGCACGTGTTGAGAGCACACGTGCCACTTGGTCCAGCCAAGACAATGTAGCCACCACACGTTAGACTTACAAGCATAAGACCGTGTGTGCTGGGATCGAGATGGATGTAGGTAATGGAAATAATGTCCTGATTTGGACCAGCCTACAATTGTCTAGGATTATAACCTACATCTTGCTTCATGTGTGAGCAACCTTTTGCGCTCTGTGAAGTGACTTGACATGTCATGTCACTTCGGATCGCCTGGGATTTTCCGTTGCATATCCGCAACGCTTGGCCGGGAGCGGTTGCAAGTGCAGCATCCTGCCGTGTAGGGACTTGCATGCGGGAAGGAAGGGGATCACATGGGTACTCGACCACCACGTCTGGCCGCAGCCCCACTGGTCACGGTCCGGCCGTGTAGGGACTAACATGCGGGAAGGGGATCACATGGGTACTCGACCACCACGTCTGGCCGCAGCCCCACTGGTCACGGTCCGGCCGTGTAGGGACTAACATGCGGGAAGGAAGGGGATCACATGGGTACTCGACCACCACGTCTGGCCGCAGCCCCACTGGTCACGGTCCGGCCGTGTAGGGACTAACATGCGGGAAGGAAGGGGATCACATGGGTACTCGACCACCACGTCTGGCCGCAGCCCCACTGGTCACGGTCCGGCCGTGTAGGGACTAACATGCGGGAAGGAAGGGGATCACATGGGTACTCGACCACCACGTCTGGCCGCAGCCCCACTGGTCACGGTCCGGCCGTGTAGGGACTAACATGCGGGAAGGAAGGGGATCACATGGGTACTCGACCACCACGTCTGGCCGCAGCCCCACTGGTCACGGTCCGGCCGTGTAGGGACTAACATGCGGGAAGGGGATCACATGGGTACTCCACCGTCACGTGCCCGTGTGGCCGCAGCCCTACTGGTCACGGTCATTATTGGTACACAACAGTTTCTTAACCTCACTAGAAAAGAGATAATAAGTTAAAGTAATATATTATCAGGTACCGTGTCTTAATTATTTGCTAAGTTGAGTGTATTATGGCAGCAAGTGCCATTCCTTGCCATAGCTTCCTAAGCATGCGGTATGAGAAAACGACTAAAATAGCACGAACCACAAACGAAAATTGGAGGCTACCAACTCGGCGGAAATAATAGCAAGCAAGGAAAATATTTCCATTGATCCACACCAAATTAATAAGCTATTAACCCGGGAGTCAAGGGAGTAGGCTTCCCCTTGGTTTCTCTTTCATAACAGCAGAACTAATCGAGACAGCAGCTTGAGACTTTCAGTGGCTTCAAATGAACACCCACGGTATGTTTTGCAAAAATTGGCCTTAAGGTCATCTTAGAACATGTTCTAATGACGTCGTGATAAATCGTTCGAAAGCTTTGTTCTTGACATCTCAAGCGGTTGCTTGTTGTTATGAGATACAATCCTATCAGGTTCAGTTGGTATAACAGAGGTCATTTTGTTACCATGCGACTTAAACTAGGTCATCCGGGGTCATTTTTATATTATTCATTTCATTCAAATATAGTGACCGCTTAGAACTGGAAAATATATTTAAGTCGTTATGAAGTCGATATATCGGTTAACAAAGACATCCTTACCTATGAGGTCGGCATAGGTCATATGCCTGTTTTCAGGTACAATATCAAGTCATATTATAATGGCATCACCAACTTGATCGCAGGTGCTGCTTTTTCAGACTGACACGGTTGTTTGCTGTTAACCGCCACAATCTGGCCAAGTTACAATGGTAGGTCAATCCAGCTGTAATTCTAGACAGGTCAGTGTAAACCGTGTGACCTCCAGTACGACATACTTGGTAAGGCAGTGCACGAGGGGGAGCATTATGTGGTATATACGGAAGTGTAGGTCCGTTTTTCGAGCTCCTCGTATAAATGTAGCCTATGAACATGTAACGCATTGCACACTGAACCAAAACGGCAATTGGGCATCTTCTCCCCAAGTAACCTCACTTGACGTGATGATAACAAATCCAGATGGTATAATTATTGGCCTCTAATGTATGCATCGACCAACACCTAAGTTGTATATTACTCGAATGTCCTTGTTTACAGCAAATTAGTGCATTCTTGAAATCAGTCAGATATTTCCACATAACATTGCCTGTGACGTCATAAGCGTCATGTCATATTATGCTGATATGGAAAATTTCGTAGCGTATGCGAATATGAATGCCAGTTTTTTTTCTTCAATAACGCTGCGAAAATGTCTTAGAAAATGAACTGCATTGCATGCTGAATCAAAACGGCAATTTGACCTCCTTCCCTCCAGTGACCTTACTTGACGCGAGGCTAGAAAGCATTTGTATGGCCTATTTTTAGGCACATACCACACGTATTCAACCACAGCTGATATTTTGTATTTCCCTAATGCCCTGGTTTGCATTAAAAATATGGACTGTCAAAAACGGTGATTTTTTTGTATTTATTTGACATGCCTGTGACCTCACCAGTGTCATCAGGTAACACACAATATTGTTTTCTCTCGATTAAACTTATGGGACTATGGAATGTCGTTGGCATCGGGGTAATCGATCCATTGGTTGTAAAAACACCAGGGGGAATACCTCTCCCCTGGAACAGTGACTCGTGTTATTACAAATACCCCAGCAACTGCCGGACGAAGTCACAGCTAGTATAGCAGCCTATGACTGACTGTGCTAGGAGCAACAACGGACTTCTGTCCATTGTTGCTGAACTGGAAATGGTATCGCAGCCAAACTTGCACTTACACCGGCCTAGTGACAGTTGCCGCACAATTCACCCACCAACACGTAATCTCTAGAGCCGCTTTAGCTCGATCAGTGCCCGTTCCCCTGCACGTGCCTCAGGCGGGGTAGTAATGCGACCCGGTCGTGCCGGTCCCCCTGCACGTACCTCAGGCGGGGTAGTAATGCGACCCGGTCGTGCCGGTCCCCCTGCACGTACCTCAGGCGGGGTAGTGTTGCGACCCGGTCGTGCCGGTCCCCCTACACGTACCTCAGGCGGGGTAGTAATGCGACCCGGTCGTGCCGGTCCCCCTGCACGTGCCTCGGCGGGGTAGTGTTGCGACCCGGTCGTGCCGGTCCCCCTGCACGTGCCTCAGGCGGGGTAGTAATGTGACCCGGTCGTGCCGGTCCCCCTGACGTACCTCAGGCGGGGTAGTGTTGCGACCCGGTCGTGCCGGTCCCCTGCACGTGCCTCAGGCGGGGTAGTAATGTGACCCGGCCGTGCCGGTCCCCCTGCACGTACCTCAGGCGGGGTAGTAATGTGACCCAGTCGTGCCGGTCCCCCTGCGTACCTCAGGCGGGGTAGTGTTGCGACCCGGTCGGCCGGTCCCCCTTCACGTACCTCAGGCGGGGTAGTAATGCGACCCGGTCGTGCCGGTCCCCCTGCACGTACCTCAGGCGGGGTAGTAATGTGACCCGGTCGTGCCGGTCCCCCTGCACGTACCTCAGGCGGGGTAGTATGTGACCCAGTCGTGCCGGTCCCCTGCACGTACCTCAGGCGGGGTAGTAATGCGACCCGGTCGTGCCGGTCCCCCTGCACGTACCTCAGGCGGGGTAGTGTTGCGACCCGGTCGTGCCGGTCCCCCTACACGTACCTCAGGCGGGGTAGTGTTGCGACCCGGTCGTGCCGGTCGCCCTGCACGTACCTCAGGCGGGGTAGTGTTGCGACCCGGTCGTGCCGGTCGCCCTGCACGTACCTCAGGCGGGGAAGCGTCACGAGACCCGGTCGTCGGCACTGTGCCGCCCCGGGTGGTGGAGTGGCGCTGGTGTCGGCGTCGGTCCGGCCGCCGCCGTCTTTATAGCGTGAGCGGCGGCCGGCTGCACCGGCGGTGTTGGTGGCCAGTGGCTGGCCGGCCGCACCTGCGCCGCTCTCTGGGGGCACTCAGCGCCAAGCAACGCGCTGTTCGCGCCTTGTTCGCGAAGGCGGGGAGACCGGCGCCTGGCCGACCCGGAGCCGCCCGCTAATGCGTGGCTGGCAGTAGCGGTGACCTGGGTTGTGACCTCGTCGCTGTTCAGCTGGCGAAGCGCGAGCACGCGACTAATCGCCGCTGGCAGACGCGTTGAACGTCCAGATTCGGTCTGGCTTCCCCGCTTGGAGCATGTAGCAGAACAGGGAATGCGGTCTGAACAGAAAGGATGGAAGGATAATTGTGATTTTCAGGTCGCTTTCTTCATGCGACGCTGATAAGCCTCCTGTTGAGTATGAACAATATTGGTAGGCAGTCCTGGACTATTAATGATTCTGAAACACATGCATCCGGCAGATATCGCAATCTTCTAAGCATTTAAAATTGCGCGTATGCATTGTATGAAAATTGTACACAATTGTATATATTGTACAGGATAAAGGAAAGCATGAATATATTTCCAACAATATGTCACTGACTTTTTGGCACGAAAACACCTCCCTGGCTAGACATACATGCTAAATTTGACAGGAAGCAGACCTTCCGTAATGAATGGAATGTCTCCTCACTCTCCAACAAAGAATTGAAAGAAGATGCTCTGCAATTGTCCATTGGGATTTTCAATGGACTTGATTTTGATGTGGCGGCGACACAGCTGTTGTGTCCAACTTAAGCGGATGGAAGGGAACTTAAGCGGAGGGAAGGGAACTCAAGCGGAGGGAAGGCATGTCTGAGTTTACTAGAAGACTGGCTATCGGTGTGTCGATGACACATCCTGTAGCTACTCTGATGCAGTTGTTTTGAATGGTTTCTTTGTATTCGTTCAGTGATGGCGAAATGGTAGCAAAGATGCCGCTGCTGTATTCTAAGAGCGTCGCATTATTGACTTGTAGAGTCGCATGAGTGCTTTCCTGTCTTCGCTCCAGTCTGTTCTTGCAAGTGTACGGAGAAGGTTGATGAGCTTCGCGCATCTCTTCGAGATGGTGGTGATATGTTTGTTGAAGGTAAGGTTTTGTTCCAAGTGTACTCCTTAAGTACTTGAAACTTTTCAAGCTCTACACGCTGTATGTCTGACAACACTGCAGCATCTCACAAGTGCGACCAATATTGAATGGGATGTGCTGCCATTCGATCAAGGAAGCTAGGATTCAAATCGGTTTCTTTCGATGATGTTGGATGTCTTGTGCTGCCGCATGACACATCAGACTGAACAATGCCTCCCATTGAGTGTCATACAGACTGAACACTTCCTCGCACAGGGTGGCATGCAGACTGAACAATGCCTCGCACAGTATCATGCAGACTGAACAATGCCTCGCACAGGGTGTCATACAGACTGAACAATGCCTCGCACAGTATCATGCAGACTGAACAATGCCTCGCACAGGGTGTCATACAGACTGAACAATGCCTCGCACAGGGTGTCATACAGACTGAACAATGCCCCGCATATAGTGTCATACAGACTGAACAGCACCTCGCAAAGAGTGTAATACAGACCGAGCAATACCTTGCAAGGAGTGTTATGCAGCGTGCGCATCAACACTGTCCCCAGGGGCGCACTACGTTGCTCTGCCGCCAGAGTGCTGCCAATTAAGCCCGTTTGCGCCTCCTAATTTCTAGACGGGCCATTTGCGCGCATTACAAAGTTGGCGTCCCGCGGGGTGTTGTGTTAGGCGACAAATCTGCATTCATTCAGTCCCAAAAGTAAAAGATATTGGCTGCGCACAGCACTGCATGTCCAAAAAATCACAAAAAGACACAAACCTTTGACACGGCGGACTGCCACCGCCGGTCAGAATGTATTACTGATAGGTCATCCATAGGCTTATCTACGTGTGACGACGTAATTTTACTTCGGAACATCTGGTAATCTGGTAATGGAAACATCTGATCATGCTGGTCTCACACCAAGCAAAACAATTATGCCTTCATTCTACTTGTAGGCATCATTTGCATGGACGTACAGTCGAATCCCTATCGCAATGCAAACACAGGCGTTTTTGCCATGGTATACATAGCGTGTCCCGGAAAACATGCACATTTTCACAAACTTCCTGTGGTTTCATTGTTCACGTTTTGAGCACTCCCTGCATATTGCACATTATTGCGCATTACTGCACTGCACTAAGCAGTGCACAATCGAACAACGATTGGATAGAACAACGAATTGAACGTCAGATGATGATAACTTGTTTTTCCTTACATATTTGTAGCTTTCCAATGCAGCTCTTGTAGCTTCTTTAACAAGGGTTGAACATTTTATGATCACCATAGTGTCGTAGCACATTTCCGTGTATCGGCGTAATTTTACTTCCGAACACCTGGTAGTTACTTACAACACGTACTGAATGCCATCGAATATGACAACGAGGCAGTCTGACCATATTCGACCATGCTAACATCACAACAAGAAGCATAATTATGCTTCATTTCCACCTGTAGAGCATCATTTATATGGACGTGCAGTCGAACACCTATTGCAAGCCACTCTTTGCTGTCACAATGCACGTAGGTTGTGCCCGGAAACATCATTGTGACAACCTTCATGCAGTGGCGTCGCCACGAAATTCTTCCAAGGGGGGGCAATGTTGATAGGGGGCCTCCTGCTCCCCGAAAGGGGGCCTCCACTGTGTTAGGGCCTCCTATTGCTTTTTTAGGCTCTTAGTATGGTTCCCGAATGGGAACATGATTTTATATTGATGTCTTGTTTGTTCTTGGCATGGTGCATCATTTACCCAAAACGCAATAGCAAGAATCTTTTCTTTTCGCTGAGAACTGAGCCATACCAGGGTATAAATAAGCAAATGTGGATAAATACGTGCCAAAACAAACCAATATCTTTATGCTTTATCGACGAGAAGAATCTTCCCGCCGGCCTCTAGATTGTAGCGAGCTGGTGGGGCTCGTGCTGAGCATATCCTAAAGATATCTCCCATTGATCAACCTACTTCTATGTCCACCAAGTTTAACTGAATATAGCTAGGTTCATCACTACTGTTAGTCACGCCCTAAAACCCTAATAACCAACCACTACTGTTAGTCATTCCCACCAGCTTGATCTCATAAACAAGCTTAAACGATAATTTCTCAGTCCTAGGACGACAATTTCGCGAAGGTGACAACAAGAAGTGGATTGAATTGGTTTTCTGATCGTCATCTTAGGGATTTTTTAAAAAAAATAACATTTGTTGCTGGCTGCAAGGCACTTGGCACAGAAGCTAGAATAATAAATCTTCCGCGAATAAATTCACGGCAAGAACAAGCATTGAACAACAATGCATCAATGACAATGCAACAATGTAACAATGACAATGCATAAATAATGCAATACCTTCGAATTCCACGCCGTCACGCCCATGGTTATCGCTGTGCTGTACAGTTTTGTACATTATGTCGTTGAGAAGGTATTGAAGCTGGGAAGCTCTAATGATGCAGGCTGTAATCACAGAAGACGACTTGGTAGGAAGAAAATACATTTTAAAACATAATTCCTCCCATTTAATATGGGGCATCGGTGTTGTTTTGTATGCTTGTGAGGGGGAATTTGCCCCCGCAATGTTGGCTTTGCTCCATGGGCGTAAGTTTCCGAGAATTATTGGGGGACCAGCGACGCACCTATATTTGCGCCAAGGGGAGGGTTCAAACGTATTTGAAGGGGGTCCAACTACTCAATAAAATCTTCCGATTGTGACCACTATTTTGTCAAAGGGGACCTTTTCAAATAAAATAATTAGTGATCAACTGAATTGTCCTGTGGAGGGGCCTAATCTACCACTATCGTTTCTGATTCGTCGGATTTCAACCCTAGCTCCCCCACCCTGTTCGAATGTATTCTTTTGGTATCCCTTGATAAGTCACCTCGCACTGCTGAAATTACACCTACACAAGTCACTTTAAAATGTAAAATTTCCAAATTTCAGACATTCCAGTTCATAGTGCCCGGTCGCCACGACGCCAACGTTAGTGCAGGTGCACTCCCATCTTGCGCATTCGGCGCATTCGCCACACTTCGTGCGATGCTACGGATTTTGCTGGGCCTCCTACGCTTTGCTAATTGCTGCCACATGATAGACTTGCGCCATATCTGACGTGAAAAATGCTTCGTATGGGCGTTCGCTGCGAAAATTATATTAATTAAATTCGATCATTAGTTCCCTACTTCTCATATTTTATGGTGAAGACATGCGGATACCCGCTGAGCTTTGATGCACCTCGCATCTTTCATTAAACATGCTTCAAGGTTGGCTACCGAACCGAGGCCCTGCCTGAGTGTACTTCTTTGGACCCGTTTCGTATTTCTTCGTCTACGGATGTGTCTTAGGGCTCCAATCCATTTTTGTTAGAGGCCCAACGCTTTTTCGAAACCCCTGCTCGTTTTACGGTCTTGTTGCTTTTTTTGCGCACCGAATATTTTTTTTTACTTGTCGGGGCGCTTCAAAGATCTCGATGCGTTTACTTAGTGCCCGGTATTTTTGTTCGTTTTGGGACCATGTTGCTTTTTGCGGCCCCAGCCTCTTTCCAGGCCCATGTGCGGTCGTATGCCCCTGTGTGCCTTGACAGCCTCCGGTGTTTTTTTTTGTTTTTTTTTTAGTTCCCGGTATATATTGTTATGGCTACAACGCATGATTTCGGGCCCTGTCGCTTTTTGCGAGACTGTGCTTTGGAGGGCCAGTCGCATTTTCGGTCCCCGTTGTGCTCTTAGGGTCCCGCTGTATTTATTTGGGGCTTCTGACGCACATTTGTGGGGCACCAGTACGATTTGGGGGATTCGGTGCGATTTTTCTGGGTCCAAGCGCGACTTATCGCGCCCAGGCGCGTGGTTCCGGGACCCAACGCTAGTTATCTGGGCTCAACGCGATTTTGTGGATCTCTTCTGAATTTTCTTTAAATTCCGAATCCCAGCCTGATTTTTCGCGTCCCTAGCGCCATGTTTTTGTATCTCACCTCGATTTTCTCGAGCTCCGGTATGTTTTTCGATGCCGTACGCGATCTGTCAAGGCATCTGATGACATGTTCGGTGCTCCAGAATCATTGTCCTGCCCCGGACTTTTTTTGGAATCCCTCCTTATTTTGCAGGGCTCCGGCTTTATTTTTCGGATACCGATGCGACTTTGGGGGTCACACGGTGCCTATGTGGGTCCCTAGACGCCAATTGTTGGCAACTCCGACGTTAATTTTTGATGCCCAGACCAAATTTTTTCCAATGGGAATTGTGGGTCCGAGCGCGAAATTTGGTGGGACCGGTTCGAGTTTGCGGGGCGCGATGCACTTAGCTGTGACCCCAACGCGATCTTGGCGGTTCCTGTTGCAGATTTTCGTGCCTCGGAGCGAGTTTTCTGGGGCCCGCCGTATTTACTTGTAGCCCCTACGCAAATTCTGGTGGACCGACGCGAATTTTGTGGCCCCAGCGCGACCTTTGGTGGCCTCGGCTCGATTCTTGGGAGCATATCCCTCTTAGGAGGGAGGGAGAATTTTCCCCTTTGATGTCACTACGGCCACCGAAGGACTTTTTTTCAGCCGATAGCACCTTTCGGAGTATAAATGCCCTCCGGGTAATTTTTTCCGAACCTGTTCTTAATTTTCCGGTGCTGGGGTCGATTCGATCGAGTCTCGGTGTGAACTTTTGGACATCGAGTTCTATTTTTTTAAAGGTCCTTATGTGATATTTTTGGGTCCCGGTACGATTTTTCGGTCTCCAAGTGCGATTTTTTCGGTGCCCTCACACGTTTTTTTCCAGTGTCCAACGGGTTTTGGGGGGACTTTGACCCGATTTTTTGGGGCGCAGAGTGACATTTCGGTTGATAATTGATTTTTGGGGCAGTTGCAACCTTTGGGGTCCAGGCGCGACCTTTTTGGTCCCCAGTGAGATTTTCAAGGGCTGCGATGCGACTTTTTTAGTCCAATGTAATCTTTTGTGTCCCGACTTCATCTGCTTGGATACCTAGCGCGAGTTTTAGCGACCTCGACACTTTGTGGGTGGGCAATACGTTTTGGATGCTTTTGGTGTCATTGTTGGGGCCCCAGAGTGATTATCCATGTCCGGATTGTTTTTCGTTACCCCGGCTTCATTTGTGTCCCAATGATACTGTTGGGGAACGGTACGACCTATCGTGCCCCTAGCGTGATTGTCATGGTCCGGGCGTGAATTTTTGGCACCCCTAGGCTCAGCGTGATTTTCAGCGGCCCCGGCCGGATCTTTTTGGGCCCATATCGTGATTTTCAAGTACCCCGGCACGATTCCTGCCATTTGAGGGGATTTTGGCAAATTATAGACCTCTCCCGTCTTAGGGGTCTCGTCTCATTTCCTGGAGCTTCTTTACCGGTTTTGGACGTCTTCTCGTGCGTCCTACCCTCCTCCATATTCAATGGTCCTCCTCTCCCGTTTTGGAGGGCCTCCTCCCACATCCTGGGGCCCCTTTAACATGGCATGGGGCTTCCTCTCGTGTTCCAGGGGCATCCTCTGCCAAATTAGGGGCCTCCTGCCACGCCTCGTGGGCCTCCTCCTTTGTCCTCGCAAAGCTTACACGTCTTGTGGGATGTTCAATTTTGGAAACCTCGCCTCCTTCCATACCTGCTACCTACCACTCCCATCTTAAGGGCCTTCTCTCATTTCCTGGGAATTCCTTCCGGCAGTCGGGGCCTCATTCAGCCCTGGAGACCTCCTACTCCATCTCGAGGGACTCCTCTCGTGTCCGGCAGGGGCCTCCTTTTCTCTTCTAGAGGCTCTCTTTTTCAAATTAGGGGCCTACTCTCACGTCTTCGGGGGCCTCCTGTTCTGCGTTTTGATTCTATCTTTACCCATTTTAAGGGTCTATCTGTACCCATTTACCCGTTAAGGGATTCTATCATACCCATTTAATTAAGAGGCCATTTTAAGGCCTCTTATCTCCTGGTGGACTCCTGTTCTCTCTCAGGTGCCTCCTCGTCCAAATTACAAGCAACCTTTCCTATCTCAGTTACCTTGTCATTTCCTGGGGACCTTCTTACCCGTCTTGAAGCCTTCTTTCTGGCCTGGGAGCCATCCCGCTTATCTAATTGCCCTTCTCTCCTATTTTAGGGGATTCCTCGTTCATCATAGGGTCTCATTTCCAACCTTATATCGTCCTCTTCCGAATTAGGTGCTTCATGCCACTTTTCTGGATCATGCTTTTCAATCTTGGTGGAACCTTACCCGTTTTGGGGACTGCTTTTGCGTCTCCGAAACCTCATCTCATATCCACTGGCTTTCTCTTCCGTCTTTGGGTCTCCTCTCATTTTCTGAGGTCTCCATTCCCGTATTGGGCCTCCTTTGCAATCATGGGGGGCCTCCTTCGCAATCCTGAGGGCCTCCTTTGCAATCCTGAGGGCCTCCTTTGCAATCCTGGGGGCCTCCTTTGCAATCCTGTGGGCCTCCTTCGCAATCCTGAGGGCCTCCTTTGCAATCCTGGGGGCCTCATTTGCAATCCTGGGGCGTCCTTTGCAATCCTGGAGGCATCCTTTGCAATCCTGGGGGTCTCCTTTGCAATCCTGGGACCTCCTTTGCAATCCTGAGGGCCTCCTTTGCAATTATGGGGCCTCATTTTCAATCCTGGGGCTTCCTTTGTAATCCTGAAGGCCTCCTTTGTAATCATGGGGGCCTCCTTTGCAAACCTGGGGCCTCCTTTGTAATCCTGTGGGCCTCCTTTGTAATCCTGGAGGCCTCCTTTGCAAACCTGGGGGCCTCCTTTGCAATCCTGGGGGCCTCCTTTGCAATCCTGGGGGCCTCCTTCGCAATCATTGGGGCCTACTTTGCAATCCTGGGGGCCTCCTTTGCAATCCTGGGGCCTCCTTTGCAATCCTGGGGCCTCCTTTGCAATCATGAGGGCCTCCTTTGCAATTATGGGGCCTCATTTTCAATCCTGGGGGCTTCCTTTGTAATCCTGGAGGCCTCCTTTGCAATCATGGGGGTCTCCTTTGGAAAGCTGGGGCCTCCTTTGTAATCCTGTGGGTCTCCTTTACAATCCTGGAGGCCTCCTTTGCAAACGTGGGGGCCTCCTTTGCAATCCTGGGGGCCTCCTTTGCAATCCTGGGGGCCTTCTTTGCAATCATTGGGGCCTCCTTTGCAATCCTGGGGGCTTCCTTTGCAATCCTGGGGCCTCCTTTGCAATCATGGGGGCCTCCTTTGTAATCCTGGAGGCCTCCTTTGCAATCCTGGGACCTCTTTTGCAATCCTGGAGGCCTCCTTTGCATTCCTGGGGCCTCCGTGCCAATTGTTGGCATTCTCTTGATTTTTGGGGCCTCCTATCCTCCCCTAGGTGCCTCCTTCTTCAAATTAGGGGCCTCCTCTCACGTCTTGGAGGCCTCCTCTCATGTCTCGTCGGCCTCCTTGCTCACTTTTTTTCCTGTGCATTTCCGGATAGGGGCCTCCTCAAATTTCAGGGGGGGGGGGGCGGCGCCACGCCCAGTCTCACGGCAGGGGGGGCGACTGCCCCCTCTGTCCCCCCCCCCCCCGGTGGCGACGCCCCTTCCTTCATGTGATTTCATTATTCACGTTCTTGGGGCACTGCACATGTGGACATTCCGCATGGGACACTGACGCCGATTGTGAAGAAAAATAAATAAAATCGGAGATATTAAAGAACTAATTTGGAACTTTCAAATTGGACATTTCACACACAAAGCCACACCTTTGGTAAAGTGAGGATGATCATCAGCATCCTCAAATTACCAAAGTATCACTCATCAGCATCACATCAGAATCACATCAGCATCAGGATGCTCGCATACGCGAGACGAACACCTCGGCTTTTATTTGCCTTTAACACATAGTCATCAGCAGTCCACAGAGACGTAATGTTTTTTCTTCAGCACAAAATGATAAACCTGCGTAACGCTTGATCGCTGACACAACGTGATCCTCATGTTTGTTATAGGTGCCTACCTACCGTGCCAGATGTAATTTGTAGGTAATAGAACCTGATACAATAGGGTCTGGTTACGTTATTTCCATGTTTGAGGTTATTCAATACATATCATTTGTTCCGAAGTAGAATTGCGTCGCTACGCGTAAATAAACTCATGGGTGACCTGTAACTAGTGACGTTGAAATTCGTGATGGTTTTTAATGGAAACTATAAATTAAATGGGTATGAATGCTTTTTCTTAGAAAAACGTTTCCCAATCATATGTCTTCATGTCATTGTTCTACCTCATGTAGCTTTCCAATGGAAGAGAGTTTACACGAAATTCGTACTACCCGGAAAACGTAAAATCGTAAAACGTCATGAAGAGTGGACGGCCATATAGGATATTTATAAGAAAAACGCATTTTTTAATTTTTGGTTGGGTCAGCGAAATCATGCCCACTTTTACTTCCGCCGTCAAATTTGTTAATTTCGATGGGCTATGGCTCACGGGAGGTCACGATGTCACGTGGTCATGAGGTCATGAGGTAAAATGTGGGAAATACTATATTTTATTTCGGGAATGTTTCAGTTGATCCTTTTTCTTCGGAAATATATATATATATATATATATATATAAGTATAGATATATATACATGCATATATATATGTATATAAAAGTATATATATATATACATGCATATATATATGTATATATATATATATGTATATATATATATATATATATATATATATATATAATTCGCCACCCTTTCCGCTTCTTATTGATGAGATATCCATCGTCAAACCAGCCCATGTTACTTGACCTAAAAACAACGCCGGAGGCTATAGCTCAAAAACGGTTGGCCGAATCGGGCTGAAATTTGCACAGCCGTATTCAGAGCCAAAGACTACCCTGTGAGCACATTTTGGTCTCAATCAAAATTTATGGGGTGAAGTGCATTGGTCGATCTGTTGTCGTACAACGCACCAACTGTTAATGTACCGGTTGCAAATGGGCTTGCACACTCCGAAGTCAAATAATTGTGTTGTTTCAAATGTGAGACTCGGAGTGAGGTAAACGACCCGAATTTAAGTGTCCTTCAATGATGACCGAAGTGAAATATCTACGACGCCCCTGTATACCTATGCATGCGTCATGCTATGGTATTATGTCCCCGCCCCGTTGTGTATCATTTGTATCATAGTCGATTGGTGAAACCAAAAGTGACCCGAATGAATTAGCGCGTGCAACAATTTAAATGTCCTTCAATGCTGTCATGCTTGCATCTCGATCATTTATGTTGTGTTTGCAACCCTGGTTTGTTGAATGCTTGACGAGACAAGCCGAAGTACAGACCTTTCGAAACATCTATTTGTATAATTCAGTGAAATCCGAGAATCGTCCAAACACCATCCTTCAGTGTTGCATATAGGCACTTGGTTATTATTTCCACATTCATTTTTGACAACATAATATACGACATTCATAGGGTTCTTGCCATCTTATTTTTAGCTTCCTATCAACTTATATTGTGCGGAATATTCAACCATCGGTAGACCGAGGGGTGGGGCTCTCGAGAGCCTCCCTCAGGATATATGCAGGATAGCGGCCGACTGAGTAGACGCAGAGACACATCATTTTCAGTAGCTTCTTGTGCATCTCAGTTCTGCAGCCTCCTGTGCATTCAGTGGCCTGATATCTGCATATCGCATACAAATATCAGGCCCAGATCGTCAAAGGCCACTGACCTGAGAATAGTGAAAATGAGTAATGTTCCATAATCTTCGAAGTGCCGCCATTTGGAGTAATTGTAGCATGTAAGCACCAAACTCAGAATGTGCTGTCCTTTTATGAAGACAAGCAAACTGGTATCTCGAAGTGTTAATTAAGGTCATGGTTACTGACCCGAGGTTAAGTCAATTTCAGCGTTTGCACAGTACTCAGTAGGGAAAATTTAAGTTGGGGAAAATTTTCATACCGAAAATGATAAAGAATATGCAAGGAATATTATAGGTGAATATGTGTTAAATGTCAATGACATAATGTCAGGCAAAGCATCATGTATATTCTACACAATACCATCGAATATATACTGCTGTTGGTTTTCATGAAGTCGTATCTGAATTCGGTTTCAGAGCCGCCTAAGTCGTGCGACATAACATTGAATGCCAACCAATGACCCGAAGTGACCCGACCTCGTATAACTGACCATATTTAATCTGATTTCGCCTTCCTTTGGAATTACTTTCGAAACACTGCACATATATGTGAAGGCTGAAATAATCGTATTATCAACCAATGTATTGCCTCAGCGTGACCTAAGGTCAGATCACTGGGCCAGAAGCTGGACAGTTCAATTAGATGTTTCAGTATCATATCAGTTATACGTACTACAAAGTCATTGTGCGAAGCAATCCTCCAAGACAAAGGTCATGCCACAGGGTTCACCTTTTATGACCTTCAACACATCAGGATCACCGAAAATGAATAATGTGCTATATAAGCTCTGGGCTCTGTTGGCTGGCCATTGACCCATTTGTATTATGATCAAGATAAATACATTCATCTATGTCAATTCTTGAACACCAATGCTGCAAGATATCAAGCTCTGCCTGCTAACCATTCCAGGCCTTGATGTCGAGGTCCGTATATTGACCTAGTATGACGTTTGGTGACTTCATTGTCCATCAAAGTGCAAATATATGGTATACGTCGGGCTCTCTATGGCAAGAGCGTTCCAACGGTGTTTTGCATTGTATCATAGCTTACATATAGGTCGGAAGTTAGAAAGGGCTTTCAAGCCCCCCCCCCTCCTCGGCTCGGCGAAGGTGGATTTGTAAGCCGGCCCGGAAGGTTTGTAAAATTATAAATTAAAAGTAAAAATTTGGGGAGTGGCTTGATCCCCCAACCTCCAGATCACGCCCAAAGAAATGCCCAAAATCTACTCCGATGTTTGTAGGATGATGCTTGTAAAACAGCAAATTTTCCCGGTTCGCTATGAAGATGCAAATGTCCAGTAATGCATATTTTCGGGTCACGGTCATCCACTACTACTGCTCGAACGAACTAACCTTGGTTTCTTTTACGACGCATTCAAATGCTGGGCCACATGACATCGCCAACTTGTCACGCCAATTGGTCGCGGACGGACTCGGTAATTCCACCGATTGTGGGATTCGAACCCACGATCTTGCGATCAATAATCCAACGCCCTACGACTGCGCTAACGCAACCCCCTCCTCCATAGACTGATCTGTCTCAGCAGATATTTGACCTTCATGATGGTTAACTAAGGCCATTGACCTCATCTCACATATGATGAATTTGCTGTTTAATGTTGACCTGAGGAAATGTCATCAAGTGCTCAATTAATCCAGCGTCCAACCAAATGCATAACGTCGTTGTGTGACGACTAAGACTCGACCGTGGGCACATGTTTGCATCGTTGTGCCTTGATGAGACAAGTCTACAATCATGGCTACATACCTTTGTTCGAACTTCGGAGAGCACGGCCGATGTCAGAGCCTGCCTATACCGCCTCCACCTTCTGCGTGATGGAGTCACTGGCGTGTGCCAACTGGTCCAACTCTCGGAACTTCGGAGAGCACGGCCGATGTCAGAGCCTGCCTATACCGCCTCCGCCTTCTGCGTGATGGAGTCACTGGCGTGTGCCAACTGGTCCAACTCTCGGAGAGTACGGCCGATGTCTTCGGAGAGCACGGCCGATGTCGAGCCTGCCTATACCGTCTCCACCTTATGCGTGATGGAGTCACTGGCTGTGCCAACTGGTCCAACTCTCGGAGAGCACGGCCGATGTCTTCGGAGAGCACGGCCGATGTCAGAGCCTGCCTATACCGCCTCCGCCTTCTGCGTGATGGAGTCACTGGCGTGTGCCAACTGGTCCAACTCTCGGAGAGCACGGCCGATGTCTTCGGAGAGCACGGCCGATGTCAGAGCCTGCCTATACCGCCTCCACCTTCTGCGTGATGGAGTCACTGGCGTGTGCCAACTGGTCCAACTCTCGGAACTTCGGAGAGCACGGCCGATGTCAGAGCCTGCCTATACCGCCTCCGCCTTCTGCGTGATGGAGTCACTGGCGTGTGCCAACTGGTCCAACTCTCGGAACTGGGCCTTACGCCCCTCTGCTGATAGTCACTGGCTTGCCAACTGGTCCAACTTCCAACTCTTCGGAGAGCACGGCCGATGTCAGAGCCTGCCTATACCGCCTCCGCCTTCTGCGTGATGGAGTCACTGGCGTGTGCCAACTGGTCCAACTCTCGGAACAGAAAATATCCCAGGGGTCAAGAAAGCAGCCAACCAGACAATCAGCCGACGCCGAGTGGGTGGAGTAGGACGGATTTCAGGAGACGGCAGGGGCGGATCCAGGGGGGGGGGGGCAACGTGGCCATGGCCCCCCCTTTGGTCGCGAAAGGGGGGGCCAACATACCTTTTGGCCCCACCTTTTGTATTTGTCTGATTTGATAAATAGGCCAATTTCTAGGAATATTGGACCTCAGACCATCTCAGATGGGAAACAATTTGCACTTTTTGCTAAAAAGCTTGTGGAAGTAGTTGCATTTATTCGCTCGAACAACAATAGAGGGAGCAAGGGGTGATGTGATCCAAGGCTACTAAAAGAAAGAAGTTGGGTGATCACCGCACGTGACATCATAGGTATAACTTTCTATTCTTTTTGGGAATACAGTTGCATCCACAATATTTGCACTGCATCCTTAATATTCCAAAGTTAAAATTAATGGCAGTCTGCAGGGGCGCAACGATTATTTTCGTTGGGGGGTCCGGATCCCAAAAATGAATAATTTTTACCAATTATATTGCATTGGCAATGTATTACTTTGTAGATCGTTTAACTCAATCCATTCTGCCACTGTCCAGCAGGGTGATCTCTAATTTAAAACATGAAGAGAAGTTCTGAACATTTCAAAAGTGGACATCAAAAAGTCGTTGCAGATCACTCCCGGTCTGATGCGGCCACTGTTGTCTGCCAGGCCATTACAGGTAATTAGGTCGTTTGTTTTTAGTGAAAAGTGCCTCCTTGTCGCCCATTCGCAACACGACCCCCTTTCCCGGTCCCCGGCTCGTCATCGATTTGGCCCCCTCTTCATTTGCTGGCTGGATCCGCCCCTGGGAGATGGAACCTAATTTCGTGATGCTTTCTTCTGGACATCACGGCAGAGGGTAGAACAATTCCACCATTTCATTGCCTATGCTTTACAAAAAAAAGTTTCATATACAGAAACTTAGCTTATCATGCTGCAGCATACAAGTAGTCATAGGAACAAGAGCCAGTAAGCATACTCCATGCATCACGCAGCCGAGCAGGCAAAGCAAAGTGCCCTCTGTCCTCGAACAGCTGACGAATGTCAAGCAGCACGTCAGCAGCAATTTGAAGTGTTTCCTGGTAAAATTCAAAATAAGTCGGCATATTCGGTCTCCCTCGTAATAAAATACGTGCAAGGTTCCACAAATCACACATTTTATCTCCATTTTCACAGCTCTGCCAGTGACGGGTACCAATGCTGCGCACAACAGCTCGCCTCACCTCACAACGCTCGCGAACGCAGCGATGGTGGAAACTGACGCAGAAACGGCGTCGTGACGCCGACCTGTTCAATCATGTTTCGAGCTTGTCGCTAATTAGCAGGTCATTGTAGCTAAACTTTCCCGACAAATTAACGTCACACGACTTTTTCAAGCACTCGCACTCTTTGCAACGTGCCTAGTCTGTCAGTGCCATGCTGCTAACGCTCAGCATCCTTTTGTGTAATCTGGCACTTGTTTCTGACATACCGAACTGAATACTGCTTATTATGAGCATGTGCAATGTTGAAGTAGCGTGTGCATGCTATTTTGCAACATTCGTCACACCATCGTGCTTGGAACGAGCATGGCGTTCATAATCTAGTGCTTAAAGATTTGTCAGTGAGTACCTGATTAGCACACTGGTAGAAAAAGCTTTGTAAAGGGTGACATAGTGCTCCCGAGTTTTCGCAGTTCGGACGCAACGCTCTACTTGTATGCATGATAATTTATAATCGGTGTTAAAAACGGCATTAAGCACCTCGTTAGCATGCATTTAGCAATCATGGTAGCGAAGCTTTTTTGCAGTGTAAGGCTGCCTGGTGTGGATACCTCAGCTACATATTTCGCTATTTTTGTCAAACTGCATAACAGAAAGAAGGCATCCGGGCTCAAATGGATGGTCTGAACGCAAGGTACATACCTATATCCCACTGCTCGACCTGACGTGGCCACCCACTCAAGATAATCCTGCTGCCCAATTCGGTAGTTTCCGGTCTTACAAGGTGTTCTCACCTATCGCATCTTTCAGTGACTTAGCACTGCTGAAGTTGCTTGCGTCGGACAAGTCCATCGATGTATCCAAAGCTGATATAGGCAAATGTGTAGTGAATCGTGATCGCAAATCTTATGTTAAATTTATATATATAATATATATATATATATATGTGTGTGTGTGTGTGTGTGTGTGAAAACACAGAGCAATGGGAGCATAGCTTTATTCACAACGTTTCGGCTCACGCCTTTCTCAAGCTATGGACAATTTACAGGCATGGCGGCATTTAGCACTTGTCTTTTTCTTCTTTTGTTTTCTTCTTTTTCTTTCTCCTCTTCTTTCTTTTCCGTTTACTTTTTCCCTTCTCTTCCTTCCAACTTCGAACACAGGTCACGAGACATCAATCATAAAGCACTTCGCATGTGTTGACACCGAATGAACCAGACAGTGAAAGCAGTACATTGGAAACGACCAAATAAGTACGGGAGTGATGTTTAACCTATCCTTTTTCAACATGTTCCACAACCAGTTCCGCTACAACACTTGCAATTTTGAAACCACCAGAAACACCATTGATATTTTCACGTGTGGCAATATACGCGGATTCCACCGTCTTCCGACACCTCTTCCCAAGTCCACCACTAAGAACAGATGCTCCTTTCCAATTTGGGAGATGGTCTTTTTCATCGGCATGCACCACCATTAGAAAGTCTATGGTATCTGAGGTCTGAACGATGTTCCCCAATTATAGCCACTATCCCCCGCCCCGTTTCCCCATAGCAACTTTTTCCACATCCTCCCGCGCAAGGAATTTTGTAGACTACGCTTTTTTCGTTCACGTTGCGGACCCCTCTCTTGACTATGTCTTTGATTTTGACCCCTGCTGAGAGACTGATGTTGATTTTTTCTTTTGTGAATCGGGAGATGGTGACTGCTCCCTGTGATTCCGGTACTGATAGGCACCTTTTTGTCAAAACTTGTTGCTTGGCCTTTGTCATGCACATCACCTTTTCCGCTTTTTGGCGCAACTTCACTATCAGGCCCTCTGGTTATTTCAGTAACTTGAAAGACTCTTTGATGAAAAGCAATTCTTCTGCGAGGCACTCAGGACTGCAGATTCTATGAGCCCTTAAGAAAAAGCCCATTAGAACCCCTGTTTTTGTTTCATGGCTGTGACCCGAGAAGTAGTGCAAAATATCGTTTTCGTTAGTGGGCTTTCTGTACACGGAAAATGTGCATCTGCTGTCACAGCGTTTGATCAGTGTGTCCAAGAAAGGAATCTCAGCCTCATTATCTTTTTCTTTTTCTAACGTGAATTGAATCGATGGATGTACATCGTTAATATTTGTGTTGACCGCATCGAGGTCAGTATCTTGATCAACAATCACCAATATGTCATCTACGTATCTCAGCCAAATGGGGTTGGGACCAATCATAGATTTGAAATTGTCCGCCTTGAGGGTTTCCATAAACAAACATGCCAGAACAGGACTCAATGGTGAGCCCATGGTGAGGCCGTTGATTTGACGATATTCTTCCCCTGAAACTGTAGTGCTCCAAATTCCACACCTGTACGCACGAGCTGTATGAAATGACTCTTTGGAACTGGAAGCTCTAATTTATTTGACTTGTCTAAGGCCCTAGAAACCGCTTCCATGACTCCCCCGATAGGGACATTCGTGAACAAAGATTTCACGTCAAAGCTTGCTAGCTTTTTTCTGGTGAAGTCTATATCTTGGATTCTACCTAGTAAGTCGCCTGAATTCCTTAGGTGGCTATCACTTATCTGCCCTAGCATTTCTGACAAAGGTTTTGCTAGTTTTTTTCGCCAGCTTATGTGGAACACTTCCTATACCTGAAACAATTGGACGCATGGGTACATCAGATTTGTGAGTTTTTGGTAGACCTCCCATGGACGGCGTCCTTGGGGACTCTTCTATTAGGTGTAGAAGTCCTTTTCCTTTCACTGGTTTTCTCAGGATGGAGCGAGCTTTCTTCTGAAACTGGGCACTCTCTTTCTGTGCACTTCCTATTGGTACCGATTGGTATGTCACCGCATCGTCTAGAAGAGCATTCATTTTTGACACATAGTCACTTTGGTTTAGAACTACCACTCCTCCGCCCTTGTCTGCTCTTGTTATTAGTATCTGATGGTCATTGGCGAGTTCGAAACGTTGTTAATAAAGCTATGCTCCCATTGCTCTGTGTTTTCACAAGTTGTCATTCCATCTTAACTAGTACAAATATATATATATATATATATATATATATATATATATATATATATATATATATATATATATATGCATATATATATATGTATATACATATATGCATATTCGACTAGTTTGGGAACAGGTTTTCTTTTCTACATGCATAACTGAATGCGACAGCGTTCTCTGCATTTATCTTCTTCTTATTCAAGCTTTCTAGTCTTCGAACGCATGACCTATGATTATCAGTAAGATGATATAAAATATTTTCAAACGGCGCAATGATTAACACGGCTGTAATAATGTAAATATTATAGGAAGTCAGCATCGATCTGGAACAAATCGTCATTCGAAGTTATTATATTTTTTTCGACGTTTCAACCAGTCTAGACCATCTCCAGGAACTAACAGAGTACGAATCACGTAGGTACAACGCAAGCATAAAATTTAAGTGATGATATATACAGTTTGAATTACAACACTTCGAAACTACAAGACTAGAAAGCTTGAATAAGAAGTGGATAAATGTAGAGAACGGTGTTGCATTCAATTCTAGATGCATATATATATATATATATATATATATATATTTGTGTGTGTGTGTGTGTGTGTGTGTGTGTGTGTGTGTGTGTGTGTGTGTGTGTGTGTGTGTGTGTGTGTGTGTGTGTGTGTGTATGTGTGCGTGTGTGTGTGTATGTGTGTGTGTGTGTGTGTGTGTGTGTATGTGTGTGTGCGTGTGTGTGGGTGTGTAATTGACAGGCGCCAGTCGTTTGCACGGCGCCGGCGGTGCCAGCACGGCCACGTGCCGCAGCCGGTGGCAGTACAGTCACGTGAAGCATGCGTGGGTGGAGGAGTGCGACTCAATGCCTCGCGCCAACACCGCGCCACGACTGCAGCATCGCGCCGGGATTGTGGCAGTCGACCGACCGAGCGGCAACGTTGAGCCGGCAGATATCCGGCCGACGGCGCGGGGGCAAGCACACGCGGCCGTCTCCGTGGCACGTGACCGCGCCGCCGACGAGAGCCGCCGTCGGGCGCTAATCCCCGGCGATCGTCGGTCGCAGGTGCCGTCAAACGGCCGCCGTCGACGCAGTCGATGTCCACTGTACTCATCAGAGGACTGGCGTTGGTGCCCGGCTGACCCTACCTGTCGGCACCGCCTACGGCAGGTCACAGCAGGTCGCCGACGGTCACGTCAGGTCACAGCAGGCATCAGTCGTTGGTGCCCGGCTGACCCTACCTGTCGGCACCGCCTACGGCAGGTCACAGCAGGTCGCCGACGGTCACGTCAGGTTACAGCAGGCATCAGTCGTTGGTGCCCGGCTGACCCTACCTGTCGGCACCGCCTACGGCAGGTCACAGCAGGTCGCCGACGGTCACGTCAGGTTACAGCAGGCATCAGTCGTTGCAGCGGATCATATTATGGTAGAAGAGGTAGGAGGCAAGCTGTCGCGGAAGACGGTGGGAGGCAGGCAATACGTGTATGATTGAGACAAAAAATTTGTTGAGTTATGGTTACCTTGTTCTTGTTTATTTATTACGCTTCTAAGATAATTTCATTGCAAAGGACTATTCCTTGTGTGTATTAGTATGGCAAAGCACAGGAATTGGGTCACTTGTATAGTATGCACACACAAGTAACTGAAATGTCAAAGTGAAACAGACAACCCGGAACAAGTACTTACATCATGCTGCCCCACGGCCTGCGTACAATAACGTATCAAACCGCAGTAGTTCAGCCCATGGATGTGCTGTGGAAATGAATTAAAAGCTGACCCACTCAAACATACACATCTACATCTGCAAATTTCTGTTCTTATCATGGGAGTGTCCAGACGACCAGGGCGTCTGGTGTTGGCAGTACGGACATCGTGACCTTGTATGAGAATGCTAGCCAGCAACAGGGAAGTGGTGTGGACTGAAATTCCCTCCCTGTTATTGAGTGAATGGCATCGAGGAATGTTCTTGGCGCTTAGCTTACTTGATCACTGCAAAGCGTCACTGATGGGATATTACCTCACGCGTGGAGAGATGGCGCCAGGGGGGGGGGGAATATAACCAGTTAAATGTATTTAGCTGTGCTACATTGCTCACTTGCGAACGGAAAGCAACGACGAATGATGGCGGCACGATCCGTTGATCCATTCAAGCCCTTCAAGTAGCAATGACCGATGGGAGCGACCGGAAGCAAACACGGCTTGGTTTGCTTTGGTTGAGCCTACACAGCACACCAGCGTACCCCAACGCGTCGCCGCCAGCGTGCTAAGCGTCCTGATTTGGTCCAATACGATGCCAGGTTGACTCCCAGTGGGAGGGTCAGTGACATTGGCTCCCCTGAAAATAGCATTGACCGCAGGGTGGGGGTTAACTGACCGGTGACTCGCTTTTGAAAACGGGGGCGGGAGAACAACAAGCTGAGTTTTCCGCGCGTTGAGTTTCATGCGAGTTTTGCCAAACCACTGGGTGAGGGCGAGGAAGATAGAAAAGAGTAGAGGCCCGATGGCAGATCGTTGATGCGTTCTGATGCCGTTCTGATGCCGTTCTGATGCCGTTCAGACCAGGCTCAGTCAGGACATGGGCACCTGAGCGAGTTTGCAATCCGACCCAATGATAAGCATTTCGGAGGAGATTTCAAACCAGTGAACATCACACCGCACAACCATATTTTGCGAAGTAGCGAATTATGACGAATTACATCAAAGCGTTTCGAATAATGAGCCAGGCATAACAGAGCGATGTTAAGTGCGTCCTCAGAACTAAATGCAGATCGGTCGACAGCCAAGCCAGCACAGTGACGCAATCTAAATTTGGGATGATTCGGTGAGAATTGAGAACAGATGATCTTTCACCATAAAAATAAAAGCCGACGTTTTTACACCGCTCTGTCAGTACTTCTGGCGGTTGCCGGTTGGAAGCACACAGAACGATAGAGCAGGGCGCGCCCGAGTAGATTTCGTTGCCTCTGAGTGGGGTGCAAGATGGCGGTTTCCAGGAGTCAGGCGCGTGTGAGCCAATGCATGTCTGATGACAGAGCACGAGCAGTCGATACCCATCTTGGCGAAGTGTGGGTATGTACAAGCCATCGGCGCTCACAGCTCACTACTTCTCACTTCCCATTCCTGTCACTGCACGATACAGTTTGCCGGTCGTGATAAGTGGGATTTACGCACCCCCGCCTCTTACCCGCGGCGGGCTCGTGAGCAGCTCAGTTCCCGAAAAATCCACTTATCATGGGCAGTTCTTGCCGAGCGCTACGAAGTAGTAGCTGAGGGTGTTCGCATCGGTGTCGGCAGGGGGAGTGAGCTTAGAGTTGTGTCGGACTATAGAGGTCACTTGCGTCGCCTTTATGCGAGTGGGTTTTGCAAGCAAGTCTAAAGCAATTGTGCATTTACGTACGGGAGTCTTACGTTATAGAGCATGTGCCGATGATAGTGTTGGTGCTGAAGGCGGGGCTGGGCGGGGCATCTCCGGGATGCTTAGTGCTTTTAGTTTACTTTGCTTCTCCGCAAGATAATGCGCAGATAATGGCTTTCCCAGGGTGCCGGCATATATCTATATATATATATATATATATATATATATATATATATATATATATATATATATATATATATATATATATATATATATAAATATATATATATATATATATATATATATATATATATATATATATATATATATATATATATATATATATATATATATATATATATATATATATATATATATATATATATATATATATATTTACATATGCATATATATAAAAATATATATATATATACATATATATATATATATGCATATATATATATATATATATGTGGGGGGGTGGTACATATACTCTGTCTATGCCTTTATCACCAACCGGCAATTTTCTGTCATGGAGATTGCGATTCCTGTGTCGGCTGGGAAAACTTTCCATCCGTTTACAGTTTACACAGCGTTCAGAAAGTTTCGTGTTTTGTTAGTGAACAGTAATGAGGAATGCCAGTTTGAAGTTGCCTTTAAAACCCGGTAGCTTGTTTCAGAACGGCTGCAGCTTCACTCTGAAATGGCTTCAGCGTCATCCATCCGAAGCGCGTCAACGTCGGAATACGAGCGACACGGATAACCTTTCCGCGGGTAGAAGGGCAGTGCGCCCGGACCGGTGCAGGAGAGTGCAGAGCACGGTCTCCGACATACAGGGTATCTCTTCCCTTCACCCCTCTACAACGGAAAATGGTCCTTATCTCTTTCCCATCTAGACCAGCAGTTGAACCGCATAACGGGAACGGGGAGAATATACAACTCCTTCCATGTTTCTTTTGTCTGACTCCTGAACGCTTGGGCCGATCGGTCTGAAACTTGGTGACTTTTCCTGACATTTGTTTACGAAGGGTGCCAACATGTCTACTGTGGCCAGGGTAGGCTCCAGGAGCGAGTTTCCGTAGGCACGATGGGAGCGTGTTTGTGAAATCGTTGCATATTTGGAATCTTCCATCAGTATTTTTAAAGTTATTTGATCGTTTTCACTAACTTTTGCAGCCAATGTTGAAAGATCATTTGTTACATGACGTAAGCGATTGTTGTGCATGTAATTACCAGGGGTGTGACCGGCGAAGAATGGGGTGCACGATTTACTGCCGTAGTTTATGCAATTAGTGACAACGATGAACTATAGCTCTACACGAACGGTTATGGGACATCTGGGAACCTTTCATATCATTTTGAAATTACGGTCTAGCCAAGAACGGACCAGGGCAATTTCTCTGGAGAGAAATAAAGGAAGGTAATTGTTTGACTTTGCACAGCTCCTTCAATTGATGGTGTATTAGCGGAACATTTCGCAGTACCTGTCGTAGGGCTATTGCGCAGGGTGCCTATCTGAAAGCTTAGAACTTGCATGCTTACGAGGGACGAATGCAGGGCAGGTATGAATGGGGCTGGGTATGAAGGGAGTTTGACTCTGCATACATATAGATTCATCGAAATAGTTTTTTTTTAAACTCATGCGTGAATATGTTCGGGATGCTTAGCATACGTTTGGAAGCTGAAAACTAATCCTTCAGTCAGTATATATATATATATATATATATATATATAAGTGGCACAATGATAAAAACTATATTTTCACCAACAAACACATCACCAACGTTTCGGCCAAAGGCCTTCTTCAGGGTGACAAACAATTGTGTCACCCTGAAGAAGGCCTTTGGCCGAAACGTTGGTGATGTGTTTGTTGGTGAAAATATAGTTTTTATCATTGTGCCACTTATGTATAACTTGTCAAAATAGTATTAAATATATATAGATATATATATATATATATATATATATATATATATATATATATATATATATATATATATATATATATATACATAGGGCGAGAGAGAGAGAGAGAGAGGGATATATATATATATATATATATATATATATATATATATATATATATATATATATATATATATATATATATATATATTAGTTGTTGTATCATCACATCCCAGTTGGACTTGTGGAATGGAAAATTTATCACGGATCTCTGTTGTTTCGTTGAACGCCTATTCACAAGAAGTTTTTCCCATAGGAAGTGGTTTTTTTAACTTAAAATCACCGATTGGCTCCATGATCTTAGTTGTGTGTACCCTACATTTAGACTAGAACGGAGGTTCCATTACATGGTCCACTATCCGTAATGAATTCTCAAGCATGAACATGTTCAGTATTGCTGAGCCAATAGCAGCATTATCAAGAATGATAATGATATATCTGGGATGACCTTTCTCAAGCAAATCATGAGCTTTCGGAGCTCATAGCGGCTCCGTCGTTAAATGGAATAATCAAAGAGAAGACAATTAAGGTTTTCTACAAAATTTCAAACACATGACACGAGCTGTGAGGTAAGTGACACTTCAGCGCAGAAAAAAAACCGGCAGAGACTGTAAAACCCTCACAATTGACACTTCCGTAATTCTCCCCACACCTCCCCCAAGACCCGTCAATATCAGCCACTCTCTACATGGTCGATCATCCTAAGCCCCTATCCCGATTCAGCTCTGGTCGCGACTTTCTATTATGATAAGATTTTAGCAGCTTGCTTCTCCTAAGCTGTGTTTCTCCTCCCAAAATCTCCACGTCGTTCCAGTGGATACCGTGCCGTGTATCTATAACGTGTTCAGCGACTGCGGACTGTTCTGGTCGGGCTTTGGAGAGAGCGTTCCGGTGTTCCTTCAGGCGTTGTCCGGCGGCTGACCACTCTCGCCAATGTACGCTGCGTTGCACTGGCGTGTCAGGTGGTAGATGGTCCCCGAACTTTTCTCCCAATCTCTTCGGTCTTTGAGACGTTGGCACAGTTTGTTTTTCAAGGATTGTTCGGACGAATGAACGATGATAACCCCCAGGGGCCTCGGGCGGTGTTCCAGGCGCTCTCCAATGCCCGGGTAATATGGAACTGGAATATATCTCAGCCTGTTCTCCGTTTTCTTTTTCGGTCCATGGTCCACTATCCGTCACACATTCCTAAGCATGAACGTGTTCAGTATTGCTGTACCATGCGATTTGAAAGCAAGTACTGGTGTATGAAAGACCAGATCAGTGAAAACAAAAACTTCAGGAATGTAGCACCGCCTGCTGGAGCCACTGACTCGAAGAACTCGACAAGTTCCTTTATCATCTCAACAGCACCAGACCATCAATGAAATTCACCATGGAGTTGGAGAGAAACGGATGTCTTCATTTCCTCGATGTCAACTTACAGAAAACTGATGAGCGACTCCAAACCTCCGTCTACAGAAAACCCGCCCACACCAACGTCTACCTACGGCAAAAATCGAACCACCCACAAAGGGTGAAGCAAGGTGTCGTGCGCTATCTCACGAAAGGACCCGAAAAAATATGCGACGAGGACAGCATCAAGTCTGAACTGTCCACTCTCGACGGGGTCTTCACCGCTAACGGCTACCGAAAGAAAAACACGCACATCTGCTGCACGAGAACACGAAGACCGAAAAAGGAAAACGGAGAACAGGCTGAGATATATTTCAGTTCCACATTGGGCATTGGAGAGCCCTGGAACGCCGCCTGAGGCTCCTGGGAGTTATCGCTCATGCGTCCGGACAAACCTTGAAAAACAAACTGTGCCAACGTCTCAAAGACCGAAGAGATCGGCGGCGAAGCTCAGAGACCATCGATCGCCTGACGTGCGAGTGCAACGCAGCGTACATTGGTGAGAGTGGCCAGCCGCCGGACAAGCGCCTCAAGGAACACCGGAACGCTATCTCCAAGACCCAACCAGAAAAGTCCGCAATCGCTGAACACGCTGTAGATACTCGGCACGATATCCACTGGAACGACGTGGAGATTCTGGGACGGGAATCGGTTTAGGAGAAGGAAGCTGCTAGAATACTATCATATTAGAAAGTCGCGACCAGAGCTGAATCGAAATAGGGGCAAGACAGAGAAGAATGTGCCGAGCAACTCTGAAAGTCCAAGGATGTAGCTACACCATGCTGCTCACCGCATCTCTGTCTTGCTTATAGCAAAAGTTAGTAGGGGTCAAGTTGGCCATCCCCCACAATGCAAGAAGTACGAAGTGTCTCCGCATTGCAAGGTATAAGTATATTGTAAATTTGGAGGAAGTTTGCGTTGCAGATTTAGAATCTCAAGCGAATTCCTGGAGTACCACACACGTGATCAGTCGACGCGAGATATTGACGGCACTATGTAACTCAGAACGGTCGGAGCGTCGTAAAACGAATATCCACCGCTATGATGGTGGATATCGGCACAAGATAATGGATGGTGGTGGCACAAAATGTGCACATCTTGTGCCTATTCATGTGTGTGTGTATGTGTGTGTGCACGTGTACATGTGTGATAAGCAACGGTACCTTTTGCCACATTTCGTAGCACACTAATCGTAATGTAGCGCGATTTCAGAGGAGGCGTTGGACTCCGTTACGCAGACACTGTGCGGCCACAGCGGTATTGCAGGGGTGGGCACCATGTGAGTCAGCATGAGTGGTGAGGCGGAATATGTGGTGACGGCGGGAGGGCATCCGTTGCTGGGCACCATCAATCGCCTCGAGGAAATCCTTGGCCTTACACTCGGGCACTCAGTGTTCAACACGAACTTCATCTGGAAGGTGAAACCCCTAGAAATTTTCGTGCAAAAAAAAACAATTTTGCTGCATATCGACGACGGGTCTAAGCCATGTTCTCGGTAATGGCGAAATTGTGCCACGAGTTAGACTCGTGAGTCCGATTGGCACTCACCGTCAGATACCGGCAGGTGCCTGACGATGAGTTTGTGGCACCGAAAGCCATGCATAGGAAGGTATGATACCTGGTACCGGTAGATGCCTGTCGGTGACAGGCATTGACAGGAGAGATTTCCGGAGTAGTGTTTTTGTATTCTGTTCGCAGGTTGGTTCGTAGGTTCGTAGGCTATTCATGGACGGTTAGTCATGCGTGGTTGAGTCACTTACAGGAGAGATCCGGAGCATTTCGGAGTAGTTTTTTTCTTTAAAATCATCACCAGCTCAGTATTGCCCGTAATCTGTTCATTGGCTGGATTGCTTCGTCCTTCACCCGTTTGGCCTCAGATGTCGTCAGACACGGCAGAGACTTTCCGAGAAATTTGTTTTTATTGCGTGAGCGTGTTCCGATCAACTGCCCAGCTCTTCATCTATATATGTTCGTTGGCTGGGTCGTCATATTCGAGGCCGATTCGCCCTGTGTAGTGAGGCATGAACGTGACATTTTTCGGAGCAAGATGTTTAGCTTTACGTCTTCTGACGGACGGCTGATAGTTTGCCTCTGATCGGTTCGTTGGCTACCTCGTTCCGTTGCTGGCCAGATCGCCTGTGAGGTTCTGTCAGTCCTGTGCTGTGACTGTATGCTCTCATGCACGGCTCAGTTTTTCCCCGTGCCTGTTGTCTTCTTTGGCTGGCTCGCTCTGTCCTGGCCTGGTCCTGGCAACTAAGGCAATCGCCTTAGTTGCCCGCTCGCATTTTGTGTAGGATGTATATATGTATATATATATATATATATATATATATATATATATATATATATATATATATATATATATATTTATATATATATATATATATATATATATATATATATATATATATATATATATATATATATATATATATATATATGTATATACCGATTGTTTGAACCGCAGAGTGATCTTCCATGTTCGGACTGTTTTTTTTTAGTTGCCCCGCTTTCATTTTTTGGGGGCTGTCCTGATGAAACTTCTGCGGCTGCAGTCCGACCTGTCTAGCCCCTGGCGTGATTTTCAGGAACCCAGTCCGACTTTTTGTAGCCACAGCGCGATCTTTAGGGGTCCCGGTCTGATCTTCTGGGCCCAGCATGATTTTCAGGAACCCAGGTGTGAGCTTTGAGGCCATAGCTTTATTTTCAGGGGCCCCGGTCCGACTTCTGGGGGCCAGGCGCGATTTTCAGAGGCCCCGGCCCGACCTTTGGGCCCGAGCGTGATCTTCAGGGATCCAGGCGAGACTTCTTGGCCTCAGCGTGATTTCCAGTGGCCCAGGCCTGACCTTTTGTGGCCCCAGCATGATTTGTGATGGTACCGGCACGACTTTTCCGGGGTTCCGGCGCGAATTTTTGGTGTCACCAGCGGAATTTTCAGGGGTCCGACCTTCTGGAGCTCGCAGCGTCATTTTTAGAGGCCCCAGGACGATTTTTGGGGCCCCAATGTGATTTTTTGACCTGATGCGATTTTGGTGGCCCCAGCGGGATTTTTAAGGAGCCGAGCGCATTTTTCCCGAATCTCGGCGTGATCCTTGGGCACCCCACAACCTCTCAGGGGGAAACTTCCCCCAATACTCCCCCTTGTACGCCACCGACTCAAAATCACAATAATTTAAAACAAACTTCACATCAAGATACAAGAATACGCTGTCTACTCCGTGGCGTCTACCATTTCAGCTTCAATGACGCCCATCTGCAGTCAAAAACATTATCACGTTCCTTGGTTTTGGTTCAAATTTGCAGGCCCTTCATAACATTCACTCATCCTTACGCTTTCACCGCTCTCAGTACATTTTCACTCTCTTATTGACACCTAGGTTCCAAATGAATTGCATCAGATTGCGACATAATATGTGTGGATAGCAGTACGCAGGCCACACGAAACCTTCGTGATGCTACCCCTCACTTCGTGAAGGTCTCCATTCCTCGGCTGCCAATATCTGTCTGGCCAGTCCGATTCAGGTGATGGCGGGTGGGGGGCTCTGCCACAGATCTCCCGACGTCACCAAGGCAGTGGTTGGCCTTTACCTGACAGAGGTCAGCGGAGTCATAATCTACCGACACGTAATCGGCTGCACCTGGTGGCACTCAGCACTCAGCAGGAGCGCCAACTGTGTCCAACTACACAGACGGCTTACAAGCTACCCCACACGTACCTGCCACAGGCTCCTCTGGCTCGGCCACGCCGCAGACACCACCTCGTATGGCTTGACGCTGAGTCACGCAACGTCTGGCTGTCCAATGTCCGGCAATACGCCACATGAACACTGTCATGGCGGTGGTTGATTGATTGATTATTTGGGTTTAAGGGCGCGCCGACTGCAGGGTCATTTGGCGCCCATAACTAGTTACTTGTTCAACGCGTTGCTATAACTATGTTCCAGTACGCGCGGGTCCCACCCAGTGTAGCTCAGTGCTACCGCCCCGGATAGATAGAGTAAAATCGCACCTCAGACAGGAAGGTAAAGAGCTTTCCGGATTCAACGACCTGTGATTTATCACCTAATACTGCTAGGAGGGAATGAGCCTTGGTCACTCCCGAAATGGCGTTGACGCTCCAGGCATAGCCTCGGGCATGAAATTAGAACGTGGCTAACTGTCAGCACTGCACCACACCTAGGACACAGTGGATTATTCTCACCATTGAGTAAGCAGCCATGGGTGGCGTAAGCGTGTCCTATTCGTAGACGGCACAGCGTCACCTCGTCTCACCTTGTGCTACGCGAGCATGACAGCCATCGGCCCAGAGATGGCTTTATTGTCCGTAGTTTATTTGAAACAGGCTCGTCCCAACTCGCTTGCCATCTACTTGTTAGAAAAGCTAAGATACCTGAACTGTAGTCCCTGGCAGGGATTGGGAATGCTCTCCGCAAGGTAGCCTGTGCCGCTCTCCTTGCAGCATTATCGGCTTGTTCATTGCCTGCGATACCTGGCTAGGAATCCAACAGAAGTGGACGAATTTTCCTGCATGATCTAATATAGTAAGGCGGCGTAGGATAGCATATACTAAAGGGTCAGTGGAATTAAAACTCCTAAGTGCCAGAAGGCTGCTCAACGAGTCGGATAAAATGACATGATATTCATCGTCCCCTACCTCTATGAAAGCAAGTGCTTTATAAATTGCCACCAGCTCGGACGTGTAGACGAATGCCAGCTTCGGTAATGTGAACGATCTGGTGGCTGTGTCGCACACAAACGCACTTCCAACCCCGGCGTCTGTCTTTGATCCGTCCGTAAAAGTTTTGGCGTAGCTATTATAAAATGTCGACAAGTGCTCCAGAGTTCGAGCTCCAAATTCATCTGCGAGAATATCCCCTTTGCGGGTGTCAGCTAAGACGATATCTATCCTCGGTTGTAGTGAGAGAAGTCTCCATGGGGGTGTGAAAGCCAGCGGGGCACATTTCACATTGCGAATTTCTAATTGACTTTCATCAAAAAGATTCCTAATTCTAATGCACAGAGGTCGGTACATACGTGCTCCATTGTGTGAGAAAATTGATAGTGTGTGACGGGAGAACACTGTTTGGTATGCAAGGTGTTGCGGAAAACGGCGTAATTTGCATGCATAGCGCATCCCTAGCATCTGTCTCCTCATGGAAAGTGGCGACTCGTTGACGTCCGCCAGAAGGCTCGCGGTTGGCGAAGTCCGGAATGCATCCGTCACAATCCTCATAGCGGCATTCTGAACAACATCCAGAACACGCTTTCCGGATGTACCATTGTACAGGCGCTGTCATAAACAAAGCAAGCATAGTCTAGCCTTGAGCGGATGAGTGATCGGTAGAGGAGCAGCAGGGTTTGTCGGTCCCCTTCGTACGATGTACGTGTCACACATTTTATAATATTCATAGATGTAATGTATTTGTCACGAAAAATTATTAGATGTTCCCGGTAAAGCAAGCGGCTGTCAAAATACACTCCTAAAAACTTAAATACATGGTATAGTTGAATGGGTTCACCATATAGCGAAGTGCAACATCACGGCAGCAACGACGGCGACAGAAATGCATTGCTGCTTTTTTTGTGATGGATAACGTAAAACCATTCATGGTGCTCCACCTCTGGAGATGGTTTGTCGCCAGCTGGAGCTGTCGCGATGATGTAGAGGCTCTTGAAGAAGAGGACCAAATGGCTATATCATCAACGAATAGAGATTGGCAAATACTTGAAGGAAGCCCAGCAAAAACGTCATTAATCATAATGGCGAAGAAAGAAACACTTAGCACACTGCCTTGTGGGATTCCATTTGCGAATTGAAAGCGTGCGGATAGCTGGTCACCAATGCGAACACGAAAAAAGCGGTCTGCTAAAAGTTTTGCAAGAACGTGCCCATGGGGCCGCGGATACCACTTCTTTGAAGCTTTAAAAGAATGCCATAGCGCCAGGTCGTGTCATATGCCGCTTCAATGTAAAAAAGCACAGCATTAAGATGTTGTTTCTGTTTAAAAGCTGCACGAATCGAGGTATCCAAAAGTAAAATATGGTCAACGGTGCTTCTGTTTCTTCTAAAACCACACTGTTCGTTTGTGAAAAAAATGTTGGCTTTCTAAGTACCACGTCAGTCTAACGTTTACCATTTTTTCCATTAGTTTGCCAAGTGAAGAGGCAAACTAATGATGGGGCGGTATCGCACTACCGCGACATATCGCACTACCGCGATATGGGGCGGTATTGCGATGGATGTAATCCGTTTTTTGTAGGTTTCCTGATTGGGATAATAATCACCTCGCGCCAACCTTCCGGGAAAGCACCAGCTTCCCATACCCGGTTGAAGGTGGCCAACAAAGCTTTCAGCGCCTGGAGAGGAAGCCGCTTCAACATGGCATTGTTGATCTGGTCCGGTCCCTCGGCAACAATTTGCAGGGCGCTAATGGCAGATGTGAGCTCAGTCAGTGTAAAGTGGTCATTGTAGTGAAGTGATTGTGAAGTGACAAAATCAATAGGATTCATCTCGCAATGCGACTTAAAACGCAAAAACTGACGGTTGGTGCTTCCGCCACAACTGCGTTCAGAAATAAAACGGCCTATCTCATTCGCGACATCAGACGGGTGGGTAACATCAGCGTCACCTACGCTCAACACGGGAAGAGGAACTGACTGGAACTGTCCGGAAATACGCTTGAGTTGGGACCATATCTGTGCTGCTGGTGTAAATCGATTAAGATTTCCAACGTATGTTCTCCAGGACACCTTCTTTGCCTCAAGGACTGTGTGCCGAGCATGCGCCCTGGCCTTCCGGAATTCAATACGATTTGCCGTCGTGCTGTTACGGTCAAAAACCTTGAAGGCACGTCTGCGAGCACGGATAACATTCCGGCACTCCTCGGTCCACCACGGCACAGGAGTACGGCGGGGTGTTCTGGATGTCCTAGGGATGCATTCAGAGGCCGAGTCAATGATCAGTGATGTAAAATTATCCACAGAAAGTGGTGGACTAAATTGATTCGGAGCATCGTGAGGTAATTTATTTAGTACTATTTCATCAAACTGACGCCAGTTGGCTTTGCTGATGTTCCACCGCGGTGGCCTCGTTCCCAGAACAGCGGAGCAAATTTATTCCAACCAGATTGGAAAATGATCACTCCCGAACGGGTCATCATCTACTGACCAAACACAGCGATGACTGATCTGGGGACTACACAGGGTAAGATCTAAAACTGATTTGTTTCCCGAGGGTAGTGTTATATGTGTCGAAGAACCTGTGTTTAGTAAACACAGCGATTCGTCGATTAAAAAGGCTTCCATATGTCTACCACGGGGGTTGGAAGTGATAGAACCCCGGAGAGTATGATGAGAGTTAAAATCGCTCAAGAGTAAAACTGGAGGAGGAAGTTCCTGCATAAGACTCCTGAGCTCCGCAGAGGGGAGTCTCTCCTGGGGGAAGATAAATTGAACATAATGATATAACAAGATGGTGAATATTAATACGTACGGCTACAGCCTGTAGTGTTGACTGCAATTGTATTTCTCGAGAAGGTGTTCCATTGTGGACAGCTAATATTACCCCGCCGTGTGCAATTGTATCAATGTTTGAATTATCCTTCCGGAATACAGAATATCCTTTGATGGAACACTGGATACCAGTTGATAGCTTTGTTTCCTGAAGCCCTACAGCAATAGGCCGTTTATGATATAAAACCCTCTGCAGGTCAGTCAAATTCGCTCTAAATCCACGGATGTTCCACTGTAAAACTAAAGGCGATATGATGGTGAGTCAAGGTAAAACTGGAAGTGTTTAAAAGTGCTCCCCGGAGGGTTCTAGGTTACTCATAGAGTTGCCAAGTGAGGTCGTTCTCGGTCGCGACCGCGGCGAGCCGTCCCCGGGAGGGGTTCCTGGCCACGGTAGCCCTCGCTTCTGGGGGGCGCTCAGCTGCGGCGGGGGCGGGGGAGGACCCATACCGTGCGGCACAACTGGTTCTCCCAGCGGTGCCTCCACTCGCCTTCGAGGCGTTGGCGTGCCCGACCTTACGGGAGGGGCACCTTCCGCACCTTTGTCCTTCGCCCGTGTCTTCTCCACTTGAGCTAGTCGGGCCCTCTTCGCCTCGCGGGCGCGCCTTTCAGCTTCCTGATATTGCAAGCTGATGTCGGAGATTGGAATTCGTCGGGAGTTACGGCAAGGCGATGCAGGAACGGACGTGGAAGCTGAGGGTGAGGGAGGTGGAGGAGGTGCGGAAGTAGTGGTTGAACGTGAGGGGGAGGGATGGCTCACGGGAAGGGGAGACGGGTCAGGCAGGGAGGATGTGGAGAGGAGGGATTTGGAGGTGGTTGCGGTGCGTGTAGGTGAAGGGGGGTTGGAAGAAGGACGGGAAGTGGGAGACGGGGATTTCAAGGTGGGGATTGTGGTAGACGGGGAGGGGCTAGGATTGGGTGGAGGGCCGAGCAGGCCCCTGAGAGCGCTAAATCTGGGTCCACTCTCCCCCATTCGACGTTGGTCGGAGCGACGCATCTGGTGAGAAAACACCGCATCCAATAATGGCAGGTGGTGCTTCCGTCGCTTCGGCGACGTGTTGTACGAGCTGTCCTTGTCCCTTGGGCGACGCAAGGGGCACACCAAAAGATCGGAGCAGTGTTATGAGTTGGGCAATTAGTCGGGAGATGTTGAGCTGTGTGTGTGTTGGGAGCCTATCAGAGGTTCCCTTTAAGTGTGTTTTGCCATTGCAGGGTTCAGTTTTGCCGCTGCTGCACGCTGCCGCGGCCGAAGGGGCGCGACTACCCAGATAAAACTGAGCTGGAGGGCAGGACCGGGGAAGTTGTCCTACCTGCTCATAGTAGGGAGAGTTGGTGTTGCAGGGCCAGGTGAAGGACATGGATGTTGAGATGAGATGGGCATTGGAATGGGAGCGTATGGATGGAAGGACGAGCGAGGCTGTGGTAACCCGAGAGCGCCATTTCTCCAGCCAGCCGAGCAACGAGGCTGACCCCACTGCGGGGATCATGGCGGTGGTGGTGGCTTCGTGTCTCAGGGCGGGTCGACTACGCTGGTCACGCCGTGCTCATAACGCGAACCGTTATCGTATTGTTCGAGCGAGGACTCCTGACCACGGGTGTTTCCTGAAAACTATGCAGGGGGTGGTGGCACAATACGTGAAAGCAATGGGTGAGCCAAATGGATCATTGGCATACTCCACATGGCCCCATGTCAAAAGTTGAAATTAATGGGGCGGAGGAGAGGGCAAAGCCAATCGATTGGGCACGTGCTCCCTCAATTGGCTTTGTTTTAGATACTTTTCAGGGGGCACCTGTCCCCTCAAAAGTATATAAAACAACACTCCTGGGGCCAGTTTCACGAAGACCAATTGGTCTTATTTAAGACAAATTGGTCTTGAATAAGACTTTTCCAGTTTCATGAAAAAGTATTATTTAAGAAACAAGAATGTAAAACAAAGACAAAAAATTAAAGACAAATTTCTTCTTATTCAAGAAAACATGGACGGTTGAGTTTCATGAAAGCTGGAATTTAAGACAAATTCACGAAAATGTCTTAAGTTCCAGAGCAAGAAGTCAAGCACATAATTATTGCGTAGATTGGATGTAGTGCTACAGTGTGGTGGAGTGTTGTTCGGTCGAAACTATTACTTCCATCGCAAATTACTTGAACGTGTTAGTCTGTTCGGTGTGCTATTGTATTAGTGTTGCGAAGTTTACGTTTTAATGTGCGTTTATCTTTGTGTACTATGGAAGAGGCAAGATTGGACCGCAATCGCCGGACAAGACGGATCTTCCGGGAGAGGGTTACCGTGTGATTAAATGGAATTGGTTACCGTGTGATTGAAGTATCTTTGAAACAATAGATATGATTTAGTTCTTAGATAAAGAAATAAATCGAATAATAATTATGCGGAGCCTCCACCAGAGGGGGGAGGCTGGGCACAACATCCTTCTTCAATCCCAAAATTGACAAACACCTTATGGCCCCCAATGGAAAAAAATCCCCCCAAAAAAATGTGTCTCCCCCCCCCCCCTTATTTTGAAATTTCCCCCAACTATTATAACGGAGGGGGGGTACTAAGTTTAAATTTCACCAAAAAAAAAATTTAATTAGTAGGATGATGTTTTTTTTTATTAAAGGCCCTGAAGGTTATTTTGGGGTGTCGATTTTTGAAAAACATTGGGGGGGGCCGAAGTGCCAAAACACTAGACACCACCCCCCCCCCCAAAAAAAAACTCATCGGATTTAGCCCACTATATTTTCAGATCTCAAAAATTCTGATTTCTTATTCGACGATGTGTATGTTTATGTTTATTTAGCATCCTCACCGACGGGGAAAATCGCCCAATAACTGGTTAAGTCACATAATTAAAAGAGCAGTGCTCAGTACATTTCAACATAACAACTCTTGGTTGGTCATTGGTTCTACGACACGTCGACCGTTGTCATATAGCGTTGCCAATCTCTCACGCCGATTGGTCGCGGGCGAAGAGTAGCGACAGGTGAGACTCGAACTCACCAACATAACAACTCTGAGTAATAGCATGCGACTGCAGTGCCATATAGTAGGCTCGGATCTATCGTCACCGTCACCGTCACTGTTACCCTCCTCCTCACTCCACACACCAACAAACACACACCGGCTTAAATAAAAATACTTCAGCGATCAGATGCAGGCTAAAACACACCGGCATTGATGAAGCATCAGAGCACAGCAGACCTGAACGGTAATGACGATGGGTGAAAGTATTTCCTTGGTGCCTAACGTTAGGGAGGGAATTTTTCAATTTAGTACGCCACTGCGGCTGCTCAAGGTGTTTTTTTCCGCAGATTGCACGATCGAGAGTAGAAAGGCCCTTCGGATAATTTTCTTTCGGGACCCATTCTTAATTTTCCGGTGCTCTGGTCGATTCGATGGAGTCTCCTTGTGGTTTTTGTGGTGAAGTCTATTTTTATAAGCCCCCTGCAGGCTATTTTTGGAACCCGGTACGATTTTTCTGGCTCTCGGTGCGTTTTTTTCCGGTGCCCAAACAGGTTTCTTTTCCGGCGTCCGACGACTTCTTATTTTGTGGATCCTTGACGCAATTTTTCCGTCCGCAAGGTGACATTCCGGGTATATATTGGTACTTGGGAAGCCAGCTGCAACTTGTGGGGCTCCGGCACGACGTTTTGGCCCCAGTGAGATTTTCAAGAGAAGCGGCGTGAATTTGTTTTTGTCTAAGTGCGATTTTTGGGGCCCCGTCGTCACTTGTTGGGATCCCTTGCGGTGGCTACGACACGTTTGTGGGGGCCCAACAAGTTGTGTGGGCTTTTGGAGCTATTGTTGAGATCCCAGATTGATTTTCCGTGTCCGGACTGTTTTTCATTCACCCGGCTTCATTTGTTGGGTGATCTCAACGAGACTTTTAGAGCCCCGGTGGGACCTATCAGGTCTCTGGCGTGATTTTCAGGGGCCCGGGTGATAATTCTTAATACCCCAGTCTCGGCGTGATTTTCAGGAGGCCCCGGCCCGACCGTTTGTGGCCCCCGCCGTGATTTTCTTGAATCCCGGCACGACTTGTTTGCGGCCCCAACGTGATTTTCAGGGGCCCAGGTGCAAACTTTTGAGGCCCCAGCGTCATTATCGGGGCCCCTGCGCTACGTTTGGGGGCCCCGAATGTGATTTTTCTGAGCCCCGGTGCGATTTTTGGTCGACCGAGTGAAATTCTTAGGGAGCATACCGCATTTTTTTCCTAAGCTCGGCGGACTCTTGGGGGCCCCACAACCTATCAGGACGGGGGGGGGTGAGGGAACTTCCCACAATTCCCCCTCCCCATTCGGTATGTCACTGTGCCATGCAATGATGCAACATAAGAATCCAGGAATAGTTCATCTGTTTCATCACACATGTGATTTCAACTCCCCAGTTATCCAGACAGTTTGAGGAAAGTCAAACATCTGCTACATGGATCAGCAAGGATGGATTGTAAGGCAACATGGATACCATGGAATTCCGGTCAGAGTAGTTATGCTACAATACATACCTTCTTCAACACACTGCTTTGGAGAAGGATGAGCTCCTGAAGTTTGGTCAGGGTTGGAGTTGGAGGTGGATGGAGCAACACTGTGAAGGACATAACATATGGTTCAAGAGACTTGTTTCCATTAACAATACAGGGGATGAAGTAACATTTTCATTGACTTCTATGGTTTTCATTGGCTTCATTAACTTCTATGGTGTCCTGAGTAAGCAGGACAATCGAGATGGGTTTCTGTTATATGCATTTTTTTTTTTTTAATTAGTTTCATCCGAGTTCTTGTTGGGCTGGCTTTATGAACCAGGGTCGGATTGCTAAGCACAGCTTGTTGCGTGAACCCTGGCCCCACCACCCGATCCATTAATTCAAGTTAAACGGCAGAATTTTGACCGAAAGTTTAACGTGCCGTCAATGCACCGACACAGCCGCCCGGTATAAACAATGTTATAATGTAGCTTTTATACCCCAGTGAGAATGGTATGGATTCACTCATCAGTGAATTTGCAAACATACTGATGTATCAGTTAACACCAATGCAGGGAGCTATGTGATCAACATGGTCTGTGCCCTAAAGCCCAAATAACTAAGTAACAATACAGGGAATCTGCTGCATAACAGTTTGACCATAAATTAGCCATGATATATGGCATCATACTTCCCATGCTATTTACAATAGTGAGCTATATTTTGTGTACAAACATCAGGACATTAGAAGTGTTAATTAACGTTACACACATCAGTTCCTAACAAGTGTCAGCAATACATTTCCTTCATGTGCTTTAAACATGATTCAAGAAAGCACTGTCATCGATTTTAAACTTGCAAAAAGAGTGGGCCGCCTGGCATTTTGAGTGCTATTTGAGTGAATTTGCTGTCTTGTTAGTGAACTGACCACTTATTGAGATATATGTACTTTAACTTTGCCTGCTTCCATCATGAAAATTTGTCATTTTCCAATACATCAGAAATCATCAGAATAACTTCTTGTTTACAAACCGGTGTATGCATTTCTATGAATTTCTCATATTTATTAACACAAATGATGTAGATCTGATCTGCAAATTTATAACTCAGAGAATGTTATCAGCACAGGATTCCATTCCTGAAAATATTGTACTTTCAAAATGTTATTGTTCTTTGTGAACCAATAAGTGCAATGCTCTCATGCAGCATGCAGATGGAGGTTCATCACGTACACCAGGTAGCACAAAAACAGATATTATTGCAGTCTAAGGTAACCACAAGACATGTTTTACACCCATTTTTACCTCCACGAATCATTCAAAGGAGCTAGGTTTTGTCTAATTGCGTTAGGCTAGGCTTTTGTTGTAAGTTAGTAAATGAAAAAAAATCTTCAAAAACGGTTCAAGCTAGATTAGGTTACGTTAGACTTTTTAAGTTCAAAATGTTCGAGAAAAAGAAATTGGGGGGGGGGGGGAATTTGGCATAAAAATAATCATTTCTTGCATGGAAGTCTAGGCTAGGTTAGGTTAGGTTATGTTACATTTTTGTTATCTGAACATTATTTTTCATCCTATATTACTCAAATCCAAGCCCCCTTTTCCACGTTATTTTTCCTCACAAATGAAAAGTGTGCATCTGCAGAGGAAATGAGCGGTTACATCATGTTCAGCACATTAACAAACACTGCATTAAAAAATAAATTAGAAGAAGTTAGAGAGTACCATGAGCTGAAATATTACCCAAAAAGCCAGGTATTATCACAGTTTAAGGTAACCACAAGACAAGTTTTACACACATTTTACCTCCATGAAGCATACAAAGGGGTGAGGTTTGTCAGGTTAGGTTAGGCTTTTGTTGTAAGTTATAAAAAAAATCATTTGTTGGTAAATAATTTTTGTTAATGATTTTTCTACAAAAAATAATAAACGGTTCAGGCTAGCTTAGGTTAGGTTTTTTAAGTTGAAAATATTTGAGAAAATGCCTCGAAAATTTAAATTAAAAACAATTAATTTCTTGTATGGGAAGTTGAACTATGTTAGGTAAGGTTATCATACATCTTGAACATTATTTGTATGCTATATTTCCTTACTCCACACCCTTTTTTGGTGTTATTTTTTACTCCCAATTGAAAGGCATGCATTTGCAGAGGAAAGGACATTAAATGTGTGCTTTTATGTATTTTATTAATATTTTTATATTTAAATTTCCAATGCAATGTTTATGAATGTCACTAAGCTGATGGCACTACTCAGTTTCTGTGCAAATGCTTACTTTCCAGGTTGTGAGCAAAATAACATTAAAAATGGGCTTTGAGTTAGGTAACATAGCAATTAAAAGAAATACATTAAAAATTCAACATAACCTAATGTAACCTGAGCTGACCTTGGAGAAAACAACTATAAAAACAAGATTGGAAAAATATCTCGCAATTTATTTTATTGAAATTTTACAAATGAAAAAACCTAACCCAACCTAATCTAACCAGAATTATTGTGCTTTAAGGTGGTAACAAGGCAAGTTATTACACATTTGCCTCCATAAAGCAAACAAATGGGCTATGTTTGGTGATGTTAGATTAGTTTAAGTGTTTTAAGGTCGACATTTTTTGCAAAAATTGTTCCAAAATTTGAAAGAAATAGATCTTTTTTCTTTAAAAGCAGCTTATGTTAGGTTAGGTTAAATTGGGTTACATTTTTTTATTGTAAAAAAAATACATTGCTTGAAATTTTTACAACTTGATGTTTTGGTTTTGTTTTTCTCCAAGGGGAGGTTAAGCTAGGTTAGGTTAGGTTATGTTGCATTTATTTTATTTAAAAAAAAATACTTTACCCGATGTCACCTAATTCAAAGCTTTTTGTTGATGTTATTTTGCTTACAACCTGAAATGTAGGCATTTGTATAGAAAATGAGTGGTCCCATCATCTGAGTCACATTCATAAACATTGCATTGAAATGATACATTCCACGAATTCATAAAACACCTTAAAACACAAATTTACCAAAATCGTGTTTATCACATTCCTAAACATTCCATGGGAAAAAATTAATCAGAAATTACCTTAAGCTGTAAATTTACCAAAAGGTGTGCCAACCCCTGGACGGAAATGCAACACTAGGTGCCCCAATCCTGGGCAGAAAGGGCACTAAGAGCAGTGGAATGAAAATATTAATAAAAGTAAACTAAAAACAGCTCTTCTTGAAGACAAACGTGGTAGTTATGTGATATTAACATGGAAACCCTGAGCACAAATCAGAAAAAAGCATGGACTGGACTTTTTCAAGCTTACCTGCCAACTTCTTCAACTACTGTTCCTTTGGGAATTAAATATCAGCAAGCTATTTATTCACTATCTAAAATCACACCAATCAGCAGATACATCAGAAGGTGCGATACATCAGAATGTGCGAAGTACAAAAAACGAATCAGTACGACGTCACATGAGATTGGCCTCCGGATTAAACACTTCGCGCAATTGCACCACGGATGTCTTACCTCCGTCACATTTGTCACTGTAACCTCAAATTTAGACTTCAGGCGCTGGAATTTCTGTAACTGGAATTTTTTATTTGCATGTTACGATTTTGGATGTTCTGAGGAACGCCCATCACGATGTGTGAAATTTAATGCGCGCTAGTGTCTATCGATACAAATCGACGCCCCTGCTTTGGAGAAAAAAATAGAAACAAAAATTAAGCAATATATATTCTGAAAATTTTCTAAATTGAACAACCGAACCCAACTTACCCGAACCTAATGTCAGCTGCTTTTGAAAGAAAACTTCCAATTTTATTTTATTTTTGAAAATGATTGAACAATTTTTCCAAGGTAAACAACTAAACTAGCCTAACCTAGCTAAATCGGTATTATTGTGCTTTAAGGTGGTAACAAGACAAGTTTTTACACACATTTGCCTCCATATAGCAAGCAAATGGGTTAGGTTCGGTTAAGTTAGGTTAGTTTAGGCTTTTCAAGTTGGAAAACTTTTGAAAAAAATTCCAAAAACGTTTCCCCCAAAAATTGCAAATTATTTGGTAACCTTGCAATCTAAGGTGTTCCTTTTTTCCTTTAACACGCGCACTGGAGGGGGGCGAAATCCGCCCACCCCTCCGGTTTTTCGCAAATAACTGCAGATTTTACCGGTCGATATACGCAATTTTCAGTGTACCTGCTTAGAAATGAACGGCGCGTCGTTTAAAGGAAGGAAAATTGAAATCGGCCGAAAATTTTTCAAGTTACGGGCCGCTAAAGTCAAAAAGATGTTATAGCGCCAGACCAAAAAAATCGGCGCTGATGCGCTTCCAGTATACTGACAAAAGGGAAGTGTTCTAGGCAACACTAGCGACTTGTTTGATGCATATTGATATGCTGTATAGTCTCAAGGTCATGTTAGGTCACCAAGGTCAAGTCAGGTGAAGTTCATGACAGGTTAATGGAACCAAACTTGAAAAACTGGAATGTTGCCATAAATGCAGTACTGGTTGTCATTTGTACTGTTTGTCATTGCGTTGACATACTTTATTCATGTACTTTACTCCCTTCTTCACGAAGCCGATTGCTCCGAGCTGCCCGACGGAGCAGTCGGGCGGGCGGCCGGTTCCGGTAACTGGAACAGGTAACTGACCTGATGCTATATAGGTGACCTGAGGTCAAATGTTGGGTCTAGCATCTGCATTGCATCATTAGTAATGTCCAAAACATCATTGATGCCCATTTTTGAGCATTTAAACACAATCACAGCGATCCATAACGATGACAAGCCCAGCCACGCAAAACCGGAAAATTTTGCAAATCTGACCTCATTTGACCTTGAAGATATTGACCTAAGGTCATGAAAATTGCACACAATAGAGTTCACTACCGTGCCCATCCACCCTGCGAATTTCGTTCCTCCAGCTTTACTAGGAGCCGAGATCTTAGGGGGGGGCGGAATCCGCCCCCCCCTCCAGTGCGCGTAATTCTCAGAGGCCCTCCAGGGCGCGTGTTAAAACAAAGAAAAATATGCAGAATACCATGTTTATGAAGGTGACTAAGATTATTGGACCCACTTATTTTTTGTGCTTACTTTTCATGTTGTGAGCAAAATAATGCCAAAAAGGCTTTGAGTTCGGTAACATCGCATAAACATTTTTTTTTCATGCAACAAAACCTAACCTAGCCTATCCTAACCTATCTTTTGAGAACAAAAATTAAACTAAATTAAAATTTCACTTAATTTATTTTCTGAAAATTCTCAACCTTAAAAAAGAAACCTAACCGAGCCTAACCTAACCTAAGCTGATTTTGAATACAAAATTATATTTTTTGTGAACATGGTTGTAATTTTTTTTTCGAAAGCTTTTGGGTATTATTGTGCTTTAAGGTGGGAACAAGAAAAGTTGTATGGGCGCTGTATGACCAACGCAGTCAATGCGCCAGTAAACCCAAATAACCAACCAACCAACCCAGAAAGATGTAAGCTGTACTTCCACAGTGGAGGGAATTCCAGCTGTTTTGTTTGTTATTGCACACAATTTTAAATTTTTCAGCAAAAGGTGGAGAGGCAGTCCACTATCTAATCCAAATCTGTTTCTATTCAGTACTAAATGTGCTGGTTAACATCAATGTTTCTACTTAGCATGGTGTTTTTCATTTTTTCCCTTTAGCTTTCTTATCAGCATAAAATAGCATAGGTTATTGGGGGGCCCAAATGAACATTGGGGGGGGGCAAGATCAACATTGGTGGGGCCCCACAAAAGGATACAAATCGACGCCCCTGCATACATGCATGATTTTGCACTTATCAAAATTTAATTTCATCTGCCATTTTTGGACCACTTCACAAGCTCTTCTAAGTCTTTCTGCAGCATGTACCTAGGTGCCTAGGTACCAGGCAAATATCAAACTGATAGTGTGATGAGTGGGCTGTTGAGGTTAATTATAGTTTGTATATCCACACTTTCAATGATAACTGATTGTTGTTCACGGGACTGGATTGTATGCAAGTTTGACAATGACAATTGGTTTTTGTGCACACCATTTTGAATTTTGTAGCAAAAGGTGGAGAATCAGTCCACTATCTAACCCAAATCTGTTTTTTTTATTACAAAATGTGCTGGTTAACATCAACTACATTTTATATGTACCTAGCATGGTGTTTTTCTTCTTTTTTTCTTCAACTTTTTATGAGCATAAAAATAGCATATGTTATTGGGGGGGCCAAATCAACATTGGGGGGGCCAAGATCAACACTGGTGGGGCCCTGGCCCCCACAAAAGGATACAAATCGACGCCCCTGCCATCTAGACATTAGGGGGATGTCCCCATCCTAGCCCCGCCTTCAGCGCCTAAAATATAACACAAACTATAACGTAAAATTCCCTTTATGTAAACGTCCACATGCCTGCACCTTGATCGCAAACACCCGCTTTTATAGTCAGACATGTAACGTACTCGCTTCAAAAAAGGTGGCGCAAATGACCTCTGTGGTCCGGTACGCCTGAAAAAGTCACTCCCCCATGCAGTTAAATTGAAACTTGCCTGATGCTACCAATTTCTGCAATATACGAATAAAAACCTGTGACGTCATCAAGGTTTGAATGCGACTTTGGTGTACCTTTTAAAATAATGGTATTTTTGCGGCGTTTAATAATGGTGTTTTTGCGGCGTACGAGACATTGGGCTTGTCAAGGCTATTTCTCTTGTATAGCATTGGTCGTGGATGACTAAGGTTTGCTTAAAAGTCATGTGAGCCATAGCTTTTTTTTTTTATTCTTTTAGGAATACCAATTATATTGCAGTGGCCATGCAGCTTCTTGCTGAGTTTTCTCTGTCATGGCATCATAAGCTGGCAGATTTGCCCACACATGGCTCTCGTTTTCCCCATATCAATATTGAATGCATGCATTGTTATTCGGCATTTAGGTAGGTACCTAGGTAAATATCAAGCTAATGGTGTGATAGGTGGGCTGCTGAAGATAATTATAGTTTGTATATTCACAATCTCAAGGATGATTGTCTGCTGTTCACTGGACAATGCAAGTTTGACAATGACTGGAAATTAAGAATGGATTTTTTCCTGTTTAAGCTCACATGTGTGTGGTTTTGCCATTGGTGGTGTGTACAAACATCAGTATGACAATCCAATTGTTGTTTTGTGGCTTAACATTAAAAAAAGACAATCTGGTTTAAAATGCATCATCAGCGAATCTTAACATTTTATGGCGTAAGTTTTCCTTGCACAGTGGAGGGAAATCTAGCTATTTTTTTTTTTTGCACATAATTTTGAATTGTGTAGCAAAAGTTGGATACTCAGTCCACTATCTAATCCAAATCTGTTCTTTTTCAGTACAAAATGTGCTGGTTAACATCAACTAAGTTTTCTATGTACCTAACAGTGTTTTTCTTCTTTTTTTCCTTTAGCTTTTTATCAGCATAAAAATAGCATGGGTTATTGGGGGGCCCAAATCAACATTGGGGGGCCAAGATCACCATTGGGGGGGCCATGGCCCCCGCAAAAGGATACAAATCGACGCCCCCACGTTAAAAGTTAGAATTATTTGGGGGTAAGCCAACATTGAGGGGGGTTGCGAAGGTCCTCCCAAAGGCATACAGAGCTTCACTGATTTCAGATCATCTGACCCCTGACTACCTACACCACTAATTGTATCGTTCTCATCATTTCAGCGCATAACTATTCATCAGATTCATGCTCATCTCTTTCTTCTCTAATATCGCTCGGAACACTTCAGTTTTTTTTTCTGGCGTTGCTGCCTTCTGGAACCCATGCTCAATGAATGTAAGAATTTATATCTTATTTTTCGACCTCGGCTCCGTATCACAATGTATATTGTAACTACTATCGCCATCTATTATCGGTATGCCCTAATGGTGTCGGCCAGTCAGCTGATAATGTAAACAAACAACTAGTGAAGAAAGAAACCGGCGATCGCAGCCAGTCGTTTTATAGGCACTTGATTAATTTTGTCGTACACATTGTATGTTGAACATTTATGATGTATTGCAGTTAGATGTAGGTATCTGTTTGCAACGGAAATAAGAAGTTATCGTGCTCGCAACATTTCAGTTACCGACACATTAAGAAAACACCTCTAGACAAAATCTACGAACAATCGAAAAAGTAAGACTTTTGAAACTAAGACATCTTTAATTTCATGAGATCGCTTTTAAAAGATTCTTAGTTTTACATTTCTTAGTTTTGAAATGTCTTAGATTTTCATGAAACTGGGCCCTGGTCTCAGTTTATGTCCGGGTGTTTACGATGAGTGGCATATGCCACTATATTTTTCCCCGACCCCACCAACCCCGGGGGACGGGCCGAGAGGACGCGACTGTCCCGATAAAATTGAGCAGACGGATATGCCAGGGAAGCTGGCCCACCTGCTCGTGGCAGGGGAAAAGTTGCTGTTGCAGGGACATAGCGGGGTGTCGGCAACGGGATGTGGAGGGAAAATGCACAGCTAAGGTCCGCGTTTTGCTTAGTCATTTGGGCTTAAGGCGCGTCGACTACAGAGGTCATGCAGCGTCCACAGGTCCGCGTGTGCTCGCCAAGCACGTCACCAGCCGAAGCTGGCGGCTTCACGGGGTGGATACTTATGTCTCGTCCTCACGGTATCCAGCCTCAAACGATTTGTACCACATCTAAGCAATGCCATTCTGAACATCTGTATTATAGGCCGATCACAAATGAGGACAACGCACGGCAATAGTAGCCGAATGCGGCCCATCGCGGCTGTACAGCATTACACAGCCCAGCCGTGCAATCCTATCGGACGACTGGCCTCTCGTTCTCACGCCATTGGTCAGCTGGCCTGCCGGCAGCATCACGCGCCAGGGACAGGTCAAGCGCCACTATCACCACCACGCGACACCACGTCAGCTGCAGCACATACCGTGACGACAGTCACGTGACATCCGACTCCAGCCAGCCACGGGTCATCACGAGGACCGAACGCCGAGGAACATGCGCCACAGCCCATCGCGATCGGTGGCCGCCAATGGCAATGACGTCAGTAACAGATCGTCCAGTCTGGATTCTCGTCCCCAGGCCAGTCGCGTCCGGAACACAACTCACTGGAGATACACGCATAGTGCACCAGACATATCCCCAGCACACCACAGCTAAGCTAGTCACTTTCACCAGACTGTAGTTCAGTGTACGATCTCTACCAGACTGCAGTGTACGATCTCCAGCCGACTATAGCTCAGTGTATGATCTCTAGCAGCCTAGCCAACGTACGATCTCCAACAGACTAGTTCAGTGTACGATCTCTAGCAGACTATATGTCAGCGCACGGACTCCAGCAGACCATAGCTCAGTGTATGATCTCTAGCAGACTATAGCCAGCGTACGATCTCCAGCAGACTGTAGTTCAGTGTACGATCTTCAGCAGACTACAGCTCAGCGCGCGAACCCCAGCAGACTGCAGTTCAGTGTAGGATCTGCAGCATTGTGGATCAGTTCACAATCTCCTGAAGCCGGAAGCAATCGGTCACCACCTTCCACTTCCGGTCGTGCGCCGTGAGCATGAAGTGCTGTTGGAAGAGCCGGGGCGAGTTCTTGAGTCGCACCTGGCCGGCTACAGTCATGAGGATGGTCGTCTGCGCCCCAACGGCAACGTCTGCGAACAAACAACTCACACGGTCATGGTACACCCCGCACCACATCACCACTGGTGACGCAGATCACGGTACACCCTGCACCACGCCAACAACTGGTGACGCAGATCACGGTACACCCCGCACCACGCCAACAACTGGTGACACAGATCACGGTACACCCCGCACCACACCAATCACTGGTGACACATATCACGGTACACCCCGCACCACGCCAACAACTGGTGACGCAGATCACGGTACACCCCGCACCACATCACCACTGGTGACGCAGATCACGGTACACCCTGCACCACGCCAACAACTGGTGACGCAGATCACGGTACAACCCGCACCACGCCAACAACTGGTGACACAGATCACGGTACACCCCGCACCACACCAATCACTGGTGACACATATCACGGTACACCCCGCACCACGCCAACAACTGGTGACGCAGATCACGGTACACCCCGCACCACATCACCACTGGTGACGCAGATCACGGTACACCCTGCACCACGCCAACAACTGGTGACGCAGATCACGGTACACCCCGCACCACGCCAACAACTGGTGACACAGATCACGGTACACCCCGCACCATACCAATCACTGGTGACGCATATCACGGTACACCCCGCACCACGCCAACAACTGGCGACACAGATCACGGTACACCCCGCACCACATCACCACTGGTGACGCAGATCACGGTACACCCTGCACCACGCCAACAACTGGTGACGCAGATCACGGTACAACCCGCACCACGCGAACAACTGGTGACACAGATCACGGTACAACCCGCACCATACCAATCACTGGTGACGCAGATCACGGTAAACCCTGCACCACGCCAACAACTGGTGACGCAGATCACGGTACACCCCGCACCACGCCAACAACTGGTGACACAGATCACGGTACACCCCGCACCATACCAATCACTGGTGACACAGATCACGGTATACCCCGCACCACGCCAACAACTGGTGACGCAGATCACGGTACACCCCGCACCACGCGAAGAACTGGTGACACAGATCACGGTACACCCCGCACCATACCAATCACTGGTGACGCATATCACGGTACACCCCGCACCACGCCAACAACTGGTGACGCAGATCACGGTACACCCCGCACCACGCCAACAACTGGCGACACAGATCACGATACACCCCGCACCACACCAATCACTGGTGACACATATCACGGTACACCCCGCACCACACCAACAACTGGTGACACAGATCACGGTACACCCCGCACCACACCAACAACTGGTGACGCAGATCACGGTACACCCCGCACCACGCCAACAACTGGCGACACAGATCACGGTACACCCCGCACCACGCCAACCACTGGTGACTCAGATCACGGTACACCCCGCACCACGCCAACAACTGGCGACACAGATCACGGTACACCCCGCACCACGCCAACCACTGGTGACGCAGATCACGGTACACCCCGCAAATACGAGTATGCCGACATTGGTTGTAATATTGCAAAATGGGGTTTGGTTGGTTGGTTGGGGTGCAAAATTGGGTTTGGTTACTGAATACGTTTGACGTCTCGCAAACCTCAATTGATTGTGTAAGAAGTGTGCATTGTGTCGCCAAATGCGTGCGCTTCCGCCAATGCTGGACGGAAATGTGTGCAGAGTGTGATGGGATACCGGTGCCAGCGGAAAACCCAGCGTCGCGCTGGCGGCGGTGTCGCCCCGTCCGGCAGCACATAAACGGCCAGTGTGGCTCGGGGAGCGGCTGGCAGTGGCGCCACCACACACCGGGCAACGGCTGGGCGTCCATGGACGTGATGGTGTGGTCGGACGACGGCAGCTGCTCCAGAAACGTCTGGATGGCGTCGTTTCCGCTGACGCTGTTGCCGTTCCACACCAGCGTGCCCGTGTCCAGATACAGCTTCGAGAGTGTCTGCGGCCAACACCAGCACATCACTGGACATAGCCGCGCACACATCACACACAGCAGTATATCATGCGGGAGCTGGGCAGAACACACCATCGCATACACTCCTGGATCTGAATGGTCCTCGGTGCTGGAGGTGACGGTGACGAAAGAACGCACCAGCACAACACCAACGTATCCACGGCTGGCGCATGCCACGTCCAGTGATGCATGTCGCGTTGAGCCGGATTCAGGGACAACAGCTTAAGGCTTGCAGGCCAACCTATATGCACATCATGGTGTTGTTTTACACTCTTTGAAACATCTTCGGGTGTTAAGTCATGCTATGCCAGCTAATGGCTCATGTCCTCTGCCCTCTGGACCCATCACCACTCGCATTGTTACGGAACAATTTCAGTCGGTGTGGGGATAGTGCCGATGCGGCAGAACACAGGTATAAGACACGACACAGGAGGTGGCAAAACATCGTCTCCATCACGGTCTCAAATAGCACTCGCATGTATAACATAGCACTGCTTGAAGAAAGACACGAAAAAGGTCTTTACTGCACTGTACAGGTAAACGGCTTCCGACACTGGGCTGCACTCGTACAGGTGGTGCGTTCCACGACAGATCGACCAATGCACTTCACCACATTATTTTTATTGGGACCAAAATTTGTTCACGAGGTAGTCCTTGCCTCCGAATACCGCTGTGCAAATTTGAGCCCGATTCTGCCAACGGTTTTTGAGCTATAGCCTACGGAATTACTTTTAGGTCAAATAACATGGGTTGGTTTGACGATGGATATCTCATGAATAAGAATCGGAAAGAATGGCAACTTATATATATATATATATATATATATATATATATATATATATATATATATATATATATATATATATATTTCAGAAGAAAAGGTTCAACTGAAACCTTCACGAAATAAAATATCAGTACTTCCTACATTTGACCTCGTGAACTCGTGACCTCCCGTGACTCATAGCCCATCGACATTGACAAATTTGACGGCGGAAATAAAAGTGGGCATGATTTCGCTGGCCCAGCACAAAATGCGTTCTTCTTATAAATATCCGATATGGCCGTCCGCTCTTCATGACTGCGATTTTGCGTTTTCCGGGTAGGACGGACTCGTGTAAGCTTTCTTCCATTGGGAAGCTGCATGAGGTAGAACAATGATATTCCGATATATGATTGGAAAACGTTTTTCGGATAAAAAAGCATTCCTACTGTTTTTTAAATGTGGATCTTATAGTTTTCCTTAAAAACCGTCACGAATTTCAAGGTCACTAGCTACCGATAGGTCACCCATGGGTATATTTACGCGTAGCGACGCAATTGTACTTCGGAACAACTGATTTACATTGCATAACTTCAAACATGGAAATAACGCAACCCGACCTTATTGAATCAGGTTATATTACCTACATATTGCATCTGGCGCGGTAGGCAGGTACCTATAACCAACATGAGGATCACTGTGTCAGCGATCAAGTGTTAGGCAAGTATATCATGTTGTTCTGCAGAAAAGGCATTGCGTCTCAGTGAACTGCTGATGACTATGTGTTAAAGGCAAATAAAAGCCGAGGTGTTTGTCTCGCATATGTCTTCCATCCCACCCCATCCGTACTTCGTACATATATCCGTACTCCCCATCCGTACATAGCTCAATACTCTCCAGCCTGGTGGCGGTTCCGAGGGAGATAAGCAAAAGCAAAAAGCATAAAGCAAAGCAAAAGCAGATGCAAAAAGCAGATGGCGATAAGCAAAAAGCAAATGGCGCCGGCGTTGATGCCGGCCGACAACATAGAGGTTGACATCGGGAAGGAAATGATAACAGGCTTGGCAGAGCCGGAGCGGTGTACGGATCAGTTTTCGAAAACGCCTGGTGAAAAGAGGACGTGGTGATTTTTCCCGACGTGCATAAACGCTACGAGCAATTGTGATGGTCACTGCGTCGATTCTTATTGTCGCCATACACAGCGAATAACAAATTTGTTGTTGAAGCATCGGTAAGCCCCATTGAAAACGTGAGCATCCTCACATTATCAGAGGTGTGGTTTTGTGTGTGAAATTTCCAATTATAATTTTTTTCATACTTAAAAAAATATCCTCGACCAAAGCGATGCGCCAGGATGCCATGTCATTCAGATGCCATCTTAAAATCATCTGTCAATTGATATTTGCTATCTCAAAAAGCCATTTTGAGAAATCCAAGTTGTTTCCCCACTTTTATTACCAGATTACATGATCTACTACGCGTTGCAGTGACCAGAAATCACAGAAAGCGGCCTGAAAACGTTCCATAGCACCCATCGCTAAAAAATACAACGATGAGGATACTCCATTTTTTAAAAGAAATATCCGAGCATATTTTGACAATTCTTAACGTGTCCACGGCACCAGATTCCATGTTCACCTGCAAAATTATGTTTCGGCGAACTTCGAAATCGACGCCGTTTGTAACAATTTGGTTATCGAAGCCAAATCGATTCCGTTTGATCTGCTTTCATTTTCATAACCAATGCACCATTGTGCAGCAGTGTCCTATGCGGAATGTCCACATGCGCAGCGTCTCAAGTACGTGAATCATGGAGTCACGTGAAGGTTGTGAAAATTATGTTTCCGGGCACAGCCTACGTGCACCGTGACAGCAAAGAGTGGCTTGCAATAGGTGTTCGACTGTACGTCCATATAAATGATGCTCTGCAGGTGGAAATAAAGCATAATTGTACTTCTTGTTGTGATGTTAGCATGGTCGAATATTGATTGATTGATTATTTGGGCTTAAGGGCGCGCCGACTACTCGGTCATTTGGTCAGACTGCATCGTTGTCATGTTTGATGGCATTTATTACGTGTATAAGTAACTACCAGATGCTTTGAAGTAAAATTACGCCGATACACGGAAATAAGCTACGACACTATGGGCATGAAATGTTCGACACTTGTTAAAGAAGCTACAAGAGCTGCATTGGAGACCTACAAATGTGTAAGTTGGAAAAATATGTTCTCATCATCTGATGTTTATTTCGTCATTCTATCCCATCGTTGTTCGATTGTGCACTGCTTAGTGCAGTGCAGTAATGTGCAATATGCAGTGAGTGCCCAAAACGTGAACAATGAAACAAGGAAGCTTGTGGAAATGCTCATGTTTTCCGGGACACGTTATGTATACCGTGACAAAAACGCGTGTGTTTGCATTGCGATAGGGATTCGAATATGACCTATCGGTAATACCTTCTGACCGGGATTCGAATATGACCTATCGGTAATACCTTCTGGCCGGCGGTGGCAGTCCGCTGTGTTCAAGGTGCCATGCTGCACTGTCAGTGCGGTACGTACTGATTGCCTGCAGCCGACTTAACCATGAGCGAAAGCGTAACTTTGGACGTCCAACCACCTCTCCGTCTCTCTACATCTCTCTCTCTCTACATCTCTCTCTCTCTCTCTCTACATCTCTCTCTCTCTCTCTCCCTCTCCCTCTCCCTCTCCCTCTCCCTCTCCCTCTCCCTCTCCTCTCCCTCTCCCTCTCCCTCCTCCCTCCCTCTCCCTCCCTCTCCCTCTCCCTCCCTCTCCCTCTCCCCTCTCCCTCTCCCTCTCCCTCTCCCTCTCCCTCTCCCTCTCCCTCTCCCCTCTCCTCTTTTTTTTTTTTTTTCTCTCTCTCTCTCTCTCTCTCTCTCTCTCTCTCTCTCTCTCTCTCTCTCTCTCTCTCTCTCTCTCTCTCTCTCTCTCTCTCTCTCTCTCTCTCTCTCTCTCTCTCTCTCTCTCTCTCTCTCTCTCTCTCTCTCTCTCTCTCTCTCTCATAAGGATCGTAGCACGGCATGATGTCACAAGTATATCGGCCCCTTCACATGCAGTTGTCTCGTCGACTGACCTTCGTGCATATGCCATTGTTGGATTGACGACGATATGGGCGCTGCATGACCGACGCAGTCGATATGCCCATTAAACTCTAATAGCCAACCTATCGGTAATGGGTGACCTTGAATTTTGTGAAGTTTAGTAAGGCAAATTATAAGACTTACATCAATAAGTTTTAAACATTTTGTGTCAAGCAAACGTTTTTATATCACCCTTCTTTATTTCATTGCTCGATCCGCGCAGTTTTACAATTGGGGACAACTTACTCGAAATCCGTCTGTTCGGAAAATCGAAGAATCATAGAAACCATGGAGAACGGATTTTTGTCTTCATATGGCAGACAAATCATGCCATTTATATTTATGCCATCAAATGTATCAATTGCAATGGGCCAGGAGTCGCAGAAGGTCACGAGGTCATGGGGTCACGAGGTCAAATGTGAGAAATGCTGATATTTTACCACGGATGTTTTCTTTAATAATTTCTATTTATTATCGAGGAGATATCCATGGCCAAAATAACCTTGTTGTGACCTCAAAATACTGCCGTAGGCTATAACTCCGAAACCGCTGGTCGGATCGGACTAAAACTTGTTCAGGCGTGTTCAGAGCACAAGACTACCCTGTACACCAATTTTGGTCCAACTACAAATTTAGTGGGTGTAAAATTTGAGAGATAAAAAATTGGTTGTTCTGTCGTGGAACGCACCAGGTAAACAGCTTCTCACACAGAGCTGCAGTTGTACAGGTAAACGGCTTCTGATATTGAGCTGCACTTGTACAGGTAAACAGCTTCTGATATGGAGCTGCACTTGTACAGGTAAACAGCTTCTGATATGGAGCTGTACTTATACAGGTAAACGGCTTCTAATATGGAGCTGCACTTGTACAGGTAAACAACTTCTGATATGGAGCTGCACTTGTACAGGTAAACGGCTTCTAATATGAAGCTGACAACACCTTCACGCGAAAATCGTGACACAATGCTGAACACATTATATAATTAACCTTGACGCTACTCCATCAACATCCCGCAATGCTCCTTGCATACTCGACACATGTCGCACCAACATCTGATAGAGAAACTGGAATGCTTCACAAGATCACACACCCATTAGGTCAGTGCATTTAGGCTCCATTGTGCTCTCATTGCTATATCCCCGAGTATGTTTTGCACCGCACTCACCACCAACTTTAAAATATATTGCTGATTGGACATCAGTGATTAATTATTCATGAAATAGGGTGGAATATACCATTTCATTAACACTGAATTCACATCACTCCCAAAGAAGCATCGACATCATGCTCCTTGATGAGTCTGAATGAAGTCTTTAAATATAACGTTCAACAGAATCTTGTTGATAGGCATCATGTTTGCACCCCGATTGCGGATCGCAATACACGAGCATATCTTAGCACAATTCCAGGTGAGAGGATTACCTATGGTGGGGTCTATTATACAATATCAGTTGATGAGTACAAGTACTTTGTATTGCTATCGCCAAAATAGTTATCCCAAAATGAGGCATATCAAAACAAGCGAAAAGGGTACGGGTATGAGTACACTGTTCGATCAGAATTGTGCTGGAAAAGCATGATATTTTTAGCGACATCGTTTGAATGGCGAATTTCGACATCCTACTGTGTTTGTTTCGACATCTCAGGCCTCACGAAAAGCAATTATTTTAACACTGTTAGGCATATTACCACCCAACGCTTGCAAGTAAATTGCTAAAGGAGCATTCACAGACATGTGACCTTCTCAATACTTACATGTCTCCTTTTGTCCAGGACCTCGTAGAACCTTTTTACAAACTCTTGTGCAGTGTGAATGGCCTCTGTATTCAATGATTTCTCATCCTGAAATTGGAAGGCACAATTCACAAGTGCACACTGGAGCCAGTAACCAACAGAAACATAGCCTGGTTGCTTACGAGACAAATAGTGGGTGCGTTTGGCAGTGAAATAGGCTTAGGGGAATGTGAATACCCGTCTTTTTGGCGATTGCGGGGCACTGAGGTGTGCAACATTTGTATTTCAAATATAATGAGAACTGACAAATTAGTGCTGTACTTGATCTATGTTGGTGTGCTCTTACTGATGGCATCTAGTTTGCTACCCTTCTTTGGTATCATGTTATCTTTGTTCACATATCTACCTATATGCAATCTGCCCTACCTTATGCGATTGTCTTGTCAATTTCAGCATACTGTATGCTCTCCTGGCATATGCGCATAACCTTCAACCAAGTTTAGCTACGCCCAGCACGAGTCAGGCCACCAATCTCAACCTATGGTAACTAGTCGTGTCTGTCGCAAAATGCTGTCTGTATACTGCACTAAACAGAGACAGCAATACCCTACTTCGTACCCAGATTGGTTAATCCCGTCGGTCTGCCCACGCAAATGACCAATTGTCGGTGGAGTGTCCGCAGCGCCATGGTTTTTCCATCTGGCATGTATGGTCAGGGCTCGCAGAATTGTTCAACAGTGGAAAATGTCTTGGCTGCAGCCTGGGCAAGCATAAAGGCATGTGCTCTGAAGTGCCTCCACTGTGATGGGACGCACACATGCTTAGAGATAACTTGTCAAAGGCAAAGGAACAAAGCATTTGTGAACTAAACATGATGCATCCTTCTTCAGTCAGAAAAATGCATGCAATAGGATTAAAACAAAGAGGGTATGACGATCCATGCTTCTGCAGTTTCAGTAGATCCCTCGCCATAACATGACCATGAAAAAGAGCATAGTCATTAAGTTTGTTTATTAGGGGTTTTGGGTGCATCAACTCCAATTGGGTTATTTTGCAGCATAGTCCTTAAGTAATAAAGCCATAGTGTTCAGACTCAGTAAGAGCCACAAGGGCCCATCCAGGTTAAGTCTGTAAACGGAAGATACCATAACCTTCGCAGAAAGAACTCTCACCCCAACCAACACCACATCCTTAATTCCAAAGAATCCATCCACCAACATCCCATGCACTCATCAATGCCTATCTACCTTACCTATCCAGCCCTATTCACTCGATTCCATGTAACGCATGTGGCTTGAGAGCCCTAACGATAATTTTCAAACTCCATCCATGCCTGCTTAAAGAGCCTGTACAGTGCACACCTACTTAGCATAAATATCACCCTGTCTACCACTACATAGAACACAAAAACAAGACTCTGCAGCCTAAAAAAGTTATCCACCTATTTTAGAATACATTCAATGAGGGACTCCATGCAACATCAGCAGGTAGCCTATTCCACTGATCAACAATCTTTTGCCTGAAAACCTGTTGCCACTTAACTGTCCTACACTTTGATTTGTCTACCCTGAATTCATAACCACTATGTGATAGTCTAAATAGAAGGGCATCATTCAGATTGATATGATCTAGCCCTTTAATGATTTTAACCCTTTCAATCATATCACCCCTTAATCTCCTATACTTGAGTGAGTACATATATAATGCTATAAATATTTCCCCATATTCTAAGTTATCTAGTCCACTGATGAGTCTAGTGGCTTTGTGCTGCACTCTTTCTAGCAGATCCATATGTTTCCTAAGCAGGGCCCCCTTGTTGTGGACGCTATATGTCCATTGCAGTTGATGGATCCTTCAAATCCAAGTAACTAAGTTGGGCTCCATGCCTGTACACAATATTCTAAGTGGGGTCACACGTAGGCTAAGTAAAGTATTTTCACGACTTCTTTGCTCTTATACCTCACACTCCTATTTATGATTCCCAGGATTCTGATTGTCATGTTCCTATCTGAGATACCTTGTTTTTCTGCTTCAAGATCATTTGAAACTAACACACCTAAATCACTTTCTTCTTCAATAACATCCAGTTTCCTACCTCTCATTGTATATCTGAAATTTTCACTTCAAGACCCCAGATGCATAACCTTACATTTTTCATAGTTGAAAGACATAGATGAACATAGATGGATGAGACATATATGAAATTGAGCATAATGGAACAGGAAATAAAAACAAACTATTTGAACTGGTGGCCATGCACACCAACTTGCAGACCAAACCGAAAACAGCTGCTGACTGTGACAGCAGTGTACCTGTGCTAACAAACTGAATGAAGAGTTCTACTGTGCTGAACCAAAGGCAACAAGTTTGGTTGGCCATGCTTGTCATGTCAACCTGTTTCCAGGTTATTTTTGCCATGACTTGAGGCCTTGACAATTCATTGTTGTATTTTTTAATGCTAAGTAGGTAGTTGGCAGCTAACATCAAAGCTTATTAATTTCAAAGTGAGGAGTATGAATACGAAAACGGCACAACCACAGTTGCAACCAGCAACTGCTGCAGAAAACAGCAGTTGCTATCGACCAGCAGAAGACAATTTCAGCATAGAATACCTGTGGACTGTGCACTGTACAGTATGCAATGTTAAGTTTGAAGGATTAAGAATAATGAGTTTTGAATGATGAATCTATCGGTAGAACACAAAACAGGGATGTAGTGTGAAATGTGGTAGGTATAGCTACAGATGAGTCAAAGGTGAAGAATGAAGACTTACTTGTGGCCACAACTTTATTGTTTTCTTAGAAAAAGGAAGGTTTGTAGGTATTAAATCACACAAGTTATAATATGCTAGATATTCTTAGATAGGCTTAGCTAACTCAGTCACTCTAACTTGGTTGTCAATCAGACTGTTAAAGTTGGTAAATCTGTCCATTCATCTCCTACCATAAGTTAATCGTTCTAAGGCACCATCAACATCGTCTGAGAGACACCCACCAATTTTTGGACTGATAGCATAGTTAGGGCCCTTAGATAGTAGCTGTTCACAACTAGAATCTATACACGTTGAAGACAGATTGTTCATCCTTAGCGCTGTGGCAGCCCTGCAGCTACTTGGGTGACAAGGCTGCCGTGGCTCCCCATGTAGATGATGGCCGGATACTGGGCAGACCGTCAATGTTGAGGCAGCACTGGAGCTATCTGGGTGACACTACAGCTGTGACTCTCCATGTAGGCTCTAGATAATGGGCGGATAATTGGGCAGATAATGGGCGGTCTGTTGATATTGAGGCAGCACTGGAGCTCTCTGGGTGACACCGCAGCTGTGGCTGTAGGCTCTCGTCAGATAATGGGCGGCCTGTTGACGTTGAGGCAGCACTGGAGCTATCTGGGCGGCACTGCGGCTGTGACTCCCCATGTAGACCAGTGGCAGAGACTGGGTGATTCAGTTGGGCCGTGACCCCACCAAAGCCACCTGGGTGATCCGACGGCTGCATCCCCACGTAGACCAATGGCAGAGACTGGGCAATCTGATGGGCGATCTGTGACCCCACCGGAGCTACCTGGGTGATCCAGCAGCCATGGTTCCCCATGTAAACCGGTGGTGGAGATTGGCCTGTGTGTGGATCCTGTGGCCTCACTCTGGCCATGCAGATAATCTGGTGGTTGTGGCTCGCCATGCAGACAGAGGGCAGACTGGGTGGACCATTGATGCTGTGATAGCACAGAAGCTGCCTGGGCGACCCAGCGGCTGTAGCTCCCCAAGTGGATGGGACTCCACTTGCATGGAAGGTTGTTCAATTGCTCTCTTGCATGGAAGGTTAGGCTATAGTATATCACTTTTCTTGATTTTGAACATTACTTTTTATGCCATATAACCAAACTCAAAGCCCCTTTTTGGGTGATATTTTGCCTCCCAACTGAAAAGTATGCATTTGCAGATGAAATAAGGGGTCACAGCATGTTTGCCACAGTCCAAGAAAATCCAAGAAATCAGAAGTTACCTTAAGCTGAAAAGGTTAATCTTTTAATTTACAATATTTCCTAAAAAGAAATAGCTTTGAACTTTACTAATTAAAAAAAATTGTTTTCTCCAGAGAGGTTAGGCTAGGTTACGTTAGGTTATGTTGCGTTAATTTTTTACATTTCTTTTTATGTTATGCTACCTAACACAGAGCCCCTTGTTTGGCATTATCTTGCTCACAACCTGAATAGGTTTGCATTTGGTTTGCATTTCATTTGCACAAAAAATGAGCGGTCAATCAACTTAGTCACAATCGTAAACATTGCATTAATAAAACTAATAAACCATCCTAAAGTACAAATTTACCCTCAGCACCATCTAAAACATGTTAACATCAATGTGGCAGCTTTTTAAATCATGGATTGTCAGCATTGAGGCAGGGCTGAATAATAGGGTGTTCAAATTTGCTGATGACATCAAGTTGATAGGAATGGCTAACAGCAGTGGGCAATCTAGATACTAGATAACTAGATATGGAAACTAGATAATGGGATGGGGAGGGAAGAAGTGGCATTACCATCTCATGGATATGCCAATAGTGACAGCATAGGCAATGGAACCTCACAGTCAGCAAATAGGGATGGCAGTAGATCAAGGGGGCAGAGTGGTGGCTCATCCAGAGATGATAGAGCTACTCAACATAAAAACCAAAGATGGTTATGGAACTATTCTTAAGTGTATGATGCTTAATGCTCAGAGTATTCGATCCAAATTTGACGAGTTCAAGTGTTATGTTGCTGAGGAAGAACCAGATTTTGTTTGCATTACTGAGGAATGGGTCAGTGAGGGGTATTTTGGGGATAACATGCAGGACTATGAGATCCAGGGATTCAATATGTTTTCATGCAATAGGGGTCCAGCAGTGAAAGGGGGTGGTGTAATGCTCTATGTGAATAGCTTATTCAGTTCTCAAAAAGAAACAGATGGGGTAAAAAATGTGTCTGTGGAGTCCATTTGGCTTGATGTTGCTGTGGGAAAAGGCAACAGCAATAAACTGAGAATAGGAGCTTTGTACCGATCAGGAACCTTGCCACATTCTCAGCAACTGGAGTTCGATAAGGTGATTTGTCAGGAAATCAGTAGAAACTTTCAGAGGAAATGCCTTATACCTGGTGACTTTAATCTAAAAGGATATGAAAATGTTGGTGTTGGCTCCCCAGCATGTAAAATGTTTAGGAAATGCCTTGAAAAGGACCTGTTCTTACACCAGTTTGTAACAGAACCAACTAGGCAGGGCTCATTCTTGGACCTTGTATTCTCGGATTTAAGTGATTTAGTTCAAGACTTGACTGTAGGAGAAACTCTGGGAAGAAGTGACCATAAGATAGTGAGATTCAAGGCACACGTAGCAGGGACAATCAAGGATAATTTGATTGATTCATTTATTATTTGGGCTTAAGGGCGCGCCGACTACTCGGTCATTTGGCGCCCATAAGGATAAGGATAATTTGGTAAAGGTTCCAAATTTTAACAGGGCAGACTTTGACTGCATGAGAGCAGCTTTAAGTGCCATAAAATTGGAAGAAGAATTCTCCGATTTAAATGCCTGTGAAATGTGGGAAAAGTTCAAATCTTACTTAAAGGAAACTCAGATTAGACATGTCCCCCAAAAGCAAAGGTGCAAAAGAAGGGTAGGAAAGCCAGCATGGCTTACACCAGATTTGACAAAAGCAATTAAGGCTAAGAAAGATGCATTTAGAGTATTTAAGGAAGCTTCAAATATAGTAAATATAAGGTTGTATCAAAAGGCTAGAGACGCTGTGAAGCAGAAAACCAGAGCAGCAAAGCGAACAAAAGAATTGGATTTGGCTGGGGACAGTAAAAAGTTGTATGTAATGTACTGTATACTGTAATGGGGACAGTAAAAAGTTCTTTAGTTTCTACAAGCTAAGTAAAGTTTCAAGCACAATTGGTCCACTGGAAGTAAATGGGATGATGTTGAGTGCAGATGGTGAGATGGTTCAGGAACTGAGCAAGCAGTTTAAATCAGTGTTTACGTTGGAGGATGTGACTAATCTGCCAACTGTGAACCACAGCTCAGTGACAGGTGATCAGTTACATGATGTTGATTTCATTGATAGTGATGTTGTTTTGAATTATATCAGGAAAATAAAGCCAAACAAGGCAGCAGGACCTGATGGAATTTATGCTAGGGTATTGCGGGAAGATGAAAAGGAACTGGCAATTCCACTTAGTATAATATTTTGTAGATCAGTTTCACAAAATGAAATTCCAACAGATTGGAAAAGGGAAAATGTAGTTCCTATTTTCAAGAAAGCAGAAAGAGGGAAAGTTGAAAACTATAGGCCAGTAAGCCTCACATCCCTAGTCTGCAAGGTACTTGAATCCATTATCAAGGATATAATAGTTAGTTTTCTGGAAGGAAACAGATTGATTCAAGATACTCAACATGGGTTCAGAAAAGGGCGATCGTGTCTCACAAATCTCTTCGACTTTTTTAATTTTGCTACAGCACAATTTGATAAGGGAAATCAGGTTGATGTAGCATATCTTGACTTTAGCAAGGCCTTTGACAAGGTACCTCATAAACGGTTAATGATGCAGCTTCAGGTCCATGGTATTGCAGGTAACATCCTAAAATGGATAGAGTTGTGGCTTTCAGATAGACAGCAGAGAGTGATGCTAAATGGTACGAAGTCATCATGGCAAAATGTTCTTAGTGGAGTCCACCAGGGGTCAGTACTGGGATCACTATTGTTCATTGTGTTTGTGAATAACATTGATATAACATTGAAAGTGGCCTAAGCAGCAAGGTTTTGAAATTTGCGGATGATTTAAAGGTCCTTAGGGCAATAACAGGGCACAATGAGCAGGTCTTGCTGCAGAAAGACTTAGACGAGCTCGTGACGTGGTCCGAAAAATGGCAAATGAAATTTAATTTTGATAAGTGCAAAATCATGCATGTAGGTAGGCAGCATATCAAGGCTCCGTACTTGATGGATGGCCAAGTACTATCTGTGACTCAGCAGGAGAAGGACTTAGGTGTTATTTTGAACACAAAATTGGGGGCATCAGAACAGACCAAAGAAGCCAGGAAGAAGGCACTAAGAATGCTTGGGGCAATAAATAGAAATGTATCATACAAAAGTGAGAAAGTCATCAGGAAGCATTACTGTGCATATGTCAGGCCACATTTGGAATACTGTGTCCAAGCTTGGTACCCTAGTTATGAATAAGATTGCTGGCTTTTAGAGAGAGTACAAAAGAGGGCAACAAAAATGGTGAATGGTATAGGCAACCTGGCATATGAGGAAAGATTGAAGAAACTGAATATGTTTTCACTTAGATATAGAAGGCTGAGAGGAGATCTCATCGAGGTCTTTAAATTTGTTCATGGTTAGGAACAGGGTTCTCAGGGAACCATTTGAATTTAACAGAAATGATGCAATTAGAGGTCATCAATTCAAAATTAAAGTTAATCACAGCAGGACAAAGTTAAGACCATCTTTCTTCACCAACAGGGTAGTAGAACACTGGAACCAGCTGCCAGAAACTATTGTCAGTAGCAACACACTGAACATCTTTAAAAACAGCATAGACAGTCATAATAAGAATAGGGGGCTTGGTTTTCTGTATTCCAGGGAGAGTTGATCAACGCATTTGGTGGACAACTGGTTCAGTGTACAGAGTGCAACCAAGAAGGGTCCTTGTGGCTCATAGTTGCACTGATCTTTTATGTCTTTATGTCTTTATCTAGTAATATTAAACTAGACTTGGAGGACCTAAAAATGGGCTGATCAATGGCAGGTCTTTCAACTATGACAGTTATGAAAATACTGTACTTGATTGATTATTTGGGTTTAAGGGTGCTCCGACTACATGGTCATTTGGTGCCCATAAAATACTGTACTTGGCCCATGTGCAATCCCACTTGGAATATTCTGTACAGACATGAACCTACTTAGAAAAGGATATAGACATGCTAGAAAGAGTGCAGCACAAAGCCACCAGACTCATCAGTGGACTACGTAAGATAGAATATAGGGAAAAACTTATGGCATTAGATCAGGGTTAAAATAATGGTTTTGTATTAGGTGTGGAGTGTCAAAATGAGCACAATAGGATGTCGCCAGTTGCTATGGAATTAGTGTCATTTAAAATGATTCTAACATCTTACAGACTCAAATTTGAGCCGATGGTGTGGGTTTGTACTTATAAATGAGACACTGTTAGAAAGGAGACACAAAGACTTCATAAGCATGCATCAAGGAGCAGGATGCCAATACTTTTTGGAGGATGTCAATTGAGTGTTCAGAAAGTGGTATATTCCACCATATTTCACAAATAATTTATAACTGCATAAGATATGTACTCACTCAAGCATAGAAGATTAAGGGGTGATATGATTGCAATGTATACAATCACTAAAGGGGTTGATCAGGTCAATTTGAATGATGCCCTTCCACTATCACATTGGGGTCACTTATTCAGGTTAGACAAATCAAGGTGTAGGACAGTTAAGCAACAACAGGTCTTCAGTCAAAGGATTGGTGATCAATGGAATAGTCTGCCTCATGATGTTGTGGGCAGTCCTTCATTGAATATATTGAAGAATAGGGTTGACAACTGTCTTAGGCTACACAATCTTCCTTTTGAGTTCTAAGTAGTGGTGGATGGATTGAGATTTATGCTTCACAGGTGTGTGCTGTACAGGCCCCTTTAAGCAGGCATGAATGGAGTCTGAAAATTATTGACAGGGAACTCAAGCCACATGTCACATGGGATTGAGTGAATAGGGCTGGATATCAGGGTGAGAATTAAGGCACTTCTTCAGATATTGTAACTCTGAAAACATTTTTGCACTCCGGGTTCATACTGGATAGGATGGGTTTCACATGTACTCCAACACAAATGTAGGAACAAAGATATAAATAAAAACAGACACAGAACGACACCCATAAAATGCTGGTTATTTCACTTATGGAATAACCAGACCACAGCTTCACACACTCCTCTCAATCTTAGCCACCGGAAACACAGACAATGTGCCAACAGTGCTTGCAAGACGGCACACCTGCACATTGAGTACAATGTTCTCTGGTTACTCCAACTCTGGAGCACATTTCTGAAAACCTGCATTCATGCCACCCATATAGTGGGAAAATTTGTCAGTTTTGAGAGGTGTTCTCAATCCAAGAAGTGTGAAGCATTTGTTTGTTTTTATATTTCGTATCATTCATATTTCCTTGTACTGAAACCAACAGTAAAAGGAAAGCACATTGCTCCTGTGAGTTGAGATGAAGCTGTGCTGATTATCATGATTTGCTGCTGTGGGTGTGAATGATGATGAATTGGTGTTTAGGGGCCTGTGCCATTCATTGTTCACTTCTTTGTTCCTATGCTTTGACATTTGATTTGACCAAAAATGACGATGCATATTACTTATGCATATCATGGATATTATTGGAGATCAAGGTAAAATTTGATTTTTTTGATTAAAAAAAAATATAATGCATTTTAACATTAAAAAAAACAATGTGACCACTCATTTTCTATGCAAATTATTTCTTTTAATTTTGCAAAGAAATACATGATCATAATCTTCACTCTACAAATATGGCCCATTGCATATAATTATCCACACCTGGTGTGTCACAGATGTGATGAAATTCAAGAAGAAATTGAACACTTCATGCACTAGATTCAATACTCTTTGACATAGAAAACCTGATGTTTCTGGCTTAATTTGATATTTATTCCTGACAAGGAATATTTGCAGCCAGACATGTCTGTAACCTTCAATCAAGGCCCGAAGTTCCTTGTGATGCTGTTAACGTTAACCTCAGCACTAACAATGTCACCTAGATTTGTGGCCGAAAAGCTTGTTTGGAACTATTCTGGTTTTCTGGTTAGGTTAGGTTAGATTATACTATGCTATAATATATTTTATATATTATGCTGTTATCTTACTAGGTTAGGTTAGGTTATTTTATGTTTTGTCTATGATTCATCTATTCATAGGCAACTTTTGAACTCTTGATTATAAACAGAATACTCAGCAAATGTCAGTAGACAAACCACTCAGCCACACACAAGATATGCCATGTATCAGTGTAAGTTTAGCTTCACTGTGTACTGGTTGTGTTCCAGTATCTCACATAATTATTAAGCTTTCTTTTGAGAACAATCACACAAGTTTATAATTTTTCCTACAGCATGGTGTCGTTCCCAGCGAGGTTACTTGCTCAAATTATTCCAAGGCCTGCCAGTATTTGGTTTTTAAGGAATTCCATGAGCCCAAAATTAATAAGTTCAATCTTGAACATCAAAGCTTTATAAGCTGCAGTTTGAAAGCTGTGCTGGTCAGTCCAGCACCACCAAGGTACAAACGGACGAACCACGGCCCAGACGATCCCATTAAGGTATGTAAATGCTTGCAGTTAACTCATAAAATACTGTTAATATCATAGCACATTTCCTCCATATTGTGCCAATAATGTCATCAATTGTATCAACCACCTTTGACTTACAAGTAATCATTTGCAGAGAAAATGAATGGTCACATCATTTCAACCAAGTCAAAAAGCATTGTATGAAAAGATTCCAAAGAATACAATTTTACCTTCATCTCTAAATTGTATTATGTAGGTAATGACTACATAGGCTTTTCCTGTCAGTCACTGTTAACAGATTCCATTCATTAAAAAATGTTCATGAAAATATACTCCAGAAGAACTTGGCATGCACTCCAACCCCCAGCCCAGAAAGTAAGTTTACCAATCTGCTGGATAAGTAAGGTAGATAGACATTGATGAGTGTTTGGGATGTTGATGGATGGGATTATTTGGAATGAGGGATGTGGTGTTGGTTGGGGTGATGAGTGTTTCACCAGGGTTATGGTATGTTCCCTTTACAGACCTAGCCTGGGTGGGCCCTTGTGGCTCTTATTAAGTCTCATCACTTCATGACTTTATTGTGATGCTATTCCATTACATGATTACAGTTAGGGAATAACCATGTGCAGCAATAAAGATGTAGGTACCTACCTAGTTACCTAGGCTGTTGGTTGGTTATTGGCTTTACAACATGTTGACCGTTGAGTCATATAGCGTTGCCAATCTCTCATGCTGATTGGTCACGGGCGAAGAGTAGCGACAGGTAGGACTCGAACCCACAACCTTTCGATTGTGAGACGAGCATCTTACCCCTAGACCACTCATCCCCTTACCTAGGCTGTAAAATTTGCACAAATAAATTGTCAATCATAGTAAGTACCTGTCCAGGTAGGTGCCTACCTTCACAGCCAATGCAAATCCAGTTATTTTAAGCATTTCAATCCAACTATGCAGTGTAGGATTTCCATATTTTTTCTTGGTAGTGGAGTACATAATTTTTAACTGGAGTACAAAATGTTGAGCTGGAATACAAAAATAGCAATGGACTTGCCGACAATTAACCTTGTTTTAATGGGGCTGAAAACCAATGTTAGCATTGTTGTATGCATAAACATCTTGGCAAACATCCATGTCCAAAATTTTGCTGCAGTAAAAAAAATGAAGAGTTGTCCATAATTAGGTAGCATTGCTTTAATGGAATTACAAATCAATGTTAGCATTTCATGCTGTTACATGCTCAACAATTACACGTTTTACCACACCAGACTTTTACATGGGACACAAGTAAGACTCACTGGGCAATAATGTAGTGCATCATGCCTTGAACCCTTTTTAAAAATGGGAATAACTTGTGAGGTTTTCTAACTATCAGGAAGACTTCCAGTAGAAAGATGAGTTTAAAATGATGAAAATGGTTTTACAAGCTCCTCACAGCAAGATACAATTAACTGGGGGTGGACCCCATCAGTGGACCCTGGGAGGGATGACGGGCACCACGAGGAATCGAAACCCATGACAACCGCCGAGCCAAGGCTTTACACCATTCCACCTTCACCACCAACCTCTGCACCAGGCAAACAAAACCTTCTGGCTGATCTATTTACAACAGGGGAGAAAAACCAGGCGTGGCAAACACCACAGCCAACCCCTACTTCTCTGAACAATGGTCTCTATCGTGCGCCACTTCCTGCCACACTCGCCAGTGTGATCCAAACTTATGGAAATACGACTTCACATCTCATGATGACAATCGACAGAGAGTGAAACCGAATGGGCACACTTAGCTATCACTGCCAGTACACATTTGGGTACCCACACCACAAACCTAAAAAATAATCAACCCACAAACACTCACCAACTCCATCAGCCCGTCCCTCCCAACAGTTGTCAAAGATGTACTGGAAAATAGAGCCGGGTCTGATTCGCTTACTCCCAGCGGTAAAACTACGGCGGATTACCGGGCCGGCAACAGATGGGTCGGAGTAAAATCGGAACAGGTATTACAGACCCTTCACCGACACTGATGAACTCCAAATGCAGTTATATTTCAAGGCACACAATTTATCTTAGCACAGATTTCAAAAATATTATTGGACAGTCATTCATAAGTTCACAAATGGCATTGGTTTCTTGGTGTTGTCACCTCGGAGAACTTCATTGCTCCAAAGCCACTTTGAGGAAATATAAAGTGACTTTTTTGCATTGAACGGGCTCATGGTGTCTAAAAAAGTTGTCTCTTTAACAAAATGACCTTCGATTGCGCATTCAAAGCATCTTAATTGCCAAACGGGGCCTGAAATATTTACTCCGGCGATACCAAGTACCGCCAGTTTTGCCAACTAGGGATATTTGCCCATGACTCAGAATAATAAATATTGAATAAATGTTGATTAATATAAATGCATAATATATAACAATAAATATTGATAAATATTGAATAAATATTGAATAAATATTGAATACATATTTAATTAAATATTAACGATATAGTGACACAAAAGTAGGATCTTCTCACATGACGTCACATGCCGCCAGTTGTAACTGGCCAGCGGAGACGTTTTTAGCGCAACACCGAGAAACATGTCTTGGTATGGCATGCTATACAGGCTGTACGCGTTTCAAAGTTTTGTTATGGTCGACAGGGGTTGTTGGTGAGTGGGCGCATACGGACTGCTGAAACTGCTAGTTGTTTTCAGGTATGGACTTAGAGTGGTAGAACTCAACCAAACAATGTTGTTCTTCCTTTTCCCTTCTGGAGTACAAAATATTTCATTTTGTCCAGTCACAATCCTGGAGTACAAAATTTATTGGTATGCATAACACCAACAAACGCCAGTTTTTCCAACACTGCAACTATGAGGAAATATTACAACCTAGGTAAAATTTTATTTTTCAATTTTTTTTCACATAGGGTATTTTAACGTAAAAATGATGGTGACCACTCATTTTCATATTATGCTACGTTATCTGCCATTCTTACACTGCATATTGTGACTGCATATACTGGAGAACCAACACATCCTCGGAAGTTTAGTAGGTATTATTACTAAATTTGCCTATGCAGATATATAGGTAAATTTACAGAACTAGGTAAAATGCGATTTTTCGGATTTTTTTTAATACGGGGTATCTTAACGTAAAAATCATGATGCGACCACTCATTTTCTCTGCAAATGATTACTTTTCAGTTGGCAAACAAATACACAACCATAATCTTCACTCTGCAAACAGCAGATCGCGTATAATTATCCATACCTGGTGTGTCAGGCGTGATGAAGACATTCAACACTTCAGGCACTCAATTTGATACTCTTTGACATCGAAAACCTTATGTTTCTGCCTTAATTCGACATTATCTCCGAGAATGCATATACTCGTAACACGCCGCGCCAATCACCGTCGATAATGGTGGCGTCAACATTCCTTGCGATGCTGTATTATTTTATTTAAATATATTTGATGACGTCATGGCCAAAAAATTTGTTCGGATAATTCTGGTTTTCCGGTTAGGTTAGGTTAGGTTAGGTTAGATTATATTATGATATAATATATTTTATATATTATACTACGTTATCTTAGTCTAGGTTAGGTTAGGTTAGGTTATTTTACTTTGTTGTATTATTTATATATTAATATTTAATTATATAATATAATTATATAATAATATAATCTAACCTAACCTAACCTAGACTAAGATAACGTAGTATAATATATAAAAAAATATTATATCATAATATAATCTAACCTAACCTAACCTAACCTAACCGGAAAACCAGAATTATCCGAAACAAATTTTTCGGCCATGACGTCATCAAATATATTTAAATAAAATAATACAGCATCGCAAGGAATGTTGACGCCACCATTATCGACGGTGGCTGGCGCGGCGTGTTGCGAGTATATGCATTCTCGGAGATAATGTCGAATTAAGGCAGAAACATAAGGTTTTCGATGTCAAAGAGTATCAAATCGAGTGCCTGAAGTGTTGAATGTCTTCTTTATCACGTCTGTGAAACACCAGGTACGGATAATTATACGCGATCTGCTATGTTTGCAGTGAAGATTATGGTCTGTATTTGTTTTCCAACTGAAAAGTAATCATTTGCAGAGAAAATGAGTGGTCGCATCATGATTTTTACGTTAAGATACCCCGTATTTTAAAAAAAAATTCAGAAAAAATCACATTTTACCTAGTTCTGTAAATTTACCGTATATATATACAGTGTGACCAGAAATGAGGATGTGAAAGTTGGCTGTGTTCTGCTTACGGTCAATAGTTCAAAAATTACATCTGAATATATAAATAATATAAAAATAAAATAACCTAACCTAACCTAACCTAGACTAAGATAACTTAGCATGATATATAAAATATATTGCATCATAACATAATATAATCTAACCTAACCAGGAAACTAGAATCGTCTGAAACAAATTTTTTGGCCATGACGTCATCAAACATGAAAAATAAAATAATACAGCATTGCAAAGAACTTCCTGAGTTGGCTGTGGATGCATCAGGTTGTGAGTATTCATTTTCGGAAATAAATGTAGAATTATGGGAGAAACATAAGGTTTTTGATGTCACAGAGTATTAAATTGAGTGCATGAAGTGCTGAATTTCTTCTTTATCACGCCTGTGACATACCAGGTACGGATAATTATACTCGATGTGCTATATTTGCAGTGAAGATCATGATTGTGTGTGGTCGCAGTCATTTTTACGTTCAAATACCCTGTATTACAACAAATCCAAAAAATCGCATTTTTCCTAGGTCGTAATATTTACCGATAATTGGATTGAAATAAAAAACATTCTCAACAATCGCAGTTTACCTAGGTCGTCATATATACCCAATTATCTTCGAATCCCAGACAATATTTTGATTTAGGTGCCTACCTGCTCACATTACCAAGGTAGACAGGTAGATAAGCTACCTCAAGGCCATACAAACCCACCTTCGGATCCATTTCGACTCCGGTGATTATATAGGTGGTGAACTCAAGCCGGCACAAATGGCAATCAGAGTTCCCTAAACATGTCCATCAACAAAAAAATTGTACCCCTGAACCAAGGCGATATATACCCCCTGAACACTGCGCCGGTTCTGGAGACAATTGGGGCGCAATTATGGAAGGCAATCCTTGTTCGTCGTGAGGAATTCCACCGTATGCGCTAGTTTAATTATGTTCCGTTTATTTCCTAGAAATAATTAGCCGATGTATCATAATCATTTTTAAATGCGTTTTATTTCATTAAACTAAAATTGAAAACCACTATTGAACCTTAACAATTAAATCAAATGTCATTTCCTGCCATCCTATCCGGTAAGTAGTTCGTTGTAACGCAGAAGTAGAGGGTGAGTAATTGGAGCATATTCCTGTGTGTTCCTTCACAAGTACATTTAGCATTCAATGCAGAGCATGGGATGTCGTTTATACGCATAAGCTGTTGACAATAGTGCTAATTCTGCAAAATCCATGTTGTTAATTTGTACAATGAAAGTAGTGCAAAACGCGCATTGGTCAACATTGGCGGTTCATTTGAGAATGAGCCAATCACAGCTTACATATTTTCCTATGGTCTTCACAAGCAGCAAGACGCCGGCCTCTGTTGCCTGACGTGGTCTGCTGCATAGGCACTGCAGGGAAAGCTCCGTAAATTCAGACACTTCGTGAGTACTATTTACGAGGTGAACTTGTGCGTTTTTTTAAGCATTGGTAACTTCCGTATCAGATGGTTCGCTTTGTTGTGTTCTTTGTGATGTTTTTGATTGGAATGGCAATTTATTTCGCCTTTACTTTATGTGGTTTTTCACCGGGACAGCTGCCATTGGCTCTGCATGGCTGCCATTGTGAAAGCGTATCGCCGTCGGGGCACTTTTTCAAACTCTGTTTTCTCACTGTTGGTTGGCTCTGTGCATCATTTCACGTTGCATTCTGTTGGATCGGTTTGTGGTTAGTTTGCCGTTCGGTTTTATTCTTCTTAAAATGCACAGAATATGGTATATATTCGACATCTGTTGGGGGTCCCTGCGCCTCGGACCTGCGTGGGCTGTGTAACGGGTCCGTGCCTTCACCGTTGCCATACGTTCTAATGTACTCTGGCCTGTGACATAGCTTTGGCATATGAAGGTGGCTTAAAATCGGACATAGTGCACGGCAAATAATGGAATACGGAGTTTTGTGACTGCGGATCGTTTCCGCAATGTTAAGCGCAAGGACAAGTTTATTTTCTTTGTGTTAACCTGCAAAAAAATTGATTTTACGAGGCATGTGTTGTCTGGTGAGCTGTCGTTTGAGACGTTTGAAAGTGGATCGGTAGTGATTTGTGGTGCATAGACATTGTATATGCATTGCATGAGATCCAGAATTAGTTCCACAGTGCCAGTGTGCCGTAATTTTTCCCACCGAGCCAACATGGCGGTAATCCGGCCTTGTGATCGCGGAGTCGCTGGCAGCCGGCCGACAGGCCGGCGCCCAGCTGCTTCCCTGGTGCCACGGCCGCAGCGGACACTTCCAAGGACGTTCGGAGTGCGGTCGGTAGAGGGGAATATTTGCAAGCGCTGTTCTAGGATAGTTGGTTGGAGAAAGGGAGTCGTGCATCTCCACTCGTACACTCATAATTTTATCATTCTCAAATCTAGATATTCAGTTTCTTACTCATCCAGTGGCAGTGCCAACTAATTCTTAGATCTATGTTGGTGTACATGCCTTTTCTGATTCCAAATAATTTTAGTTTTTAAAAACTTCCCCAAAATGAACTCCCCAGAGCCAAACAAAAATGTGGGTCATGATTATATACCCCCGGTGACGTCACTTTTGGGGATACAATTGTCGGGTGGTTTCGGACCCTACTGTCCAGCACTCAGATGACACTACTTTCGTTTCGTGCAACGCTTAGTTTGGAAATTAGGGTGGGCGTAATAGGGACCACCCCTCCCAAGAGACGGGGTGTGGGGATCCGACCGGAGAGACGAAAAGGGCTAATCGGTTCCCCATGAAGAAACATTACTTTCCAATCTGCTGCGTACCACTGGAAGGATCAATATAAAAAGTATCCCAGCTCACCAGGCCCCTGCTCATAAGTGCTAAAGCTGCCATATAACTTATACAATTTCTGGGACGGGTGTAGGATAACAAGCACCCAATTTCATTGGTGCTATCAGTAGTTCCGAATTATACCGCTAGATGACACCGCAAACCCCACCTGCGCGCCGACAGATGGCAGGATCATGTGGCTGTATTTCTCCAAAAAGGCCGAAACCTAGCCTTTTTGAAGCAATGAAGTCACGACATGCCCCTGCCATCTGTCGTCACGCAGGTGAGCTTTGGTGCCGTTGGGTGTTTACGGTGCAATCTAGGGGTAAGTTGCCCGTCTCACCTGTCGCTACTTTTCGCCCGCGACAAATCTGCGTGAGAGATGGCGACGCTACATGACTCAACGATCGACGTGTCGTAAAACCAAGAACCACCACTAATCTAGCGGTATAATTCAGAATTATTTTCAGCACTTCTGTAATGGTGTACTTGTTGAGTTGGAAAGCTTATGGATGCTCACGCCTTGGAATGTAACGTAACCAGAATGGATTCTGGTAGGCTTGCTTGCATTACATTCACTCTAGTCTTCGAACAATGCATCGTCACGTACCTGTTCACTAGATGATTGAGTTGAATAGATGACTGGCAGCTTTCCCATTGGAAATGCAGTCAAAATATGTAGTCTTTATATTTCCGTCGACTGATGGAACAATTTTTTAGCACTGCGTTCACCATCCCTCATACCCCACAGCCGGCACCAGGCGCGGGTCCAAGGGGGGCACAGGGAGCATTGGTGCCCCTCTATGAAGAGAGTGCCCCATTGACTGGGAAAGGGTACTCCTTGATTTTTATCCGCCGAAGACTCGCGTCCCGCGCCTCTTATACCGCGCCTCTTATACCGCCTAAAATCAAAACCAAACATCGCACGGAGACTTAGGAGCGGAAAGCGTTTGACGATTAGGGTCAGAAATATAATTTTTCTCCCCCCACCCCACAAAAAATGACTTCAATAGGCGGGTTCATGAGGTTATGACTAACATATTTTTGACTGGTAAGTTACTTTTGGGATCACTTGCAAAATTTATTGTTTTTTACTTTGATGTTTTTCTTATCCATAGAGTGCAGCGAGAATCATTTTAAGTCAACCTAGCTTCATACAAGTGTTTACTTTAGCCAGGATCTTTGTGAGAAAGCCAACTGATGTTAAAACCAATGTACACATGTTCATGGATAATGCATATAGTTATTTTCTATGGCTTGTTGATCGTTTGATGATGGTGATGGTATTGCCCTGAAATTCTGAAAGTCGAGTGGAGTCTCGTACATAATTAGTCCTTTTGACATCACTTCCACATTAATTGCTACTTTTGCTTTTCAGTGCGTGTTATGAGTGACGTTTGGGTCTTTAAAGGTGTTACGGCCTTTTGCAGCAGCACTGCTGGCTGGTAAAGGTGGCAAATGCGCTACCGACATTAACCTTCCCCGTCTTTCCGGTCATATCCTCGCATCCCGTCTTGGGCGGGAGGGGGGTGATACAAACCCCCTTTAATCTCCAAACTAAGCGTCGCACAAAAACGAAAGGTGTCATCGGAAAGCGCTCGACGAGTATGGCCAGACATCACCCCCAAAATTGTATCCCTCAAAAGCGACGTCACTAGGGAGCCTAAGTTTTCACATCATGTTTTTGGCTTTGGGGAGAATTGAAGAATAAAAAATATTTGGAATCAGAAAAGTAAGGCGAAATCGACCATGGCCCTAACATTTTTACCCACCCAAAAATTCTAATTGTTTTTTTTTTCATTTCAAAATTTTGAGTTCTCAAATTTCTCTAATTTTTATTTTTCTAATGGGTAGAGCGGACCGAAAGACGTTGTTCGAAGTCAGCTTGCCCACTTGAAAATGCTTACAGCCGGAATCTTAGATTTTTAGCTCTTATGAGCAAATATGCAAAGCTAATAGGTAATCAAAGACGGAAAAAAATTACTCTGGTGCGTTTTGTTTCGTCCCTAAAGATAAGCAAACGCTGAAAGTTTATTCAAATATCTATCCGTTAGAGCGTGACAACTGGTCGAACATTTCTGGAGGTGACCTCGCTTGACCTTGACTAACTCGTTGGCCCTAGATGATATGACCTCAAAATTTTGACAACATGCCAAATTGATGTGGGGAAAGGTATGCCAACTTTCGGCGCGCTAGCGCGCCGTTCTTTCACTATCCGCGGAAACCCTTACGGGGGGGGGGGGGGCGTTATCAACCCCCTCCCCCGAGCCGGCGCTGGTTAATTATCATCAATATCGAATATGCAACAAAGGTCATAGAAATCACTCGATAGCATTATATACATATATATACACACTTATTTTTTACAGCCTTTTGGCATCACCCATCCTGCCTTCTACATTAACCCTCTCAGTCTTTCCGGTAATATCCTCGCACCCCGTATCGAGGGGGTCGATAGGGACTCTCCGTCTAATCTCCAAACTAATCGTGGCACGAAAACGAGAGGTGTCATCGGAAAGCGCGCGACGAGTAGGGCCAGAAACCACCCCGAAAAAAATGCGCCCAAAAAGTAACGTCACTTGGAGGCCTAGGTTTTCACGACTTAAATCATGTTTTTGGCTCTGGGGAGTTCATTTTGGGGGATATTTGAGGGGGGAAAAATTGTTTGGAATCAGAAAAGGGAAGCGAAATCGACCAGGGCCATAACATTTGTGGCCACCCGAAAATCAATTATATTTTTTGAAATATCTGAATTTTGAGTTTTCAGGTTTTCTTTCATTTTCCTTTTTATAATGGGTAGAGCTGACCGAAAAACGTTGTTCGAATTCAAGTTGCTCCAAAAAATTGCTTACTTTAGCCAGAATCTTCGATTTGAACTCTGATGGGAAAATATGGAAAACTAATTAGTGATCAAAAACTGAAAAAAAATCCTCTGGTGCGTTTTGTTGCGTCCCTAAAGATAAGCAAACGCTGAAAGTTTCATTAAAATATCCTTATCCGTCAAAGCGTGACTGGTTGAACTTTTTTGGAGGGGACCTCATTTGACTAGCTCGTTGACCTTAGATGGCCTGACTTCAAAATTTTGGCACAGCATGCGAAATTGATGTGGGAAAAGGTATGCCAAATATCGGCACGCTGCCGCGCGCCGTTCTTTCCCTATCCACGGAAATCCTTAGGGGTGGTCGATAACGACCCCCCCGAGACGGCGCGGGTTAAATCAGTTTCAAGATCCTGGCCAGGGGTGCCTCACAGTATTCCCTCCTGGAGCCGCCTTTGATATGGTTATGAAATTATAATTTTGTACTGTAGTATAAATGATTTAGAAAACTGAGCTGTAGAAGTCGAGGAAATCATCACCACACCCCACCCCCTCTCCCTATCATCAAAATGGTTATGGAACGACACGCGCAAAACCAAACCACGGGTGAAATTTCCCCCACACGACACACCACCCGACCTCAACCACATATTCACCCCCACCGGAATAGGGCTAAACCAAAATACCTAGCTAACGAATAACTTAACTAATATTAGCATGGAACGAATGGCATAATATATCTGACATGATGAGCCCTCAATTGGTTTTCATTCCAGACTATCCAAAGCAAGTATGCCTCGCGCCAAGGCTGACAAGCCACGTGGACGGATGTCCTCGTACGCATACTTTGTGCAGACCTGCAGGGAGGAGCACAGGAAAAAACACCCAGAGGAAGCCATCGCGTTTGCTGCCTTCTCCAAGAAATGCTCCGACCGGTGGAAGGTAAGGCAGACTATTTGCATGATTAGGGACGTTACCTGCAGTTGGGGCTTTAGTAGGAGTTTGAAAACTATTAAATGACGGTAACCTATAGTGGCTGACTTTAAGCCAAAAGCAGCAGTGAAGTGGTACAATTTACAATTAAATGTACTTAGATATGGGACAACACCCATGAACCGCATGCAGCCCCATTTGGTGTGACCTCTTGTAGCGCATCGACTAACATTCATGAATGCTACGTATACAGATTCACTATGGCTTTCTGTGGCCACGCAGAAGTGCTGGGTGTCATGCTGAGGTTCTGTAAACAAATAGTGGACACTAAACGGTCGTAAATTCTGGCCGAAGCGTCCCACAACTCTATTAACTAACTGAACACAACAATCTCGGGGTGGTGCACTTGCCGCCACATTTTGGGCAGTGGTTGTTCTGTTTGTCCTTCGGGTGTATCAGCTAACGTTTTCAACGGCCTTGGTTTTAACACAGCATCGAACTGCCAAATCTGTTAATGTCATGAATGCAATACAATTTAGCGGTTATTGTGAGAATCGGCGGCAACTAACAGCCAACACCCAGATATTACCGCCACCGTTCATGCATACAGCTTTGGTGAGCCGTTAAATTCCACTAAAATTACATTGTTGAAATGAAATTCCCGACTCATGTTGTGTGCGGGCAACCCTCTACCAAACAATTTGATTGTTTTTAGAGCAGGATGCTTTGGTCATCCGACACATCTGAAGGCGATCTTGAGGGCGCTACTGGTGGTAATTCCATACCCTATTTTGTCCAAATTCGTAAGTTACGGTGGATAACAACGGGACAATTATTCCGGTCAATTATGTAGCTTTTTGTTGACATCTTCCAAATGTCTACTGCAGTTGATTCAAGAAATGGCCTTGATAACAGCTGGCACGAATGACCTTCAATTGCTGCGTAAATCTTTATAAGTGATGCTACCTGTATGCAAACCTGTAGTCGCGTATGCATTTTCATGCAAGATGCATTGTGTACCATGTGACATTTTAGTTACATCTTTATTAACACAATTGACAAATGTTTATTTACATTTATTATATTTATTTATTTTTAATTCTGTTTATTTATTTACATCTGATCAGCGTTAAAATATTGGTTTTTCGTTAGGTGTGAGATGTCAAAACGAGCACAGTAGGATGTCGGTAGGAAATTTGCCATGGGATTAGTGTCATTTAAAATATCTGATGTATTTAAGACTCAAATGTTAGCTAATGGCATACTTATGACTACCTTTATCGTTTGTTTTGAGGTTCATAATTTAGGAAGAGCTATGTTCTAGATAGCGAGAAAAATACCTATGCTATAAGCTGGAATTGTACACCACATCCCATCATAGTTAATCACTACCTGAAATTGCATTCCTAAATGTTCGTGCATCACCATCCATTATCGAGAGTATCAGCATGATACTTATGAACGAGATAATGTTAGAAAGAAGATACGAAGATGACATTGCATTGCTTTTGAAGAAGATTCATAAGCACGCATCGCGAAGTAAGATGTCTATAATTATTGGAGAAGGATGTCGATTGAGTGTTTAGAAAGTGGTATATTCCACCCTATCACGAATAATATATCACTGCATCTGATGCTCATGTGATAACTAATTTGGACATTGTCAGCCCACCTGTCTCGACCATCCAACCCTTCAGCTAACAGGTGAACAAACTACCACTAAATGGGCGCTATATGACCATTGCAGTCGATGCGCCCTTTAAACCCAAATAACTAACTAAACTTCCACTAAGCAGTCGCTCTGACCTGTTGTATTGTCGTGGCCAGGTGATGAGTGACAAGGAGAAGAAGCGGTTCGTCGATATGGCCAGCAAGGACAAGCTGAGGTTCGAGCACGAGATGCAGTCGTACGTGCCGCCGCCGGGCGCTGCCAAGGGCGGCAAGGGAGCTCGACGCAAGAAGGACCCGAACGCCCCCAAGCGCTCGCTGTCTGCCTTCTTCTGCTTCTGCAACGACGAGCGGCCGGCGATCCGCTCCGCGCACCCGGACTACTCGGTTGGCGACGTGGCCAAGGAGCTGGGCAAGAAGTGGGGGGAGTGTACCGAGCAGGCCAAGAAGAAGTACGTCGCTTTGGCCGAGAAGGATAAGGAGCGCTACACCCGGGTGAGTAGCGGTTTATTCCAAAAGCATCACGTTTGTAGCTGGATTCGTGCGTCAGATGTTCTGATGTGGGTGTAGAGTATCATAGTTTCCATGGTTTACCAGTAGATTGCAATAACTATTTTATTCTGCCTGTTGCATGCCAAACACATCCATGGAAACAATTTGGGGTATCACTGGGCATGTGTCCAATGATATCACATTTAAACACAAATTAGACATGCGGCAGGTATGTCCATTTACCGTGACGTGTAGTCATTTGGTGTCTCAAAATGGGCGTATATGAAGCGACAACAGCCAGCGATCACGCTGGTTATCTTGTAACCTCGGTCAAACTTTATGTTCGGTAAACATCGAAGCTTCACGTTAAGCACGGTGTACATGTGGAAGTGTGTAGTTGCAAATACCAAACGGTGCTGCTAACACCGAACATTTTTGTTATCACATGGAAGCAAATGTGCAAAGGTATTCGGCAGGTTATACCTGGATCACAAAATAAATCCCAATATTCAATTGATAATAACCGTCCCTCTTGTGCTGGTGGTCGTCTGTTCTCGTACACGTCCACTCGTGTGGGCGTGCTCCTACCAGGATACTAATTTTATTTGCACCACCTTGTGTAAGTCCCAGGACAAAATGGGTTTTTGCAGCCTAAGGAGCTTTGCTTTGCTCCAGAGCTCCAAAATCTGATTCCAAGGCATAATACAATGAAATGTTCTGACCGTAAGTTTCATGCTTCTGCTTTGTATTTCTTCTCAAGATGGAATTGTTGGTTGAAGCAGGTGCCTTGCCTGGTAATAACCCTTCGAACATTATCATGGCTGGGTATTATCACTGCGGTATATTTGAAGCAGTATTTCAGTTGGGAGTCATCTTGTGGACGTTTGGTGGCTGAGCATGCTGCAAGTATCATGTATTTACGACTTGGGTTATAAGACATTTTCCAGGTTTAAAAACCTTGGTTATTTGGGCTTTAAGACGCATCGACCACGTTGATCATATACCGGTTTTAAAACCTTGCAAGCCTACCAATATTCACATCTTGGGTGCGACCGATGCCCTAGTGCTTCGACTGACATGCATATCGTTGCAGGAGATGGAGGCATACAGAAACGGCGGCAAGGCGGCTGCTACTGCAGACTACGACATGGAAGATGATGATGACGAGTAGAGGCCGTGGCGTCACTGACGATTGTACAAACTTGCGGCGCTAGTGGTGGCTGCCGGCGGCGTGGTGGGTTCGTTGTAAATATGTCGTGGTGGAGCGGTGACTGTCCCGTCGCGTTGTGCCCGTCCCAGCCCTCTAGAGCGCCGTGGGGGTATTTATTTCATTGTCCAAGTTTCGCCGCCAGATTAGGTTGGTTTTCGAGCTGTGGCCTGGTCAAGATGTCTGTAGTTCACATCATCTCGCATCGCTTTCATCGCTGGTACGTCCGTAGCCTCATCATGAACCATAGTTCGTCTGTTCATTTTAAATAAACGAGTTCTTGAATAGTTTAGTCATTCTGGAGTGAGACTTGCGTCGGAGATACCGATGTCTATTTTTTATGGAATAACTTCTCGCCGGGTATCTGAGGATAAATCTGCCTCAAGCCGCACAAGTGTAGTAAGATTGTATATGTCGACATAAGCGTACCACGAGTTTGGCTTCCTTGGTTAGCTTACATTGCGCACAAAAATTGGCGCTACAAACATTCGCGCACGAACAGTTTACATACATTTCCATGCTAACATCGGCCATTGGGTGGTTTTTGGTATTTCACCCGTTTTGTTCGATAGTTTCTCCGACAAGCGTTCGCGGATTTACTGTTGGCCTTGTATCGCGTGAGGGAGTATTTTGCATTGTATCACACCAAGTGGTGGATCAGTCCAGAGTTGGCAAATGTAGGGGCCGAAAGCCTGGTCATGACCGACGGTCTTAAATAAATAATTTTGCAATTAAACAAATACATCATGCTTTCGACCAGTTCGTCTTTTAATAGCTGAAAACCTAATGATGGTGATATCGCAACTTGTGAGCCTCATTCTCACATTCCATCCAGCAAATCTGCCACATGGATTCCACGATCAGATGAAAAATAGTCGAGAGTAATTAATTCCACGGTCTTTGGAACGCATTAAAAGCAGTTGATCAGTGCCATTAGTTGTTCGCTCGAACATGTCTGTGATAGGCGGTGTTCAAGAGCATGGCATGCAACGGCAATAAACGGGAAATGTTTCAATAATAGAGTTGGTTCGACCCAGGGTAAAACTCAATACATAGCAAAGCAACTAATTGTAACGCCCGCAGCAAGATGTATCGACAATTTTTTTTCTTTATAGCAGGAATCTCCAAATTGTGTTTACTTACAATGCAGGCGAGATGTTGCCACCCCGGTAGCTCAGTTGGTTAGAGCGCTGGCCTGCATTGGTCTCTCCTGCCATGGCAAGACAGGTTCGGGCCGCTTCAAGCGCTTGTACTTAGCCTCCGGCTGGGAGGGTCAGTTGGCAACTGGCCCGATAAGGCCGGGAACGAGCTTCCGGGGCGGCAGTCTCGGTGCGTTGGCGACACGTTAAACTGTTAAAATTCAGCCGTTGAACTATAATTCATGGATCGGGTGGTGGGGTCAGGGTCCACGCAACAAGCTTTGCTTAGCAGTAGGACTGGTCCATGAAGCCATCCCGGCAAGAATTCGTACCGAATTTCTATTTTATTTTTACAAATTAGGAAGTCTCCTCAGTAAGTAGTTCTTACTGTATTGGTAGGCTTACATGGTAAACAACGAACACAATGTTGTATTTTATTTTGTATGGCTTAATGCCTGCAATCCTTCCTAAGACAAAGTTCTGGCCACAAGGATGGCTGAATTCATCTTAATAAACCAGCTGTACCTGTTGCATTTTGCATCGAATCCAATATTTTGGGGATTTACCAGTAGCTGACGTGCGAGTACCGACTGGCGGCCCGGCATGATCGGAACGCCTCGGGCACCTGTCGCAACTCAGCCGCCACCTGACGGCTGCGGGAGGGACCGCATCATCACCCCCACCCGAGTCGAGTGCAACGGGAAACTAGTGCATCGACTCAACGCAACACAATCAACCGTACGTCGCCGGACCCCGGCGCACACCGAGCCGTTCCGGCCGAGTTCGCTGACGCCCACTACGCTGCAGAGCGGGGCCGCGCGCGGCGTGGGGGTCGGCCGGCGCCGGCGCGACCTCACTCGGCACGAGGGCTCGCGTCGCGTCGCTGTGGCTCCGCCTCGCCGTTCAGCCGGAGGAAACGCTGCCGCATCGTGAGACAAGGGCCGGTGGCGCGGTATAACTCTGCGGTGGCGCCAGAAGATGCGCCCGCTCGGCGGCTTCAAGTGCGACCGGTGGCTCCCGATGCCAGTCGCCACCCCCGCCCGGTCCCAGCGGCGAGTGGTGGCGCTCTGCACGTCAACATGACAGCCGATAGGCAGGTGCGACAGAGGCCGTGCAGTGTGGTCGTGTTAGGCTGTGGCCTCGGAGCGGAGGGCGGCGGCGCGGTCGTCGGAGTCGGCAGCGGCGCGCTGGCATTCAGGCTCGAACGCCCGGTGGTGCGCCGGCACACCGGACCGCAAGGGATGGCCGAGCAGCGTCTGCGCGGGTGGTCGGCCGTCCGCTCCGGTCTGGGCGAACAGTCTCCGCAGCTGCCGGATGGATCAGGTGGTCGGAGGAAGCACGTCGCGGGCACATGCTGATGTACGGCCAGCCGGATAGCCGGTCCACATACACCAGATGGGTGTGGCCCGCCACGTGAAAAATAGTCTGTCGATACGCTCTCGAACATCCGGTTAGGGGGCAAGTCGTTGAGCAAGAGCGGCTCATTGGGATGGCTGGACAGGTCCTCGCGACATCGTGCGTACGCGGCAACGACGTTGGTAACGTCGCGGCCGATGCCCGGCCAATATACTAAATGTCGAGCCCACCGCTTGGTGCACTCCATGCCCTGGTTGTGGAGGCTGGCAAGAATCTCCTGCCGCAGGCTTGTCGGCATCACCAGGCGGGGCCCGTATAGGACCAGGCCGTCATCGACGGCGAGCGCATGGCGTCCGCCCCAGTAGCTGCGCAGGGCGAGTTGCGGGTTCTGGCAGTTCTCTGGGAAGCCATCGAGCACAGCTGTCTGAAGAGCCCGATACTTCGAATCGTGTGACGCCGCCGCCATTACGTTGTCCAGTGTCTGGTCGCGTAGTGGAGCGATGCGCTGTCCGTCTTCTACAGCACGGACGTGCGCGACCAGTGTGCTGCAGCGCGTCGCTGGCTTCGGCGGTCTCGCCGCCAGGTGCAGGGTCGAAGACGGACGCGAACGACAGTGCATCTGGGATAACATGAGCCGCTGCCTTCTGTCAGCTCGCTGTGAAGCTGTAGCACAACAGCTTCTCCCGTAGCCTCTGTAGCCGCGGGTTTTCAATGTCCAAGAGTCGCTTCAGGCCCATGATCGGAACGAATGGGCAATGGCCCACGAGGATATCGAAGTGAGCTAAGCCGGCGAGGTAGGTGTGACACTTCCAGTAGGCCCAAACGCAGGAGATCAGCTCCAACTCGATCACAGCGTAGCGCGACTCGGTGACCGTCAGGAAACACGAGCCGTGCTAGATCAGCCGCCAGACGTCGCTATGGCGCTGGGGTAGGACGAAACTCAGACCATGTGTACGCGACGCGTCAGTCGCGTCTCGTACACTCATCTCTCCCCACAGCATGGTGGGGCTAGATGAGTCCAAAACGTCAGGATGAAAGGTGCCACTGACGCCTCTTTCATTCATCGGAATACCTGGCTCGTGCGTCTCCGTCCACCTGCAGACGCTCCTCTGTCTCAGCAGGTCGCGTAGTGGTCGCGAGAGCTTGGCGATCTGCGTAAAGAAATCGAGTCGGTGAGCAGATTAGCAAGACCCAGGAATGATCTCAGGTTAGTTAAGTGCGCAAGGCTCGAGAAGCCAGCGATTGCTCGCAACTTGATGCCGTCGCTGGTGTAGCTCTGCTGCACTACTCGGTATCCGCAGTGTTCGACCTCGCGCGTACCAAAACAGAACTTGTGAGCGTTCAAAGTGATGCCGTGCGCATCGCACTTTTGGAGGATGGTGACCACGTGGGCTAGGTGGTCACTGTACTTCTCGTCGTAGGCGAGAATATCGTTAACTATCTTGATGGTGTTTGGAACACCGCCGGGAGCTTGGTCGCCCCTCCTGTTGTATTCATCACCCGATAATAGCAGGTCCATCACTGCACGCTTGGACTTGTATCGCCCCCCCCCCCCATGGAGTAATGAAACATGTCAAATCTTGTCCTTCGGCGATATGAATTTGAAAATGGCCCATTTTAGCGTCCACGGTGGACAGCCGACAGGTGGGAGTGCGCGTCCACTCCCATGTTGGCCACGGCATCATGCGGTGATCTTACGGGACATGCAGGCCGCTGGACGAATCTGTTGAGAGCTGACAAAGCCAAGCACAGGTGAACGCCGCCAGACCGTTCTTGGCGATGGGTGCAAGAGGGTGGCACCACTCCGTGGGATAGTGCACTGGCGTTATAATGTTCTTCGCCAGTAGCTCGTCCAGCTGGTCCTTGATGTCCTCTCGCCGGCAGGATTGGATCGACTTGGCGGCGGTGACAGCAGGCGGGCACGCACCGTCCGTGAGCATGAGGGCTGTTGGAGCACGGAGGGCCTTTCATCTCGTGCAGTGTTTCCTCATTAAACACTCGTTGAAAGTGCGACTTCGACGCCACGGGCGACAATGGCGGAGTCCGGCGGGTGGTGCGGCTCATCCCAGCCGGGTAGCCGGACACACGTATGTAAAGCAAATGTACGTAAGCGCAAATGTACGTATGTGCAATTGTACGTATGTGCAATTGTACGTAAGCGCAAATGTGCGTATGCGCAGATTTACGTAAGCGCAAATGTACGTAAAAGTAGGTAAGGGCAAATGTACGTAAACGTAAAAGTATGTAAACACAAATGTACGTACACGTAAATGTACGCATGAGCCAATGTACGTACATTTACACATACGTACCTTTGCGTTTACGTACCTTTGGCTAGGTGCATACACCATGCATACATTTGCGTTTACGTACATTTGTTTACGTACCTTTGCCATGCACACGTTTGCTCTTACGTACATCTGCCATAGGTACATTTGCTATACGTACTTTTGCGCTTCCGTATTCAAATTGCAGAACTAGAGATTGCAATTTCCTCCGCCGGTAATACTTCTGTAGGACCCGACAATTTACATTATTTTTTTCAGACATTTACCCGACCACACGAAACATTACATCTTACGAACATTCAATTCATTATGGCCAGGTCATATTTCCCCCGAATCTTGGAAAGAAGCCATCGTCATTCCGATACAAAAACCCGGCAAAGATCACAGCGACCCCAACAATTTTCGACCCATTGCTCTCACCAGTTGTCTTGGAAAACTTGTTGAACGTATTATTATAAAGAGACTAACCTGGCACCTGGAAACAAATTCTCATATCTCCTTTTCGATGTGGTTTTCGGCGAGGACGCAGCACCATGGATCATCTTATTCGGTTAGAGACAGATATCCGCCTGGGCTACAAAAAAAACATGAGCACACTGTCGCAGTATTTTTAGACATAAGCAAAGCATATTGTCTTCAAGCCCGCATTACTCTTCAAAAGTCAGCAACTCTACATAAAAAGACATGTAATTTAGTAGTTTTTTAAAATCTGGTTATCGTGCATTCCACACCAGGTGCCGGCCAGCCATCTCCGATCCACGTTATCGTCAGAACGGACTACCACCGGGAAGTTATATTTCACCAGTATTATTTAGCGTCATCATTTATGATCTTTTCGATGACATGCCTGCCAAATCATATTCACTATGTGCAGACGATAGTGCGATTTGGTGCTCCGGCAAAGAATATGAACATTGTTTAATTCGATTGCAAAACGGACTTGACCGAGTGCGCGGATGATCCCTGAAGTATGGTTTCATTTGTTCGGCCCCAAAATCTGCAACACTGATGTTTAGCAAATCGACACCATGCCCAAACTCAGACACACCGCTTCACCTAGGGAACAACCACATACCTTTTGTAAATTCATTTAAATTTCTTGGAACTATTTTTCATCGTAGGCTATCCAAGCATCAACACATCAAACATCGAGACCAAATGTTTTCACCGATTCAATTTAATTCGCTGTATTACTTCTTCCTCATTCGGAGCCGATCGTCATACGCTTTTACATCTCTACAAATCCTTAGTTCTTCCCATCATAGGATATGGATCGCTAGTCTACGCTGGTGCCAGTACCTCGGCTTTGAAATTTTTGGACACCATACAAAATAAATGTATCCGCTTAGCACTTGGTGCAATGACGACTTCTCCCATCAATTCTCTACAAACAGAATCAGGAATTCCACCATTAGCTCTCCGAAGAATGGAACAAACACCTATATATGCTGCAAAAATTCAATTTAAAGAACACCAGCCCACACACGCATCATTACAAGATTTCCAAAATTTACACCGCGACGATGTAGGTCGCGCCGAAAAGTGAACCGGCTTCACCATAGCTTCACACGTCAAAACATTTTCTACACAACTTCAATATAATTTTCCACATATTACTGCTCTTCCTCCACCAACTACACCACCGTGGCAGATGGCCGAACGATACATTTATAACTAACCACGAACCCAAAATCACAACTTTGTCCAGAATGTGCACGACAAAATTTCATCAGTTTCGTTCTCGTTATCGTCACGTTCCTTTTGTTTTTACCGACGAATCTGAGGACGCGAACCTCACCGGAAATACCATTGTTTCGGGTACACACACAAAACAGCATCGGTGCCAAATGGAACCTCCATTTTCATCCCAGAATTGCGCGCCATTCTCATTGCTCTTCGTTATGTCCGCAACTGTTCAATTTGTCACCCCATGCGGCCCAGGGCCTCGGCTAAGGAATTTTGACTACTGGGGCAAATCATAAAAAAGGCTCCCCATTGGCAAACAATAGTGGAAGGCATTGATACAAAAATGTGTGATTTCATTGTTTTTGAATGATGTAGGTATTAACCATTCGATTAGTTAGATTTTCATAAAAGAAAATCAATAAATAGGTACGCTCCAGTCAGTCATAACAAAATAGATGGTTTAGTGTCACGTCATAGGTATATTGATTATATGTATATGTTAACACAACATACACCGATACACGCAATCGTAGCTCGCTCGCAGACTGTTCTGGACACAGCCGATGTACAAACCTGAGATATGCGCCAGTGTTAACACGCAGACAACAAATCCATATGTGACTTCTTGACTCGCTATCACACCACCACAAGCACCATAACACTCCGCTCCACTCAGTCCATACCAGGCCAGCCACCCACACCTACATAGTTCCAGGTCCTCGCCGACACAGGGCATGTCGAACAACAGCTGACACTGCCTCTGGCGGCAGAGAAACCATCGCCCGTGTCGGCGACACGGGCACGCCGCCGGCCCCGCCCGAATCCCCTGCAATGGTTTCCCCGTGGGAACACATGCCACTCTACCCTCGTCAATCGCCTTCGCCGCGCTCAAGCAACACTTGTCCCACACGCTCGCTCGAAAAACATCGCAGCTTTTCTAGACCGCCACGCTGAGGCGACCACCGTACCCCCACCCCCATCCCTTCCCCATGCCCCGCTCCCGCTGTTTGAGTGGCTCAAGTGTCCGGGCGTCGGCCACGGGGCCGCTAGAGTATCGTTTTCGACTCGCAAATCACACGTTACACCTACTCGGTCTCGCATGACTGGGACTCTGTCTCCTCTACAGCGCCCCGGCAGGCCTATAGAACTTCCTGATGAACTCCCGTTGCTTATAAATAGCTGGATCGGGGTGCTTGTTCCGGCGCTGCTTCGCCATTAAGAAGGCTGCCACGGCAGGCCGCGGGTCATAGCTGGCCGTGCCTACGCCGTTGACACTGATCATGGGTCGGTCGTTGGCCGTGGTCAGCTGCATACCGAGGCGGTGGCTGCTGCGTATAGCGTTGTGGTGGGAAACTGCCCGCTCGGTACCCATGCTGTGGGGCGCGACGCACAGCAATGACGACAGCAACTTCTTGCACACCCCAGAGGAGCATCTCGTCATCGCCACTAGCTTGTTCTTCGCATCAGTGTGCTGTGCTCGTGCCTCAGTCATCTTGCCCCAGTTATCGCAGACGTCAGTCACAAGTCGCGACACACTCTCCGGGCCGAACAGTCCAGAGGTCAGATCCCGGCCAGCAGCTACAAACGCAGCCACTGAAGGCGCTTCCAGCAGCTGTGACATGACACGCACCACGTCCTCTTGCTCCACGTTGAGCCTGTCTGTCAGGAAGTTGATGGCAGAGCCGACGACTTCCAGCCTGACGGCACCAAAGTTGCGCTTCGTGGTCACATTGCTGTTGTGACACCGAGCTCCACCCTCCTCCTGGACGTCTCCCAACTTCTCCTCTTGGCCACCTGGTAGAGGCTTGGTTTCCATCAGCTTCAGCTGCATGACCGCCGCATCTCGTGCCGCCAGAACCTCGGGCAGTACCAGGTCACCCCTCTGGAATGTCTTCTGTAGGTGACAGAAGATCCCACAGATGTCAGCCATAAGAGCTGTCAGACGGACAGTCTGTCCGCCGGCTGTCCACTTTCGCAGAAACCCCTTCGCCTCGGCCTTTTCCGTCCGACCCACACTCTCCCACACTTCCCTGCACGCAGCCAGGTTGGACAGAGTGGCGTTGATCGAGGACAGCAGATGTTCCACGAACCTCACTTCAAACACTGGAGGAAACGCCACCACGCCACCGCTGTCACGGAGCTTCTTCGTCCGTATCTTGGACGTCCGGAAGTGGCTGCTGACAGCGCGGAGGTCAGACTTCCAGTGCTGGATCTCAGGGACCGTTTTCTCCACGCTGTCCAGAGCGAGGTCACTCCGGTGACACACGCACCAGATCGTAATAATCTGTCGACCTAACAGATCGTTGAGGCGCCTCCACAGGCCTGACTGCCGACCCGTATTGGCACTCTCCCCATCGGTGGTGACTCCCACCATCGTCTCAGACGGCAGACTCAGCTCCTGCATGATCTGCTTTACCGAGTCCAGGAGACCTTGTGCTCCGCCTTCCTCCGGCTCTACCACGCCTGCCAGGAAGGATTGGAGCTGGCAGTCATCATCTATCACATGAACCGTGACAAACTTATTTTCCAGTTGTTGCCGGTCCATACTGCCGTCGATCTGTATGCTGTACACCAGCCCAGCAGCAATCTTCTCACTCAGTTTCCTCCTCTCTAGCTCAGCGACGATGCCCAGCATCTCACGATAGACGTCAGGGTCGCGGTAGTGGAGGGCTTCTGCAGCTGGCTCCGTAGGAACCAGGTTCACGTCCCAGCCGCCTTCACTCAGAGCCGTCCAAACCTGGCGCTCGCGGACGGTCGCCAGTGACCGGGCAGGCCAGGACCATGCAGAGGGCGTCTCAAGTAGGCTGTCGTTGTAGACTGTAATGGCCAGCTCTACCAGCACCTTGGTCACGCCAGCCTCGGTCTTCTTTAAGACGGACACCCACGGGTGTTTCCCGCTTTTGGCTTCCCACTGACGTTGGAAATTCTCGACTTCGACAGCAGCGGCGTGAGCTCGTGATCCCATGTGGTCTACTGCTTGTCTCAGCCGTTCCTTTGAATCGGCTCGCACACCGGTGGCCATGTGGACGCGCCCATTCTGAGACACATTAGCCGCTTCAGTGTGATGACGCTCGCAGGTGGTGCATACCAAGACAGCTCTTTTCCTGCCCTGTCCACCTTCCTGTCTGTTCTCTAAACGGAAGTTTTCGAATTTGTTTGTCAGCCAGCGTGCATCCAATTTCGCACCTTTGTACCAGTTGGCGGGGTCCTGGCTAGCACTGACGCTGGGGACTGGCGTAGGACTCTGACTAGGACTGGCGTTGGGACTGGCTTCCTCGGCGACTGGTTGAGGCGAAGGAGTAGGTTGACCAGTAGGATGAGTTGTCGGGCTGGCCAGGTGAGATGGTACAGTGCCAAAGACAGAAAAAAACACGGAAAGATGAGTTAAGGAGAGATACATACATAGAAATTCGTCTTCTGGATAGGTGTTTGCTCGGTCGACACGATAAAATCCGAAGTTGCGAATGCCCCTTTATGAAATTATTGGTGAGGACAAATAATTAATAGACAAATATACGGAAATTGGTCGAACATTTTATCCCAAACAAGATATGCTCAGTGATAAAACATATGAAGTTACCTGATGCAGGTCTTCTTGACCACCGGCTGTGCTTGATCCGCAACTTCTTGGTCAGGATCAGCCGGATGAGGAGGGTTGGTGTTTGGATCGGACGAGGGACGTTTCTGGAAAATAGGAAATGTGGATATGCGATGCAAATACTGCTGTTTAAAAAAAACTGATTTCGGGTAATCCGATCGTGTCTCGTCCCAGTTCCATGACGCTTGATTCGCCGACAGAAATTACAAGCTCCCTACCACCGAAACAACAAAGGTCGAAATTTCTAGCAAACAAATACCTATAGAAATAATTAACAAGTAACTTCAAAATCCAAGTCCTAGATAAGAATGGCATTGAATGACACTATCTTTCAATAGAAATGAAGATAATATCAATATCACAATATTATTAAACATATGGTCAACAGTTGCAATCAAGACGGTCAATATAGTTATTCGATGTCCGGAAGTGGTATACAATACAATATGGTATACAATTAAATGCAATAGTCACGATAATACCTTTGGTAAGCGGCGCAGAATCCACGCACGCGCTGGCAGTCGGCCGCCAGTATGGGGAGGGGCAAACGGCCAAACGCCGCAGTAAATACCCACAATTGTATGATCAAAAGCAACGGCAATGCCCCTCTGAATCAAAATTTCTCTGAAATATGCCCCCACTTAGCCCCAGCCCAAGACAATGCCCATATTGGAAAATGGGGTATGCTCGCAAAATTCTAGGTAGGTACGCCCCTGAGAAAAGCTCAGCAAGTTTGCGCTAATCAATTTCACAAACATCCAATGACCAAACCTTAACATACCTTGTGTGGTTGGAAAATTTTCCTGATGTCCATATTTTCACAACGTTTTGGTGTGCTTTTCCAACATGTAGGTATGTAACGCAACACTCGGCAAACTACAGGTTGAGGTTCATGCAAAGCTCTTCAATCACTAGGTTATGCAAGTTGAGAATTTTTGACTCAAACGGCGTCAGCTGACTACGCTATCTCGTGACGAATGCGCCGATTGATCCTCCGTTGCGAAGAATTGCACGCGTATCGGGCGCATATACGCGACCGATTTAAGTAGTTACACATAACCTTGCAGCTACCGAGCGCTTCTACCAAAGCTCTGTTAAAGGAAACTAACCACCTTTATAATGGGATTTTAACTGAGATAGCAGTTTTGAAGACCACGTCGAGAAATCACTTACCTCATACTCCGTTCCGTCCAAAACATCTTCCAGCCGAAGTTATAAGGCCTTTTATCATCGGTTTTGGGACATGGACAGACTCGGTGGGCGTTGTGAAAATTCCTTCATATGGAAGCATATGGAAGCAAACAGCATTTCAATGGAAATTACAAGCTAGCGAGCGGACCTTCCTTAACAAGAACCTCTGTTAAGTAATATAGTATAGTATCTAGTTTACCTGGTACTAATTTCATTCCTCAATGGTAATATATTTCAAACGGAAGGGTATATAAAAGTTATTTGCTTTGTTTTTATCACAATAATAATATATTTATTATTATATTTATTTATATATATTCGCCACGAAAACTTTGCGAGTCTATATTGCTGCCATAAAGTTATATTCCTCTCTTGGCGAACCTTTAGAGGCCTATGATAAAAAAAGAAAAAAAACTTCCAAAATCCCGTTTTTTGAAGTATGGGCATAATATTTCGCAAAACCAATGTCATATTCATCATTTTCAGGTGCCAATACCCCTAATTAGCATGATTGCAGAATTTCGGCAAGGTGGTTAGTTTCCTTTAATATATATAAATATGTCTGTTAAGTGCGAACTTACGAACCTCCGTGTGTGTAATTCGAAGTGAGTGAGATAAAATAAGATTACCTACATAGATAGCTAATAAACATAGCTAAACCGAACAATAAAATATAAGATGATTATATTGAGACATTTCCAGGGTTTTGGAAGTGGGGCAAAATCCAATCACTACTGGGGAAATTCCGGTCACTACTGGGGCATTTGCCCCAGTAGTTAACATGTTATCCGAGGCAACATGTTATGCGCAGTGTCGTCGTTTGTTCCGATTCCAAATCGGTTCTTCAATTCCTTGCGGCACGTTCCTGTTCGCACTATTGCCATATCTCATTTACGACACCCTTGAAATACTTTATTTGATGGGCGTGAAGGTCCGTTTCCTGTGGGCACTAGCGGATCCAGGGAGGGGCCATTCCAGCCATGCCCCCACCCCCGAAGCGCTTAAAAGGGGGCCATAGTGTCTTTTGCCCCCCGAAACCAACGGAAGTAAACTAAATTAAAATGCAGTAACCTTTGCTGAGGTAAAAAAAAATAGCGTCGGAATGAAAGAATCTCCAATTTTAAAGGTATTTTTTTAAAATAATTGTCTGGAAGCCAATATAGTAGCATAGTAGATTCTGACACACATCGAGGGTTCCATGCTGCTCAAGTTCTGCTTACAGCAAGAGTTGACTAAATCGGATCCACCAGTGTGTACACGTGCACGAACGTTGACGTGGTACAACACGTTGAACGTGAACGTTAACGTTTTGGTAAACAAGAACAAAAATCCGGTAACTTAGAAACGGTGGAGGTAGGCTGTGGCCCCTACACAGAAAATTATGTTGTCATTAATTATTATATTAAGAAATGGGCCACTTTGCCAAATAGTGATCGAAATCTGGTGCTTTTAACCAAAAATAGTGGGAGAATGTGTACCCTCCAAATCCTTTCGACCCCTCCCCTGATGCAATTCCTAGGTACGCCACTGGGGGAGGGAGAGGGGGGGCTGACGCCGAAAACCGAAAGTTGCCCCCCCCCCCAAACCGGTGGGCTAGATCCGCCAGTGCCTGTGGGTGCCCAGTCACTGCGGCATCCCAAGATACGAAGAAGCCGACAGATTAGCAAAAGCATCATTACACCTCCAAAACATCACAGAAGTTCCACCACATTTTGAAGGCATTAAATCATCAATACAACAGAGCATTCGACGTTTTTGGAACCAAAACTGGACACAAAACACAAACCATACACAATTACGTTTCATCAAAACTGTCGTCGATACCTGGATAACATCATATTTTTTTAAAAACCGACACGAAGAAAATGTCCTACCACGTTTGCGCATCGGCCATACTTTTCTTACCCATCGATATATATATGCACGGCTTCACCTCGACCTCCATGCCCATCATGCAACACATATCTTACAATTCCACATATTCTCCTTCATTGTCAGAAGTGCCACGGCCCTCGAAAAACACTGACGGATTTTTGTCATACACACAAAATTCCTTTTGCTCTGCCCACACTATTGGGGGATGATCATCCATTTCTCATCAAACTACTTTTCATTTTTCTCCGCAATACAAACCTGTTTCAAGATTTATAACCTGAATTATATAGCATAACACTATATACATTGTTTCATTAATGGCACGAAATGGCCTGAGGAGGCCGAAGTGCCTAACTAAACAAAACTAAGACTGGTACCATTCACTGGTTCACTGGTCACGGTCACTGATACACGTCTCCAAGTCGAGACATGGAAATTCAACCATACTGTCCTACCCGTACCAGGGACGGTGCCATGATTTTCTTAAGGGTGGGCCGACCCAAAAGAAACGTAATGAAACATAAGCCGCTTTCGGCGTGCGATGTGCGCCGAAAATTTCTGTTTTCGCGTTGAAAATTCAAATTTCCCTCCTTGATCTAGTGTATTTTGATTGCCAAGGGTGGGCAGGACCGGGCCTCCAGATCCCTTGGCTGCCTGCGCCTTTGGCCGTAGCCGCAATAAAATTTGCCCACATTTTTCCCGACCGGAGGGGCGCCACCTGCCATGGGGTGGGGGTCAGGGGCATATGCCCTACTGCCCCCTGCATCCGCCCCTGATCGAAGGAATACAATTTAAGAATATCAGAGAGCAGTTGCGCACATACATGGCCTTCTTTCATTCAAACCGGTCTACATTGTTTTACATTAAAAAAAATGGGTCATCGTGAAACTAAGCATTTGGTGCCTTTTTATTGGAGTTGTTTCACGACGCACTTTATGCAATTGCTAATCGGCGCCGAACACACTGTTTCGCCGGTGGGCCGCGGGATTGGTAAGTGCCCGAGCGGTGCGAGCGTCGACCCCGGGATCTTTGGATCTACGTACGTTCATATTGTTAATTTCGCGGCCCCTCCACCTTGGAATAGACAGCGCCAAAATGTGAAGAATATGCCGTATGCCTTTGTCACATATTTATTTTGCGTACAACGGTACCACATTTTATGTCTGCTTTTTACTTGGCTTATTTAGGACATTCATATGTTTTCACATATCCTTGAAAGCTACATAGCAACTGCGCAATGCTTCTTTAAATAGATGTTGCAGTGGTGGCAGAAACAGCATGTATTAAAGAATAATATGAAGTACTTACCTGGCATTGTCAACAGGTATCTTCGCTATGTTTCTGAATACCGCACATCTGTTCTCTGGCTGAATTTTATCACCTGGTCATCACGAGAACATATATTCTCCACTTAGATTAACCAACACAATAACGGCAAGTTTTTTTCCCTGAACGGATTAGCCAAAGTTGGCAGTGCAAATAACTTGCCTGTCCTATGGGCTGGTACATCAACAATCAGGCGCCGAATTGCCTCCTCGCTTCGGCCAAACAGCTTCCGGTCATTTGAGCAGCACGTCTTCGAACACCATACTACGCAAGCATTACGTCTCCGGGACCCCCCCCCCCCCACGACATTCCACCTCCGCACAGCGAATACACGCAAGTGATGATCGGGCGGTCGCCGGCCGACCCGACCCGTCCCTGGGTGCAGCGAATGTTGAATGCATGTGGAACGCCCGACTGTCAACGACAATATTGCTTTGTATGCACCGAGCCTGTCCGGTAGCTATATGTGTGGCCGCGTGTTGCCTGGTGAGCGGCGGGTGACAGGTCTCCCAGCACGGCCACAGCGGCGGCGGATGAACAAGGCTCCAGCCGGCCGTGGTCACGGTGTGGTCAAAAGCCGCCGACGTCCGAGTGGCAGGTGACGGCCGGCTGCTGACGTCCGAGTGGGGTGACGACCGCCGGCTGCTGACGTCGGAGTGGCAGGTGACGGCCGGCTGCTGACGTCCGAGTGGCAGGTGACGGCCGGCTGCTGACGTCCGAGTGGCAGGTGACGGCCGGCTGCCGACGTCCGAGTGGCAGGTGACGGCCGGCTGCTGACGTCCGAGTGGCAGGTGACGGCCGGCTGCCGACGTCCGAGTGGCAGGTGACGGCCGGCTGCCGACGTCCGAGTGGCAGGTGACGGCCGGCTGCCGACGTCCGAGTGGCAGGTGACGGCCGGCTGCCGACGTCCGAGTGGCAGGTGACGGCCGGCTGCCGACGTCCGAGTGGCAGGTGACGGCCGGCTGCCGACGTCCGAGTGGCAGGTGACGGCCGGCTGCCGACGTCCGAGTGGCAGGTGACGGCCGGCTGCCGACGTCCGAGTGGCAGGTGACGGCCGGCTGCCGACGTCCGAGTGGCAGGTGACGGCCGGCTGCCGACGTCCGAGTGGCAGGTGACGGCCGGCTGCTGACGTCCGAGTGGGGTGACGACCGCCGGCTGCTGACGTCGGAGTGGGGTGACGACCGCCGGCTGCTGACGTCGGAGTGGGGCGACGACCGCCGGCTGGTGACGTCGGAGTGGGGTGACGACCGCCGGCTGCTGACGTCGGAGTGGGGTGACGACCGCCGGCTGCTGACGTCGGAGTGGGGTGACGACCGCCGGCTGCTGACGTCGGAGTGGGGCGACGACCGCCGGCTGCTGACGTCGGAGTGGGGTGACGACCGCCGGCTGCTGACGTCGGAGTGGGGTGACGGCCGGCTGCTGGTGACGTCGGAGTGGGGTGACGACCGCCGGCTGCTGACGTCGGAGTGGGGTGACGACCGCCGGCTGGTGACGTCGGAGTGGGGTGACGACCGCCGGCTGGTGACGTCGGAGTGGGGTGACGACCGCCGGCTGGTGACGTCGGAGTGGGGTGACGACCGCCGGCTGCTGGCGTCGGAGTGGGGTGACGACCGCCGGCTGCTGACGTCGGAGTGGGGTGACGACCGCCGGCTGCTGACGTCGGAGTGGGGTGACGACCGCCGGCTGCTGACGTCGGAGTGGGGTGACGACCGCCGGCTGGTGACGTCGGAGTGGGGTGACGACCGCCGGCTGCTGACGTCGGAGTGGGGTGACGACGGCCGGCTGCTGACGTCGGAGTGGGGTGACGACCGCCGGCTGCTGACGTCGGAGTGGGGTGACGACCGCCGGCTGCTGACGTCGGAGTGGGGTGACGACGGCCGGCTGCTGACGTCGGAGTGGGGTGACGACCGCCGGCTGCTGACGTCGGAGTGGGGTGACGACCGCCGGCTGCTGACGTCGGAGTGGGGTGACGACCGCCGGCTGGTGACGTCGGAGTGGGGTGACGACCGCCGGCTGCTGACGTCGGAGTGGGGTGACGACGGCCGGCTGCTGACGTCGGAGTGGGGTGACGACCGCCGACTGCTGACGTCGGAGTGGGGTGACGACCGCCGGCTGCTGACGTCGGAGTGGGGTGACGACCGCCGGCTGCTGACGTCGGAGTGGGGTGACGACCGCCGGCTGCTGACGTCGGAGTGGGGTGACGACCGCCGGCTGCTGACGTCGGAGTGGGGTGACGACCGCCGGCTGCTGACGTCGGAGTGGGGTGACGACCGCCGGCTGGTGACGTCGGAGTGGGGTGACGACCGCCGGCTGCTGACGTCGGAGTGGGGTGACGACCGCCGGCTGCTGACGTCGGAGTGGGGTGACGACCGCCGGCTGCTGACGTCGGAGTGGGGTGACGACCGCCGGCTGCTGACGTCGGAGTGGGGTGACGACCGCCGGCTGCTGACGTCGGAGTGGGGTGACGACCGCCGGCTGCTGACGTCGGAGTGGGGTGACGACCGCCGGCTGGTGACGTCGGAGTGACGACCGCCGGCTGGTGACGTCGGGTGGGGTGACGACCGCCGGCTGGTGACGTCGGAGTGGGGTGACGACCGCCGGCTGCTGACGTCGGAGTGGGGTGACGACCGCCGGCTGCTGACGTCGGAGTGGGGTGACGACCGCCGGCTGCTGACGTCGGAGTGGGGTGACGACCGCCGGCTGGTGACGTCGGAGTGGGGCGACGGCCGCCGGCTGCCGACGTCGGAGTGGGGTGACGACCGCCGGCTGGTGACGTCGGAGTGGGGTGACGACCGCCGGCTGCTGACGTCGGAGTGGGGTGACGACCGCCGGCTGCTGACGTCGGAGTGGGGTGACGACCGCCGGCTGCTGACGTCGGAGTGGGGTGACGACCGCCGGCTGCTGACGTCGGAGTGGGGCGACGGCCGCCGGCTGCTGACGTCGGAGTGGGGTGACGACCGCCGGCTGCTGACGTCGGAGTGGGGTGACGACCGCCGGCTGCTGACGTCGGAGTGGGGTGACGACCGCCGGCTGCTGACGTCGGAGTGGGGTGACGGCCGGCTGTTGAAATCAGAGTGGGCTGACGCTGCCGACATGTTGGTAGCCATCTTGGTGCTGGCGGCAACTGTTGTGGGGGTCGTGCTGTACCACAGGGGAGGCGGGGCCAACCGCGCACCCGGTAAGCTCCCCCCCCCTCTCTCCCCTCCCGAGGTCCTGGTGTGTGTTCCCACGCCCCACTGGGGTATATGGCGAGCGCACCCCACCGTGGGGAGGGCAAATGTTCCCCTGATTGACTCGATAATTATTTGGTGTAGATAAAATATGACTTAAAATTCCAATATCATTGAAAGCACTAAATGAGCTTAACAAAAGCATTTGAAGCATTTTCCCTTCAGGTTCAGATCCTAGATCCTTGATCTAGGTACTAGGGTTTGGACCTCGAATTCAAAGTTGGCTTGTATTGCAAGTATAGCTCGGTTCAAAATGTTATATAAGATGCTAAGTTATATGCTATGATATGGAGGAAGATATCATAGAAGACAATTTGTTATATTTTACCGGTCAAACTTTAGTGTTGTATGCTGGTGTTCAAATGATAATATGTGTACCTAGGTTGTTTTGGAAAATATTGGTGAAAGATATTTCCTATTTTTCAACATAGAGCGATGGATTTTAACCCTCGCAGGGCCGGGCCTCAGCTCGTTCTTCGCCCGGCCCGCATCTACTTCTGAGCGAAACAAGTAGGACCATAAATGGTTGCACCAAACAATATTTGTCTGTGGTTTCAGTAACTCATCGGTCTAGCCGGGCTGGGCGGTTGCCTATGAGCCAGATGTGCGCAAGGGACCGCTCACTCGTGTTCGGCCTTCTCTCGTAATGACCAGTATGGCACGACGTTTTAGAAGTGCTGCGAGCGCGAGAGCAACATGTCGACCATGCTGCTCCCGTAGGGCATGCACGCCGAATAATGAGCATTGGAGACATTCTCTCCGCGACGCCATTTGTTTAATTTTCCTTTTGAAAGCTGTCTGATGCATCGGACTGAAGCTCAGACACCGCGATGCCAGAACTTGACTGACCAGTAGGAGTACTTCAATTGAAATATTGTAATGAAAGCAATAAAGGTCGAAATTTGCGGAAGGAGTCTGCTTCTTTCTGAAAAGAAGAGGACACAAAACGTGGCTCAAAGGAAGTCATCGCGGTTTCCAACCCGTGAAGATCTCTGACGTGGTAGGTTCGGTTGGGCTGGTGCTCATATGATTGCCTGTCGTATATACAAGATGGTTACCGTACTTGCTCGGGCTTGGCTTTCGCTCCTAACTGTATTAGGTATTCATTGGATCATTGAGTAAGCTGCCCCCGAAAGTCATGCAATTTTATTCGCGCCCTCTCCAATCTCTCTATGTACACTTCAGTATGTTTTAACACTTAGATCTTACTGGAGGTTCGGTAGACGTCCCTATGTTCGATGCGAGGTAGGGAAGGTTTCCTAACTGGGTACTGAAAACTGCTGAAAGGTTCTGTACCTCACCGAATCTGTAGCTTCTTGAGCATATCTAACTTTATCGGGAGGGAGGAGGGGATGGAGTCTACTTAGAACTCCTGAGCAGCATTGGCGCGATTCGGACATAGCTTTCGGAGCATGTATTTCATTGACGTGAGGCTGTTTGAGTAGCTCTTGAATTTGCCTCAATGGGTCTCTAGGAGTAACTGGATATCTCCTGACCTCGGTGCAGAGTCCAGGCATGGGTTTTCCCACCATTCGGATTGAGAGGGCAATATCCCTTCAATATTTGTCAAGTCAAACATTACGCCTATGGGCGTCGCATGGAAAGGATGGATTTGAAATCCGAAATGTCCCCGCAATCATTTTGCCATCGCAGAGCCCATGGTTCCTGAAACCTCGCTGGGTGACAGTTTACTGGAGTTTATTGGAAGCGCACGGATCCCTTTCAGCACCTGTTGAAATGGCTTGGGGTCCTCGTGGTTGCCCATTATGCATTGCCATCACCAAACAATTGAGGACTTTGGAGGGACAAATGTATGATGTCGAGAGAGGGAATAAGTGCGCTTCCCAGTTTCCTTAGACATTTCGTGGGATCGCAGGCAGGCTTGTCGGTGCAAAGGTTTGGATTGTGGGTGCATGTGCAGTGTGCATCCATAGAGATATAACGCGATGTTTTTGCACCAAGTACACCCACAGAGAGCCCGATATACTTCGTTTCACCTCTTACACTAGACGTCAAGAAATTTGGCCTTGATGGAGAGTTCTCGAACTTATTGTAAAGCTACTACGTTTGCCTATAGGTCCCTGGACAACATGAGGGTCAATGAACATCGTTAGATGATCTGCAGTTTACTAATATTCCTGGGCCGTACTGCAGTGTTTCCGGGACCAAACCGGGAAATTTTTGGATCCTCCCGGAGAACGCAGATAGCAATAAAAGGCATGTAAGAAGCCGCGAAACTAGTGTGATCTTGTCTTCGGTGTCATCCGTTATCTCTTTGAGCTTTTCTTTATGTCTCTGTCTAGTTTGTTGCTGGTGTTGGGCGTCAAGTCTTCTGTTGTTTGAACCCTCATTCATGTCCTCGTGCCTAATGCTGGTTGAATCCCGTTGCAGGTCCACGGGGCTTGCCGATGATCGGGTCGGCCCTCAGCATGGACATGTCGCACAAGGAGGTGACGTATGTCAAATGGGCGCGCCAGCACGGCAAGATATTCCAGTACTCCGCATTCGGGCAGCAGTTCGTGGTGCTCTCCGACCCGGAACTGATCCGCGACGCCTTCGGCCGATCCGCCACGGCGCTCAGACCCACCTGCGAGGTGTTCAAGCTGCTCCTCGCCGACACGGGCATCGTCTTCTCGAGGGGTGAGCTGTGGCGACACACGCGCCGTTTCACACCACCACCTGCGCAACCTGGGCATGGGTGGTTCGCGCATGGAGGAGGTCATCCAGCAGCAGGTGCGCAGCTTCGTCGACCGGGCGGTGGCGCCGAGCGAGGGCCGTCCGATGCGGCTGGATACACGCCTTAGCGTCGCCGTGGTCAACATCATCTGGGGCATCGTATCCGGAGAGCAGTTCGACGCGCACGACACGCGCGCTCTGGCGGCCATCGATGGTGGTGGTGGTGGTGAATTGGTGTTTAGGGGCGCGTCGACTGCAAAGGTCATTTTGCGCCCATAACTGTGTTGATAGGTTGGTTGGTTATTTGGGTTTAGAGGCGCATCGACTGCGTTGGTCATACAGCGCCCATAACGATATTAGATGAGCAGCTTGAGAGGATTGGTTCCGACAGTAACGGTAACACACGAGCCTTCACAACAAAAGCAGATCATTTCATGTGTCACGTGAGACAACTTCTAGTATTGCATGGCAGGGGGGGGGGTAAATTGCTCTGAAGTCGACATCAGAGATAAAGCGAAAAAGTTGTCCTGAAGTTACCATGGGCGATTTGTCACCCAGGAGATCGCGGAGTGACATCGACTGCGTTCCTCCAAAAATACGTCTTCGATCATTTGCAAGCATGGGGCATGCAATAAGAACGTGGCGAACCGACAGCGGTGCATGACATCGAGGACAGCTAGGCCTGTCCTCCCCACAAAGCAGATGGTGGTGTGTTGGGTGGGTGTGCCCCAGCCGAAGGCGGCAGAGTACAGGTGGGTTGGAGAGTGGCCCTCGTCCTACGGTAGGACGAGGGCCACTCTCCAAGACATGGCTTGATTGCTCGTAATTTGTTGTCCTGCAACGTATCCCAGTTTAACTGCCATTTTTTAAAAACAAAGGTCCCGACAGACCGGTAATATTCTCTCGCTGGGAGCGGCATAGGTCGTAAGTATGGGGCTTGGGCTGCTCGCTTCGCAGCAGCATCTGCTGCCTCGTTCCCCACGATGCCGACATGGCTCGGGATCCAACAGAAGACAGCAGCCTTTCCGGCTTTAGCCAGCAGTCTAAGACGTCGTAAAACATCTTGTACAATGGGGTCAGATGGGTTGAACTGTCTTAGCGCCCAGAGACTGCTGAGGGAATCGGTAAAAATGACATGCGAGGCCTCCCGCCCCACTTCGATAAAACTGAGGGCCTTCGTGATGGCAACCAGCTCGGATGTGTAGACCGTCGCATGTGGTGGTAGGGAAAAAGATCTTGACAGAGACCCCGAAACAAATGCACTGCCCACACCAGCGTCAGTCTTAGATCCGTCTGTATATATCGGGACGTATCCCTCGAATGAGGCTATATGTTCTAGGGCACGTGACAGACGGTCTTGTGGTGTAGCATCCGCCTTCTTTACCGAAGATAGCGATATGTCTATTATCGGAGCAGTCACTTGCCATGGCGGCGTCTGCGTAAAATTGGACTGCATGATTCTCTTCAGTCGAATTCCACTGTCCTCACAGATCCTACGTATCCTAACGCAAAAGGGGGTGGAATGCATAGTACGTCTTCGATAGAATGATGAGATTAGGCGACGAGAGAAAACGTGCGCATATGTAGGATGGCCGGGGAATTGACGCAGCTTGCAAGCGTAGCGCATCCCGAGCATTTCACGTCGGAGCGAGAGTGGCGGTTCGTCCGCTTCAGCCAGAAGGCTAACAGAAGGCGAAGTGCGAAAAGCGCCGGTCACAATGCGGAGGGACGAGTGGTGTACAGTGTCCAGTGTGCGTTTGTTTGTTGTACATGCACTGTCATATACAAAACATGCATAGTCCAGTTTTGCTCGGATGAGGGAACGATATAACAGCAGCATGGTTTTTCTGTCTCCTCCGTAGGACGTGCGTGCAACCATCTTCAGTAGGTTTAGCGATGTAAAGCACTTCTCCCGAAGTGCTTTAAAATGTTCCTTGTAAGTAAGACGAGTGTCAAAAATGACTCCTAAAAACCGGGCAGCGCGCTGGAAGGGAATGGGTTCCCCATACAGCTGGATAGTTGGGTCTGGACAGCTTCGACGACGCCGACAAAAATGTATCCCAACGGTTTTTTCGACCGAGAACCGAAACCCGTTCTCAGAGCTCCAGTTTTCTAAGTGGGTTACTGCTAGCTGCAACTGCCGGGCCATCGATGGTGCACTGGATGTGCAGCACCAAATTGCAACATCATCCACGAAAAGAGACCTGCCAATCTGTCGAGGAAGGGACTCGCATATATCATTAATCATGATGGCAAACAGTGCAACACTTAGTACACTGCCCTGGGGTACCCCCTCCGTCTGCGGATATCTCTCCGACAGGTGGTTTCCGATACGTACACGGAAAACTCGTCTTGACAGAAAGTTTTGGAGGAAGAGGCCCATGGAGCCACGGATTCCATACCTGAATGCTTTCATGAGAATGCAGCAACGCCAAGTGGTGTCATATGCTCCTTGAATATCAAAGAGCACTGCACCAACGTGACGATTTTGATGGAAGGCTGCTCGTACCACGGTGTCAAGAGTTAGAAGATGGTCAACAGTACTGCGGTTTTTCCTGAAACCACACTGTGCATTATTTAAAATGCCATATCGTTCCAGAAACCACGTCAGACGTACATTAACCATTTTCTCCATCAGTTTGCAGAGTGAGGATGTTAATGATATTGGTCGGTAGCTCATCGGGTCTAGGCTATCCTTGCCGGGCTTTACGATTGGGATCATAATAGCTTCACGCCAGGTTGGTGGAAAGTCGCCATTGACCCAGAGGGAGTTCAGGGTTTTCAGCAGAGTAGTAAGTGCACGTGATGGAATGTGCTTCAGCATGTCGTTATGTATTTGGTCGGGACCTTCAGAAACGCTTCGAAGGGTTCTAATGGCAGAAAGCAACTCATCCATGGTGAATGGTTCGTTATAGCATAACCTTTTAGGAGTGGAAAAGTTCAATGGCTTTCTCTCACAGTCTGCTTTGCGGCGTGCGAATACATCGTTTCCACTGTTGCACCGACATCGACTAGATATTGTGTGGGCCATCTCATTGGCCACGTCGACCGCGTTGGTGACGTCACGACCGCCAACCCGTAGTGCTGGCAGAGGGGAAGAGCTGAATTTGCCAGCGATTCGCTTGATTCTAGACCACACTTTTGAGACGGGTGTGGTGCGATTTAGCGTGCTAACGTAGTCCCTCCACGAGGTACGCTTTGCCTCTCGAATAGTTCGCCGTGCGAAGGCCCTAGCCTGCCGGAAGGCGATGAGGTTGACCGTGTTACAAGACTTGTCAAAAGCTCTGAAGGCGCGGCGTCTTGCCCTGATTGCCTTACGACACTCCTCCGTCCACCACGGGACGGGTGTGTGACGAGGAGCGCCAGAAGTAAGAGGAATGGAGTCAGTGGCGGTTCGGACCAGAACGTTCGTAAATTCCTCCATCGACACAGGTGCATCGCCAGGCGATACGGAAAAAATATCCTCCAGTTGTGTTTCATATTTTGACCAGTCAGCCTTCCTAAAATTCCATCGGCGTGGTCGCGTTCCAAGTACAACACCATCTTCGTAGTTCAACCACAGTGGGAAATGATCGCTGCCGAGGGGGTCATCGGCCACGGTCCAGTCAAAAAGTTGGGTGAGTTGTGGACTGCATAGACTCAGGTCCAACGCCGAGGTACGGCCGGAGGGCAGGGTAAAATGGGTCGGGGTTCCGGTATTTAAAATGCATAACGATTCATCATGCATCAATGATTCTAATAGCTGTCCACGTGTATTAATGTCATCACATCCCCATGCCGTGTGGTGGGCGTTGAAGTCGCCTAGCAGTAAGACCGGTGGGGGGAGCTCAGACATCAGGTGTCGAAGCTCACTGGATGGGAACCTAGAACCGGGCGGCAGATAAAGCGAGCAAATAGATATAACCCGGTGGTTAAAATGCACTCTTGCTGCAACGGCCTGCAATTTGGCGTGGAGCACTAAGCCCCGCGCTGCGACGCTGTGGTGGACAGCCAGCAGCACACCACCGTGTGCAATTGTGTCGGAGGGGTATCTTTTCGAAAAACAGAGTAGCATTTGAGGTTGAACAAGTAGTCTGGTGTCACCTTCGTTTCCTGCAGGCAGATAGCCGCCGGGGAGTGGCGATTTAAAAGCGCCGCAGCTCTTCGATGCTGGTCCTCAACCCCCTACAGTTCCACTGTAAAATGGACCGAGGCGGATCCATTTAAAACGAGTTAGAGTAGGTATGTAGAGATATCACAGTTACTATCACAGAACAATCGCACAGACCTAAGGGTCCATTGTAGCAACAGTGAGTGGATGGGTTGACAACGTGTAGCGTATGTAAAATGTGTGTATTTCGAAAAGGGAGGTAGACAGGACAGTTCACGACGAGCTTAACGGAGCCCACGAACTAGCCGGTGCATCAGAGGGCACACCGGCACTCGGTCCAAGGGACTGCGTCCTAGGGCGGGAGCTAGGCGATCCTTGGTCCGGCGGAGAGCCAGACGTCGGCAGGCCCCGCTTCTGGGAGCCCAGTCGGGGTGGGGGGTGGGGAGGACCCATGCTGTAGGAAGCCGGTCCCTCCACTCGCCGTCGTGGCGACGGGGTGGCCGGCCTTTGGGGTGGAGCCTTGTCAGCCCCTTGGCGGCTCATCGCTCGGGCCTTCTCCATATCGATGAGCCGCGCTCGCTTCGCTTCACGAGCTCGCCTTTCAGCTTCTTGATGAGTAAGCCTAGCCTCGGGTATTTGAAAGGGTCGGTTTGTACTACGAGACGGCGATGGAGGTGCGGAAGTAGAGGTTGAGTGTGAGGGCGAGGTCTGACTCGGGGGAAGGGCGGAGGGTTCAGTGAGGGAGGAGGTGGAGAGGAAGGATTTGGAGGTGGTGGCGGTACGTGGAGGAGGCGAGGGGGATTGGAGGGAGGACGTGGAGTGGGAGGCGGGGATTCCTGGTGGATGGGCAGGGGCTGGGCATGGGTGGAGGGGATCTAGCAGGTCTCTTAGACCGCTGGACCTGTGTCCACTCCCCACCCCTAGGTGTTGTTCGGGATGAGGCCTCAGATGGTTCGTCAGCGCCTTCACTGGTGGTGGGTGGCGCTATGGTTCCCTCGACAACGCTTTGGGTGGACCGGCCTTGCCTCACCGGAGACGCAAGAGGCACACCAAAGGCTCGAAGGAGGGCAGTCAGTTGAAAGATGAGATCCGAGGCCTTTTCGGGCTGTAAGTGTTGCGGAGGTGTCAGACGAAGGCCTGGTGTATATTTTAATTTCGAAGCGTAGGACATTTTGGGATGGGATTGGTCGTATAAGTCTCTTGCTTCCCGAAAGGTTATTTTTGTGTGTGTTTGATTGCTATTATTTCTTTTTCTTTCAAGTAGGACGGCCAAGATCGGTCAGAAGAAGTGTGGTGGCTTTGTTCTCTCCCACAGTTCACACAATGGGGGGTCGAGGAAGTACAATGCTCGAAAATATGGTCATTCGAGGCACACTTACCACACGCTGGGCGATTTCTACAAAATTGAGTCGTATGCCCATATCTCTGGCACCTAAAACAACGCATTGGGTTGGGGAGGAAGAGACGCACCTTCACACGCACGTACCCCACACGTATTTCTGATGGTATGTCTGTTCTGTTGAAAGTCAAAATTATGTTATTTGTCGGAACTGTATCCGCACCTCTTCTCACCCTCATCCTTCTCGCTTCCGTGACTCGAAACTCGGACAGTCCATCAACTATCTCGTCCTCTGGTACGCCGCTCAGGTCATAGCAGTTTATTATTCCTCGAGATGTGTTTTTTGTTTGATGGGGTTCTACTTTAATTCCAATACTCTCATCCACTCTCGTGTCACCTCTCCGTACACTGTACACAAACTCAGATACCCTCAAGGCAATCTCCGCCTCCTTAGACACTACAAACACCACCTCCAAAGCACCATCCTTCAACCTCTCACATCTAGCAATCTTCCCAAACCTGTCACATCCGTTTCGTCGTTGAAATGGAGATAGTGAGGCAAGACTCCTCGTTAGTCCTCTGAAAATGAGGACACGAGGTGCAGGGGGAACGTTAGCACCGCTGTCTGTGTTAGGGGAGCCCCCCACCCGTCGCGAGTGGGGGCTGGTCTGGCCCCTACGAGAGGGGCCAGGGGCGTTTTTGGTTATTCTGGTTGCCATGTAGTGTGTTTTGGTTTCTGCCTCGCGGACGTCCCACCACGCTGGGGCCCAACTGGGGTGACGCCTGGGTCCCGGGAATGGGAGGACGCCAGACGTCCGCGAAGCTATACGGGGCGGGCGACGCCATCACCCGGCCAGGAGAGAGAGACTCACCACCCCGACCGGGATCCAGCGCCGCCCACCACTTGACCCCAGCCGGCCGGGCCGGCAGACACTGGGGAGAACCCCAGGCCCCCGGCCCGAGGCGACCAGCCACTTGGCCCGCGTGAGGCCCCACGGGCCCGCCCGCCCTCCGGAATATCGGGACCAAAGAGGTGTGTTGGTCCCCCGTCACAACTAGCACCGTGCGACGGGGGACCTCAACCTCCAGGACTCCGTCAACCCCGGGGGGCGGGCTGGCGGCCATCGAGTCGATAGACGAATTGAACAGCTACGGCGGCGTGATAACCCTGCTGTCGATGGTGCCGGCGCTGATGAAGCTGCCCGGCTGGCTCACGGGAGCCAACGGGCTGGTGCGGCTGCTAAACGTGTCGGTGGAGCAGCTGCTGCGACCGGCGATCGCCGAGCACGAGCGCACCGTCGACCTGGACGGCGAGCCGCGCGACTACATCGACTGCATGCTGCAGGAGCGGCGCCGTCTGCCGGAGCTGTTCACCGAACGCCACCTGTTGCGCACCATGTTGGACCTGTTCGTCGCCGGCTACGACACGACCGCGAGCACGCTGCGATGGACGTTCTGCTTCCTGTGCGCACACCCGGCCGTGCAGGAGCGCGTGCGCGCCGAGATCCGGCGCGAGGTGGGCGACCAGCGGCCGCCGACGCCGGCCGACCGGTGTCGGCTGCCGTACACGGACGCGACGCTGATGGAGTCGCGGCGGCTGGCCGACATCGCTCCCGTCGGCGCCGAGCATGTGGCGGCCGAGGACTTCCAGCTGGGCGGGTACACAGTGCCGCGCGGCGCCATCGTCATCTCGCTGCTGATGGGCGTCCACCAGGACGCGCGGCTCTTCCCGCAGCCGGCACAGTTCCGACCGGAGCGCTTCCTGGACGCTGACGGCAAGGCGGCGCCGACTCGTGCGCTGTTGCCGTTCTCGGTCGGCAAGCGAGCGTGTCTCGGCGAGGCGATGGCGCGTGCCGAGCTGTTCCTGTTCGTGACGAACGTGCTGCAGAAGTACCGCCTGCGCTTCCCGGACGGCTTTCAGCACGACATGAGTGCCAACGAACAGAAGATGCTGATTCGAGAGCCAACTTGGTACGAAATGATACCAGAAGCATACTAGCGACTCTCACTCACGGACTCGCGGTGGCAGCACGACACAGGGAGGCGTGCTGACAACACAAGATAGTGGGCTGATGGTAGAAGACAGCCAGATGCATAACAACAGGAGACAGGAAGCGGTACTAACAGGCAGAGGTACTAATGGAGCGAAACAGGGAGGTGTACTGAAGAAAGAAGACAGATATAAATACTGACAACAGGAAACAGGGAGAGGTGATGACGACAGGAGATAGTAGGTGCTAGTGGTGGGAGTCGGGAAGAGGTCCTGACGGCACGAAATAGAGATATGCATTGGATATCGCAAACTGGAAGACGTATTAACAACCGAAGGCAGGGAGGCGTACTGACGACAATACAAATGGAGACGTACTGACGAAAGAAGGTAGGGAGACATTCCGACGATACGAGACAAAAAGGAGAAAATCGAAATAGGGAGATATACTGGACACAGGATATAGGGAGACGCATTGACAACAGGAGACAGGGAGACGTACTGAGGATAGGAGTCACGGAAATGTCTTGACAACCGGAGATAGAAATCGTTCTGCAGAAATGAGACATGGAGACGTACTGACGATAGGAGACATGGCGCAAGATGGCAAGACAGGTAACATTTTGGAAGCAGTACACAGGGAGATGATTGACGTTAGGAGTTAGAGAGGTACTAACAGCGGGGACACGTATAAGAGCAAAAGGCAGATAGACATATTCGAAACGCGGAATGCGCTTGAATTCGTTTTGTAGCGTAGTCGTCTCGCAGGCTAGTGAGAAGTCTAGAAGGACGGCGCGTTGCGAGAACTCCCGGAAGTTCAATGTCTCTGCACTTAAATATATTGTGCAGTGGTTAAAGCAAATAAACGGCAATCACACGCTTCAGAATGACGTTTGTACAGAAGGCCAATGAGACAGCCGACAGCGATGGTTATGCGTTCTGAATTTAGAGGCCGAAAGTCAGTTATTTAACTCACAGATGCGGCCGACCGCGACAGACCCGCGCAGCTCGACAGTTCAGGAAGCTCTGCCACATCGGGGGTAGTTCTCTGGGGACGCGGCCAACCTGACGACAGGTACTGCGTCGTTGACATCAGTCGTCGCGGGACCACGGTCTCAGAACGCTGACTACACCTTCGGCCGGCCGGGCGGGGGGTCGACTGGCTTCCGGGGTGCAGCATTACGGGCTGCGCAATCATATAAATGAGGCGGCCAAAACAGTACTATATAAACTATGTTACAGTTTCCTGCACTTTATGTCATCAAAAGGAGTGCAACAATATACAAGACGAAGGAATATACAAAAGCGGCTTCATTATCCGTGATGAACTGCTCTCAAGCAGACACCATTTATGTTCGCACCCCGGTAGCATATAGTACAAATCCGATACAAATTGGAAGCGTGTGTGATGGTGGCAAGGCTATGGTGCAGGCTAAGGCCTAATAGAAGTACCCATTAGGTACTTCTACTAGGTAAAGTGCAACCCAATGTAGGCTTTGGTACTAAAATGCAAGAAAAGAACTTAATGCTCGCATATCTTCACATGGCTTTTCCGTAATTCAAGGTAGAGTCACGTCAGACCTGGAGGAGCTGGAGGAGCAACTATGCCATGTTCTCAACCTACGCAGAGGACTCGTCATTTTGTCCGGCGATATCAACACCAAAAACCAACATCAACATCGCCACCTGGTTGGCTCAGCGGGTAGAGCAATGATCTGCAATGATCTTCCCATCTCGGCACAACGGGTCGAATCGCTGCACGCGCTCGCTGTTACCGCGTCCGACTGGGATGGCCAGTCGGCAACTGGCCAGACAAGGTTAGGTGTGGAGGTATGTATGCGCATGCCAGGCAGCTGTGCCCGACTATGCTAGTGTAGTCGCTGGGTCCGAACAATGCAGTCGCCGGATCCGAACCGCAAACACGCCTGACAGCTTTCAGTCCAACCCACACGGGCGGACCGCACGTCCGCCCGCGGCCAGCTCTATTCTCACACTCCCCGCGGCCGGGGGTCTTTTGGCGCGAAGCAACAAGCCAATCGGAATGCACGCGTCGCCTTGGCGAAGCGCGGGACCATGACGTCACCCGTCTACACTCTATAAACCTTGAAAAAAGGAGTGCACACGCACTCAACGCACATGACCTAGACATGACACCGGAGCGAAATGGCACACGATGTATCGCCACGCTGTTCGAACTATCGTCACAAGTGGTCGTCAGCAGCATGGCAACGGGTTTATCCGCAACACAAAGACTGATGTCACGACTGCGGAAGACCGTCGCAAGTCTTAATAGGGCGCGCACTAGATTTCAGCACAAGGCATCTAGCACTCGCCATAGGCGCCCAAACGACTGAAGCGTTCCACAATCCGCACAGACATTACACAGTTTCACAATGTGGTGTAGACCCGAAACAAACCGCTCATCCACTAACGCATCCCCGGCGGGATCCTCATTTCCGCCCAACGCTAGTTATAACAATTGGTACACTAGCATCTTATTCTAACATCGCGCAACCTCACATCATACATGCGTTACACTGTAACTAACGACTATTCTAACAACACCCACCAGGAGCTCGCTTAACCCGACTCGATCGTCGCAACACAGTTGGCGGTACACTCGGGGGAAGTCCAGGCCCGGGGTCACCTGTCTCTGACCCCCTCCCTCCACGGATGGGACAACATCAGGGCTTTCTATTCCTAAGCTAACCGTAGTGCCCGTCAACGCCGATTCTCTCCTGACAGCGGGGCACCCATCCCCTTCTTCCCTCTGAACGGAAGTTGCTTGGGTGGAACCCAGATCGCCGTTGTTACTGTCGTCACCACCAGCCGCTAACGCATCCGCGCCGAGATCCACACTTTCCCCAACGACGCGAGTTCCGAGAGCGGTGCTTCCGGAGGAAGGATGTGAACCCCCTTCGCCTCCAGATTCCAGCACGCCAGGTCGGAATATGCCACATCGAGCGGGTGGTGCGGGTGACCCCGGACACCGGGGCAAGCGGCTCCCCGAAGCCCTGCCTCGCATCATCCACACTCAAGTCGCGTCCTGCTGGCGTGTCTGTTACGCCAGCTGTACATCCAGGCACTGCATCCCTAGTCACCTGAGTCCAGTCCGGACTCGGAGCTCTAGTTCGGCTATCCTCTTCTCTAACCGAGCAACAGCTGACGCTTCAGGCTGGGCCCCCCTGCAGCCATCTGGCGCACCGGCTGCATCACGTACCGAGCGGCACTGCACACGTGACGTACTTTTGCCACTGCATCCTCAAAAGTACTCGCTCCCGACGCGAGCAGACCCTCCAATGCCTGTCTTGGGCACTCACGGTTCCGACGCTGAGAATCGCACGCAGGAGTTGCGAGTCAGTCCTTCTGCGTAGGGCCTTAGCCGTGTCCTCGAGATGCCACGTTGCTACGCGGAGTCGTTACGTCATCTCAATCAGCTGACGCGCAGACGAGTACTGGAGGCGCCTGCTAGTCTGCCGTTGCTAGGCGACAACAGCACTCTCACCAGAACCTGTATCTGGCAGGGCCGCCATCTTGCAATCGCCGTACATCTTGCTCGCGACCCCCAAACTCATCACTTGCACGCAGTCCTTCTGTGTAAGTGGCTGCACTCACGCGTCACACCGAGCCACTCATAAGTCACTACACACCGTTACGACAGGATTCCGACGACATGAATCCTCCGCTCCTCAGTTCTCAGTCCGCCACAACACTCAATCGAGTCATCTGGCTTCCGTCATGCGAGTCAGACGATCAGAAAGCTGTCAATCCCACCGCTGCCACCAATGTAGTCGCTGGGTCCGAACAATGCAGTCGCCGGGTCCGAACCGCAAACACGCCTGACAGCTTTCAGTTCAACCCGCACGGGCGGACCGCACGTCCGCCCGCGGCCAGCTCTATTCTCACACTCCCCGCGGCCGGGGGTCTTTTGGCGCGAAGCAACAAGCCAATCGGAATGCACGCGTCGCCTTGGCGAAGCGCGGGACCATGACGTCACCCGTCTACACTGCTGACGCGCAGACGAGTACTGGAGGCGCCTGCTAGTCTGTCGTTGCTAGGCGACCACAGCACTCACCAGAACCTGTATCTAGCAGGGCAGCCATCTTGCTCGCGACCCCCAAACTCATCACTTGCACGCAATCCTTCTGTGTAAGTGGCTGCACTCACGCGTCACACCGAGCCAAGTCATAAGTCACTACACACCGTTACGACAGGATTCCGACGACGCGAATCCGCTCCTCAGTTCTCAGTCCGCCACAACACTCAATCGAGTCATCTGGCTTCCGTCGTGCGAGTCAGACGATCCGAAAGCTGTCAATCCCACCGCTGCCACCAATATAGTCGCTGGGTCCGAACAATGCAGTCGCCGGGTCCGAACCGCAAACACGCCTGACAGCTTTCAGTCCAACCCGCACGGGCGGACCGCACGTTCGCCCGCGGCCAGCTCTATTCTCACACTCCCCGCGGCCGGGGATCTTTTGGCGCGAAGCAACAAGCCAATCGGAATGCACGCGTCGCCTTGGCGAAACGCGGGACCATGACGTCACCCGTCTACACTAGTGTTAAGCTCCCGGTCAAAATTGTGCTATAGAACTGGAATTTTCCGATCGATCGGTGGGATCAGGAGCAATACAAGCTTCCTTCTGGCAGCGATTCTGATTCTGTAACGCCTTCTCAGCAGTGAACAGCAATTCGAACTATTGTTTTAAGTCACATAGATCACAAGAAAAACGCCGCTGCCGTCACCTAATTTCGACAGCTTCTAGACACCTACTCCTTGAAGCAGCACGTCACCGGGCCAACCTTAATCAGTATGAAATGGTCAGACCCTCCAGCTTCGAAAACTGCAGCAGTTCAAACACGTTCAACTCGTTTAACTTACGGCAGTTTCACCACCTTCCACTGTATCTATCGGAAGGTCCTGCCATCTATCGATACAGATAACAGCTTGTTTTCACTACCTTGAGATACTCTCAATAAAGGCGACAATTTTTGCACCTTGTCGAGAGCATGCCAACTTTTGTTGAACGTCTTGATTTTCGGATCTTGGACGTTGCGTCTTTGGACTTTGTGTCTTTGGACTTTTGCGATGGTCTTTTTCGTTCGTTTTTTTACTTTATTTACTTTGGACCTTTGGTCTTTGAACGTTATGATTCTTCGACTTTATGATACTTGGACTTTTTGTAATTGGACTTTTTGTCTTTGGATGTTAATTTTTTGCATGCTTCGATACAGACGGTATATATCTGGGGGCGGTCAAGTTGTTCCGGGCCTGGACGTACCAAGGCGATACTCGGCAGCACCTTGCGTGCATGTCAAGCCAAAACGGCCAATATTTGCCACGGCTTTACGCACGCAATTTATATTGTATGTAGGCAAATTTGAGATCATGCGAATGCCTGACGAATTCTACATGCGAATCCGGATCGTTTTTACTTGCATCGCCTCTAAAAAGTATGTTTCCTTGCCGGTAAACGAGGACACTACACAAAACCAGCCGACCGACTCCCAGAGGGCGGGGCCTAGAGTCGTTGCCATGACGACCGGCTGGCCCTCAAGGCCAGTCGAGCGCCGAGCCTCGACAGAAAAGGAAGCTGCTGTTAAATGAAATTGCCAGGTATCTGCTAGATTTGGAATATTCTACTATAGGATTCTATAATCGGCCAGATATCCACCACATTCTAGTAGAATATCGCATATTCTAGCTGTGACTTCACCAAGGTACAGTATATACTAGATCTGAGAATATACTAAACTTGGGTGTACCCGTCTTTAATATACTCTGGTATATATCGCCTTGATACAGACTCTTTCCGCCGCGTAAGGAGGCATAGTAATTCAGTACGCTGGGAAATAAGTGGTGGTTTTCTGCCGTCGTTTCTTGTATTTTTCGATTGGTCACATCATGTTTGTTAGGTAGGTAAGTAGGTAGCTGCCTACATTCATATACTGCATTTAAAAAAAAATTTGATGTGAAATTAGGTAGGTAGGGGAAGAGGGGGGGGGGGGGGTGTATCTGAACACGTTCTGTTTCCTGAACACCTACCTTTGGTCGTCTCCCACATCATGTTCAGTGCATAAATAACAAAAAGATGGTGGTATTCATAAATGATGGACCTGTCTCTACCAAAATATGAAAGTCCGATCACATAATTCTACCTATTCTTTCGGTATGGAGCAGGGTGGGAATTAAGGCACTTCTGAAGAGATTTTATCTCTGAAAACATTTTTGCACTCTGGGTTCATACTGGATAGGATGGGCTTTACATGTACTCCGGCACAAATGTGGGAACAAAGATATCAATAAAACAAACACAGAACGACACCCAAAAAAACGCTGGTTATTCCACTTACGGTCACCACTCAAACTAATCACTTTTTGTAGCAGTCAGCAGCCAGACCACATCTTCACACATTCCATCAATCTCAACCACTGGAATTGCCGACAACAACGCGCCAACAGCAACTTGCAGGATGATGCGCATGCACACTTAGAACACTTCTCCGGCTCTGGAGCTGCGTCTCGGAATACTTGCGTTCCTCCCACCCTATAGTGGGAAACTTTGACAGTTTTAAGAGACGTTCTCCGGAGTCCCGGAGGCCACCGATCAGAATTGGCTGCGTTAGCATTTTCTGTTCTGAAATCTGTCTGTGAACCAATCAATGCAATGTATTTTGTGTAAATTTTTCTTAAACTGTGTTTTAGGAATCTTAGGAATTTTTTTTTGGAATACTATGTTTATGAACGTGATTCGGAAGATGCGATCACTCGTTTTCTCCGTAAATGCTTCCTTTTTAAATTTGAATGATGACGTCATAGTCACGTCGGTACGGTATGATGACGTTGTAGGCATGGGACTGAGGCTTCGATTGGCTAACGCTACAAACGTCCACATACCTTAATGAGATGGTCCCGGCTTTATCTAACCACAGATTAATAAAACACACAACTTACCACAGTTCCAGGCGTGTTCCGTCGAGAAAAGTTCCTTTGTAGTCGCTTGTGACGAACCCACACCTCTTCTTCTCCTTCCTTCTGGCGACACGAAACGTCTCGGTGCACTCCCACCGATGCCTACTCTCCTGCAACCTGCAGGCCTTGGAACACTTAGAGCAGACAACTACGGCAGGAAGAACTCCGTGGCGTCTAAGGAAGTCTAAGCTCGCTTGGTTGTCCTTATAACAAAGTTTGATTAGATCATATGGCACTGGATCACAACCTACACACACCGAAGCCATTTTCGAACTGATGACCTCAAAGTGACCCCTGTGACCCCAGTCTCGTCTATCCTCACGACTTCCAACAAATAGTATGATAATTCATCATTAAATAGGAAAATCTAACCTAACCTAACCTAACATAATACAATCTACTCTTATCTAAACTAATATAAACTCATATATTTTAATTTAAAAACACAAGCGTAATGTTTATCGTGACGGACCACGAAAGTGATATTTAAAAGAGTGTGCTTCTGCTCGGTCTTGTCTTTCCTCAGGACTTCCAACAACCAGTATGATAATTAATAATTAAATAGGAAAACCTAACCTAACCTAACATAATACAATCTACTCTTATCTAAACTAATATAAACTTATATATTATAATTTCAAAACAAGCGTTTCAAGCAGTTTCAAAACAAGCGTAATATTTATCGTGACGTCATCCGTACATCACGCCCGAAAGCCGTGCTCTGCTAGTTTTTTTTCCGGTGTTGCGGTGAAATAATGGTGGTGTCATCTATGTGTCAAAGAGGCGGAAATTAAGCATTTTCAATGTGAAAAAGTGTTGAATCAACTGCATGAAGTGTTGAATGTCCCTTTAATCACGTCTGAGAAGTGCCAGGTGAGGGATGGATAAATTATGCAACAAACAACAGCGGTGTGGCATATATGGCGCATTATAGATATTATCGTTGAGATTAACCGAGACGTAAGCATTTACGGAGAAAACGAATGATCGCATCTTCCGAATCACGTTAATAAACATAATATTCCGGGACAAAAATCCGAAAATTCCAAAAACACCCTTTAAGACAAGAATACCATATTTTGTATATGACATAACCATTAGCAACTTTGAACACATGGTTAACTGTGTCCACACAAGTTAACAGTAAACACAAGACCTTGACTGATCCTTTGCTTTGATCACATCCAAATGGCGTGTGCGGTAGCAGAGTTGCATTCGTATTACGTGGGAAATTGGCTGCGTAGGTAGGTATGCGTTCTGAGCTGAGGGTGAAGTGTGAAGTATTTTTGTTTGTTTTTCATATGGCTAGCCTTGTACTGAGACCAACAGTGAAAGGAAAACACATTTATCCTGTGATTTATAAGGAACGAAACAGTGCCGATTATTACGGGTCACTGCCGGGCGGTGCCATCCATTGTTCACTTCTTTGTTTGTATGTTTTGGCATTTGATTTGACCCAAAATGAGAATGATATTACTTATGCATATTTTGTAGGTACTGTTTTAGGTTTTTCTGGTTGGTTACTGGTAAACAGATTCCATGCATACAAAAATAATGTCCATGAAAATGTACTCCGGAAGAAAGAAATGCACTCCGACTCCCAACCCGGAAAGTAAGTTTCCCACTCTGGTATGGAGGTTGCAAAGTTCACAGGAACCATTTTAGGCTTCCAAGAGCAGTTGGCTTAAGGAAACCATGAGGAAGTGACTGTCAATTTTTTTCTTCAATTACACCAGCATTTTTTAGTGGCTACTAATAGCTTGTACCACAACAGCTACAGTGAGGTAATCCTGAAAAACAACATTTTCATGTTCAGAATACGGCACACCACTATAAAATAATCATGTTTTAAAGTTGCTCTTTGCAAGTGGTTAGAGGATTTTCATTGAAAGGAACTGTTTGAATATGGATAGCTTGTTCATTTTTGTGTTCAGTAAACAAAGTACAATTACTGGTTCAGCCATACAGAAGCAGCAGTAGAGTTATTTGTTGCATAGTGCCTTAAGTGTTCAGAAACCCCCCTCTTCCCCTAGGTACCTAGGTACCTACCTAGGGGAAGAGGGGGGGGGGTATCTGAAAATGTTCTGTTTACTGAAAACCTACCTTTAGTCGTCTCCCACATCATGTTCAGTGCATAAATAACAAAAAGATGGTGGTATTCATAAATGATGGACCTGTCACTACCAAAATATGGGAGTCCGATCACATAGTTCTACCTATTCTTTGTGTACAGAGGTTGTGAAGTTCACAGGAACCATTTTAGGCTTCCAAGAGCAGTTGGCTTAACATTCGCACGTCCGGCGGTCCGCACAATCTTCTCCGGTCCGGGGGGCAGATATCTGCCCCCCCCTAAGATTTCCAGAACTATGCTAGGTAGCGACAAACGGGAAACGGCGTTGGATAGCTGGTGACAAGCTCTATCGAAAGTATTTCTGTCATTTTTCGCTCAGGTCAATATTTAGGCCACTGGGTCATCATAGGTCAAATTCGACCAGATCGGGTGGGACCCTCAGATATTGACACATCTCAGGACCTGTAACAGATAGAAACAAATGGCGAGTGCTATTCAACAGCCCCTGAAATGTGCTATCGGCAATATGCTGTGATTTAAGGTCAGGTCAACTCCGAAACTATGGCCTCAGGTCAAGGTCATGAGATAGCCTAGGGAGGTCATGTAATGTATCAATCGACACATCTTGGCGATATAAGCACAATGACGGTAATTTCAGCCTTCTAGCTCAATGCAGTGCGATATAATGCTCATAAATGTGCTAGTGATCTCAGGTGACCTCAGATGACCTTGGTGAGGTCACTGAGCAAAAATTTCAGCAGTAACATTGAGAATAGCTTCCAACTACACACCCTAACCGTTGTGAGGTCATTCTGAGAGCAAATATGTAACCAGGAAACATTTGCATATTTTACCATAGGCCTATAATGGGGGAAGCCATGGCCGCGACCTGACCTCAGGTCAATGCTACGAAAAAAACGAGATTTATATTATAGTCCCTGATGAGATCATGATGTGTTATAAGTTTGAAATCAATCGCCCAATTATTGTGGAAGTGGTGCCACCTAGACTCCGAGTGATGTTGGGTCACTTCACCTAACCTGGTGACCTGACTTGAGATGACCCAGGGTCCAAAATTTCTGAGGATATGCAGAAAAGACTAATGAGCAGCCATACGAGGTTTGGCCTTGCTAACCCGATTAGTATGGCGGAAAATTAGGAAAAACCGCATGTGGGGGCAGATATCTGCCCCCCCCCCGGACGTGCGAGTGTTAAGGAAACCATAAGGAAGTGACTTTCAATTTTTTTGTGCAATTACACCAGCATTTTTTAGTGGCTACTAATAGCTAGTACCACAACAGCTACAGTGAGGTAATCCTGAACAACAACATTTTTGTGTTCAGAATACGGCACACCACTATAAAATATTTATCTGTTTTAAAGTTCCTCTTTGTAAGTGGTTAGAGGATTTTCATTGACAGGAACTGTTTGAATATGGATAGCTTGTTCATTTTTGTGTTCAGTAAACACAGTACAATTACTGGTTCAGCCATACAGAAGCAGCAGTAGAGCTATTTGTTGCATAATGCCTTAAGTGTTCAGAAACCCCCCCTCTTCCCCTGCCTACCTACCTCCTAGTTACCTACCTTAAACTCCAAATTTACCAGTAAGTTTTGCACATATTTTCTTTCAATGAAGCAAGCAAGGGGGTTAGGTTAGGCTCAGCTTTTGTTTTAAGTTGGAAAAGGTTAAAAAAGTGATATTTTAAAAGTTCTTTTTCTTAAAGAACAGGTCAGGCTATGTTATGTTAGGTTAGGTTAGGCTTGTACAATTTGAATCAACAATATGATCAACATGGTCGATGCACCCTAAAGCCCAAATAACTAACTAACTGGTACAATTTGAAAATTGTTCCAAAATGTTAGAAAATTTCCCACTTTTAAAAAGAATGTTGCATGAAAGCTTAGGCAGTAAATTTCCAGTTTAAGGTAATTTATGTTTTTTAATGCAATGTTTATGAATGTGCTGAACATAATGTGACCACTCATTTCCTCTTCAAATGCATACTTTTCAGTTGGGAAGCCAAATAACATAAAAAGTGGCTTGGAATTGTTTAATATAGCATAAAAAGTTATTTTCTAAATGAAGGGAAAGGATGTAGACCATAAACATGCATCATAGACCATGTATCATGTATGCCTGGATTGGAAACCAACAGCTGTTTGCATAACAGCCCACCTAGCAGAGGGTAGGTAAAAACACGGAAACACTGCCAGTTTCAGGCTGTGCATCTATGGGAGTTCAGGGTATGCATTTCGTATTGGAATTTTTCCAATTGATCCAACCATCCCAGGAGGATTGCACCAGCCTTTCATGATACATTTTTTGTTTTGTTTGTTAATGACTCCTAAGATTCGGCAGGGGAAGCGGACCACCGCGAGCATTATCCCGCAGCGAACGTCATCAAGCACGCTGGTCAAAAACTCGCAGGGATCCGGTACCGCTGCCCCGTCCGTCGCTCACCAGGCAGCCAGAAACCGACCCGGGAATCACCAGAGTTCGGGTTGATACTGATGCGGCCGCAGCGAGATGTCCGCTGTCCGCGCTCAGCCAGGTGCGCGTCAGGGGAGGGCGGGACGGCACCCCCGGAGTTATCCAGAGGACACGCTCAAGAGTCGAACGCCAGGGGATAAGCTCGCAGTTTGGCGAAGCAAGTTACGTTAAAGCGGTGGGTCCAGGAGATTACCGCTCAAATCCGTTTTTGTGTGTGTAATAAAGAGATATCGAAGGAAAACTCAGGATGCACGCATCAAGCTTACACATCCGAGGTAGGTGTTGAATCCTACCCCGGAAGCGCCCGCCTAGTGCATGCACCTAGGGTGAAAAACACCCGACAATATTGGGGAGTAGACGAATAAGTGACCATGATGGTGGAAACCCATTTTGAGACCTACTAGATTTCTTCTATTAACCGAGCTTCAATAATAAAATCGAGAACTTTACTTACCAGGTCTGGGTGGTTGTTCCCAAGTAGATTGCTGAGATTTGCATAAAGGTTGCATGCCTGCAGGTTGTTTTCTATGAGCCGTCTTTCCATGCGATGTTTTGGGCAGCTGATTAATATGTGCTCTACTGTCAGGCGAACATCATACTCATTGCAGAGCGGAGGCGAGGAACGATCAAGAAGGTGGCCATGAGTCAGTCTCGTATGGCCAAGCCGCAGCCGAGCCAGGGTCACCTCCAGTTCACGACTGTTTTGCGAGCTGGTGGACCACGGGGCCAGAGTCGGTTTGATGTTGTAAAGATGGCTGGAGTGCGTGGTTCTCCATTCATTTTGTAGGTAGTTTGCGAGACACACTTTTGTTTGTGTAAAACATCGGAGAGCGCGAGGGGAATATCCAGCGGCGTCGGTGAGAGAATGGATTCGTTCGCCAGGGTATCAGCTCGTACATTTCCCGATATTCCAAAATGTCCAGGGATCCATAAGAAAATGACGCTCTGCGAAGGAGGAAGAGAATGCCACATTTCGATCAGCTCCAACACATACGGGTGTTCGATGTTGTGATATCTGTGTAGTGCCTGTAAGGAGGCTCGGGAGTCCGTACAGATAACTGCCTGAGCAATGCCGACTTCTTTGATATGCGACAAAGTGATTTTCATTACATATAGTTCAGAGGTGAAAACGGTGGTGAAATTAGGGAGTCTCGTGCCGAAGCGGAAGTTCCGGCCCAAAGTGGCTGCACCAGCCTTTTCGCCGTGACCAGAGCCGTCGGTGTAGACAAACTCATAATCACTATGCACACCTTTGTACTCATTGAAAGACGCTCGAACCTCAAGTTGCGTGGTCTGTGACTTGTTGAAGTGAAAGAGATATTCGATGGGTAATGTGTTGTAAAGCCAGAACGGAAACAGACGAGGCTTTATTGCAATGGACAGCGGTGGCATTCCCAGCGTTGCAGCAGCCACTTCAGCGAGCCTTTCCACGGTGTTGATTGGTCTTAGGTGCCTTCTGTGGCCTGGAGCCCGACCCGGTCTGAACGCTGAAGATGCTGGATGGTTTCGTGTGCTCTGGACCTGATACCTGTATCGGATTATGGAAAACATTCGACGGTCCGATAAGGACGGAAGATTCAGATCCACCCGCAGCGCGGATACCGGAGTGGTTCTGAACGCTCCTGATATAACACGAAGGCACGATGATTGGATTGCTTCAAGGCGTTTCCCTAGAGAAGGTGCTGTCATCGAGAAAATGAAAGAGTTGTATTCCAGCACCGATCTAATTAGCCCGATATAAAGCGTTGTAAGTGTTTTTCGATCGGCACCCCAGGATCGTCCTGTAAGGCATTTTAAAACATTCAACCGTAACAGACAACGACTTCTTATGTTTTATGCATGCATGCCTGCGGAAGGTGAGACGACTGTCTAGAGTAACTCCGAGAAATTTGTGTGAAGATACCAGCGGTATATCGTCGCCCGCAATTCTTAGCGCGACATTCAAAGGTGCCGGACCTCGTTTGAAGGCTACCGTAGCGGACTTCGGAGCTGGTATGAAGAAGCCCCACTGCTTGCACCACTGAGTAGTGTGGTCCAGAGCGACCTGCAATAAAGCGCACGCCTGCGCGCAGGTTGGCTGAGTACACCAGAGTGCCAAATCATCGGCAAACATGGTATGCCGGATGGATGGGAGGGTAAGCGGTAGGTCGCGGAAGATGTTATTTATCGCGAGAAGAAACAGCGTTGGAGAAACGACACTACCCTGTGGAAGTCCATGATCAAGGTAATTCACATCCGACAAGGAGGAATTACAATTTACTTGGAAGGAACGTCGTTGGAGAAAGTTTCCCAGAAAATGTGCCATATGTCCTCGACTCCAGCGTCGTGGAGCCTGGCGAGAACAGTTCCTCTGTGAACTTTGCTGAAAGCCGCCGTTAAATCCAGGAACACCGCCACTGTTGCTTGCCGTATAAGGAACCCATTTTGCACAGAAGTAACAAGGCGTATTATATTTGAGGATGTGTCTCTCTGGCGACGAAAACCGCTCTGGAATGGGCAGATCAGAATTGATCAAAGAACCTTGTCGTTCGTTCCTTATTGATTTATTATGCTCCATTCAGAAGTTGTGGTGGGGACGAGTGGTCTAGGGGTAAGATGCTCGTCTCACAATCGAAAGATTGTGGTTTCGAATCTCACCTGTCGCTACGCTTCGCCCGCGACCAATCGGCGTGAGAGATTGGCGACGCTATATGACTTAACGGTCGACGTTTCGTAAAACCAATAACCAACCAATCAGAAGTTGTGGTGCAAAGTGAAGACATCTGTGAGAGGGAGCCCACCTCGACCCAAGGGTCGGCCCACCGATGTTGATATCTTGATCTGTATCTTGAATCTTTATGTTATCTTTCTGTCTTTATCTTGATCCTGAAATGATTGGATTACATGAAGGCAATGGGCAGACCAAAATGAATTGGTGGACACATTCAATTGGGTCCCATGTTAGAAGTTGAAATAATTGCAGGGGTGGGTTAGGCAAACACTGAGGTGGCAGTTCCCCCTCAAAGGTATATTAAACAACACCCGTGCATTGAAGACTGGCAAGTGGTAGCGAATCAGCGAGCGGTAATGGCATTGTCAGCTAGGGTATGTTGCGAGGGCTGATCCCAGGGAGAGGAAGCAAAAGTGGTGGCCCTTATGACCTGAGGGATGCCTATCATGGAGGTTGCAGTGTACCCCCTCCCTCCAATTTCTCAGTGCAACGAGCTCCTCTGTTTGGGAAAGGCAGTCCTCTGGGAGTCTGAACGCATAGCGTGATTTTTTTTGGTGAAAGGCACACCTCAGACAAACAAATGGTGACCCTCTGGGAGATCAGAGTGTACTATGTCCAAATGTTCTGGACCAAGAGCTGCCCCTCTGGAGAAATGATGCCTCCTTGGCAAAATCATAAATCTGTCAGTGGTATGGTCCATGTACCCTCCATGGAACTTCTGCTGAATCCTCTGTGGATTTGTGGGTATGCCAAGGTCTGTACTCTCCCATTCAGTTGTGTAAGCCACTCCACCTGAAAATATCAGCCACATATCTCAGAGAGCAAGGAGGGTGGGGGCAAAAGCAGAACTGCTCATTTTTATCTCTGAGGGTGAAACTGCCCTTCAATGCTTGCTTCCACCCACCCACAATAATTTCAACTTCTAACATGGGAGCCTATGGGATGTGATCCCCCCCTCCCTATTCATCTTGGTCTGCCTATTGCCTTCATGTACTTTACCCCCTTCAATCATCTTAAGAAATCAACATCGGTGGGCCGATCCTTTCAGCAAAATGGGCTCCCTCTCACAGATGCCTCACTTCACATCATGAAAACTTCTGAACGCAGCGTAATAAATCAATTAGGATAGAACAGTAAGGTTCCTTGATACATTCTGTATCATGAAAGGCAAATGCAATCCTCCTGGGGTGGCTGAACCAATTGGCGAAATGCCAATGCAAAATGCATACCCAGAACTCCCATAGGCATACAGCATAAAACTGGCCGCATTTTCCGTGTTTTTACTTAACCTCCGCTAGGTGGAAGGTTGGTGCCGCTGATGTGCGCAGATGAAAGGCGCCAATGTGGAGTTTCCAATCCAGGAGTACATCATCCATGGCCTATCCTAACCTAACCTTGCCTAACCTTCCATGCAAGAAATCAATCTTTTTAATGAAAAATTTCAAAGCAGTTTTTCCGTAAACAATTCAAATAGAAAACCTAACCTAACCTAAGCTAGCCTGAGCTGTTTTTGAAGAAACTGTAAATTTCCACAATTATTTTTAGAAAATTTAAATTATCCAAATGTTTCTAGCCTACAACAAAAGCCTAACATATCCTAACTTAACCAAACCTAATCCCTTTGGATGTTTCATGGAGGTAAAATGTGTAAGCCTGTGCAAACTGTAATGTTGCTGGTTAGGTTAGGTTAGGTTATGACACTTTTTTAACTTTGAACTTTATATATTACCCAACTCCAGGCCCCTTGTTGGGTGTTGTTTTGCCTTCCAACTGAAAAAAAAACATTTATTTGCAGTGGAAATTACTGGTCACACAATGTTGACCACATTCATAATCATTGCAGGGGATGAAGAAATTCCAAGAATTCAAAAATTATTTTAAGCTGCAAATTTACCTTCAGTGTTTTGTAAGATGGCAACTTTTCAAAATATCAGGTGCCAGAATTGTGTACTTTCCAGTTTGGTAGCAAAATAGCACCAAACAGGGCTTTGACTTTGAATGAGGTAATGCCATAAAACAATGTACACAATACCACAAATACCTGGTAAATTTGTGCTCTAAGGTAATTGTTGATTTCTTGGGATTGCTTTTTCTGATGCAATGTTTATGAATGTGGTTAACATGTGACTACTCATTTCTTCTGCATTGCTTACTTCAGTTGGAAGGCAAAATAACACCAAAAAGGACCTTTGAGTTGGGTAATTTAACATACAATAATGCACAAAGGGGAAAAAATGTGACATAACCTAACCTAGCATAGCCTAACCACCCATATCATAAAACATTATGTTTAAAACCTGGAAAATTTGCATGCAGTTTTCTCCAATTTGTTTGAATGAAAAAAATTGCCTAACATAACCTAGCCTAACCCAGCCTACCCTATTTTTTAAAGGAAAAAACTGTTTTAATGCAAAAAATAACAATGCTGAAAATGTTTTAAAAAGAACACCTAACCCAACCTAACCAAACTTGCTTGCTTCATGGAGGTATAATGTGCATAAAACTTGTCTTGTGTCTTGTGAATATCTTAAAGCACAATAATACCAAATAACCTAGGCTGGCTGGCATTTTCAGGATTGAAATATAGCTTTAGACTTGACATTTTTCTTCTAAATTTTCCAAACAAAAAACACATGAAAACAAACCTAACATGCTTTTGAAGAAAAATATACAAATTTTGAAACTCAGTATTTTTCTGTTTTTCTAAACTTACGTGAAGCCTTAGCTAACCAAACATAGCCTAACTATCCTATCCTAACCTAGCTCAGCCTCTTTGTTTGCTTTATGGAAGTAAAGTGCGTAAAATGTGTATCACAAACACTAATAAACCACAATAAATCTCCATGGATGTTTGGTTGCTTAACATCTATGGATGTTGGATGATGAAAACAAAATATATGGATGTTGGACAGGGTTGGATTCGTATATTGGGATTCTGGATGTGGGGACAAAAAGGTTTGGATCATTCAAGTTGGAGAAGATGATTTTCCTTCTATTTTTGGCATCAGATATTATTTTTAAGTACTTCTAAATTAGTTTTGGGAATTTTATCAGCATTTTATCAAGCAGTAAGTCTCATCATTGTTAAATGGCACTGTTCAACCAATTAGAAAAAGGAGATGACAATTCTCTGCACAGAATAATATTCTGGATAAAAACCAGGAACAGCCAATTTTCGAACCCTAATGTTGGATTATCTAAAAATGTAAAATCTACTCATGCTGCATTGCCTAAAACCAGTAATTTTTTCCCTTAAGCCTGGTGTGATATTTTTGGGGCATTCATAGTTGATTAGTTGCAGAAAAGTCAGCAGTAGCATTGCATTCACACTCCTGTTGTGGAACCGGTCAAAGCTAGTTTTAATCACTGGGTGGTTGAAACCAGCTAGGACTCATTCAATTGTATTCAACTGTTGCCACCTTGTTTCATCAAATTCTGTGTACCATCCTACTTAAAGTAATATCATGTTGCAACACTTCTGTATTTTTGTGTATCTTGTGTACCTATTTCATGACAATGAAACAATCAGACATTGCTCGGATGTTGATGTTTGATCTTGATGTATGTGGGTTTACCTGTGGCATTTATGGCCTCATTTCGCGGCGATGCTGTGTTGGGGAGAAGGAGGAGACCTGTCACTAGTCAAAGTTGGGAATGTTCATGCAAATTTTACTCCTTGAGCTCATTTTACTCATTTACCCTTGGATACACCCTCGCCAGGCACCCACGATCACTTGTGGAAAGCTGCGCCTGTGTGTGACTGACACACTTACTCACTTGCTTCCTACCGGTATCGTGTTGTGCACGTAACATGCTCATCGTGTTTTCCCCCGCAGTTGGCGATCAGTTTGTATCATGGCAGCTGAGGTTCGGGAATACTACAGCTACCTTCTTGGAGAGGTGGAAATCCCACCGGGACCCATCGTTCTGCCAGAGGGACTGACACCAACCATTCTGGCTAAGGTTAGTTAACAGCCTGCCAAAAAGCCCATATCTGGTTATGAGGCCAGGCAAGCAGACAGGTGGGTTGTGCAGGATGTTTACCAAACATCTTGGTTCAGCTACCTCGTCACCAGCCGATGCTTGACGGAGATGAGGTATTGTCGGGAAACACTTCGCCTCCTGAGTTTTTATGTGAAACCAGTTAATATAACTTGAGTTCAATTTGTTCAGGTGTCTCGCGACACTAATCATCACGTTGCCAACATTATTTATTGACTGTGTATGTGTGGCTTTATATTGGTTGGTCTGCCACCAGCAGTCCTTTTGTCCACCGTCCGTCGGCAGGAGACCAATGTGTGGCTTTAGATTGATTGGTTTGCCACCAGCAGACCTTTTGGTCGCCGTCCATCTGTAGGAGACCAATGTGTGGCTTTAGATGAGCTGGTTTACCATCAGCGGGCCTTTTCGGTCACCATCCATCTGCTGGATGCCAATGTGTGTGTGGTGGCTTTGGATGGGTTGATCTGCCACCATCTGTCCTTTTGGTCGCTGTTGGTCTGCGAGCAATTAATTGCAGTGTTGACTTATTGTTGACGCAATGCGAGCAATGTGTAAAATGTTCCAAGATCCTGGTCGGAGTAAAATTCAGTAAAATTAAAAATCGCTCTACCACAGCAATATTCTCTTCCGAATCCGTATGATACGCCGGGCTTCATGCTTTTCATATCTTCATGATGCACGAATTCATATATGAATGTGTCGAAAAAGAAATCAAGGTTCTTCTTCTTGTCATATCCCGATGCACCTTTTGTGTACTATGGGATGCCTTTCAGCACATTAACACTTTAAGCTTGGACCATGAATGACGCATGACGCTTAGCTGACGTTGCGTCCGCTTCCAGATTATTTACCAGACGCTGGTGAAGAAGGCCACCATGCTGGAGGAGGTGCGCCAGATCCAGATTCTGTACAGCGCTTGGGCCATTCTCAACGACGCCTACACGCCGGTCAGCGTCACCTCGAAAGGTTCGCAGAGTGGCGGCGTGTCGGCGGCGTACGACGTCGGCGCGCGGACGCGGCGGTCGACCGCAACCCAGGTCAACACGGACACCCGATGTGCTGGCGCGCAAACCGAGCGGCAGCGGCGCTCCGGCGGCCCGCAGGCGGGCGTCGTCTCGCAGACGCCGCCAGCCACCCGGCGCGACGAGTCGACGCAGACGACGCGCCGCGTCTCCAGCTTCACGGCGCACGCCGGCAGCCAGACGGTACGGGCCGAAGGTAGCCGCACGGCAGCCAGCCAGACGGTGCGGGCCGAAGGCAGCCGCACGACATCCAGCCAGACGGTGCGGGCCGAAGGCAGCCTCACGGTAGCCAGAGCCAGCCAGACGGTAGCGGCGGGTGGACATGGGGTGACGGCGGGTAGCCAGACTCTGATAGCGGGTGTCAAGTTGGTCGCGAGCGGCAGTCAGACGGCACCAGGTGGCGGCAGGCTGTTGGCCGTGGGTAGCCAGACGGAGGGCGGTGTGGCGGTGTTGCCGGGCCGCCCGACCAGTGCCGGCACGCAGACGATGGTGCGCGGCGACAGTGCGGCGGCCACGCAGACGGTGTGGCGGCCGCGCTGGCGGCTCGGCCGGGTGGTGGGCGCGCCGCGGCCGCCGCCGGTCCGTTCGGCGTTCTCCAGCGGCGTCGAGGACAAGGGCTTCCCGCGCCGCTTCCACGGCCACCGGCTGTTGCGCAAGAGCGACGCCGAGCCGCGCCCGGTGCCGCTGACTGCGGCGGCCGTCGGCGCCGACCCCAGACCGGTGAGTTGGCTCACCGTGTCTCACCCCCGTGAGCGTGGCAGGTATTTCGTGCTGTGTCGCCGGTGTCTCATCGTCTCACCTCGTGAGCGCGGCAGGTATCCCTTGCTGCGTCGCCGGTGTCTCGCCACTGTCACGGCTATTCGTGCAGTAC